>OX493326.1:1774348-2281437 GCA_950371115.1 Anania fuscalis | reverse complement strand
GTAAACCATCGTACTACTTGAGAGAGAGTATCATTCACATCGTCAAAGGTTGCTTTACCTCGGTCAGTTTTAAAAATCAATGATGTATCATCTGCAAACAATACTATCTCACAAAGGTCTTTAGTAAAGTAAGGAAGGTCATTTATATAAATCAGGAATAATAAAGGTCCCAATATAGAGCCCTGGGGCACACCCATGCGTAATGGGGCCCCGGAAGAGTCAGTTCCATTGACATTAACTGTTTGCGTTCTATCTGTGAGGTATGACTCTAACAATTTTTCTGATTCATTTGAGACACCATAATGCCGTAATTTCATTAATAACGTTTTGTGATCTACACAATCGAAAGCCTTAGACAAATCACAAAAAACCCTTAGAGCATCTTGCTTATTTTCAAATGCATCGAAGATATGCTTAATGAGTGCAACTCCCGCATCAGTTGTGCTTCTACCCTTGGTAAAACCAAACTGATTCTCATGCAATAGTTTGTTCATTCTAAAGTGTGATAAGAGTTGATTAAACACAATTTTTTCAAATATTTTACTAAGAGCTGGTAGTATTGATATCGGTCTATAGTTAGAGGGATCACTTTTATCTCCGGATTTAAATATGGGTATGATTTTGCTGTATTTCATTAAATTAGGAAATGAACCTTCGTCAATACACTGATTAAATATACAAGCAAGATGCGTTGCTATAATATCAATTATATGGTAGATTATATTAATTGAAATGCCCCATAAATCTTCTGTTTTTTTCAAATTTAGCTCTCTAAAAGTTTTAACAATAATATCGGGATTTATATGCCTGAAATTTAGAATAGAACTGCATTCCTCGACATTTGATTTCAAAAAAGTTTCTGAAAGACCTTGTGAAGAGTTTAATTTACTAGTTGTAGCAATAGGTATATTAGAAAAAAAATCCTTAAACGCGTTTGCTACCTCGTTGTCGGATTGAATAATTTTATTATTAACATTAAGGCTAAATGTGCGATCTAATTGTTTAGTTTTGCATGTTTCTCTATTAATAATGTTCCAAGTGGCTTTTATTTTATTTTTGGAGCTAGCAATAGTATCACGAATGTAATTTGATTTGGCCACTGAACATACTATTTTAAAGATTTTAGAGTATTTTTTGACATGTTCAATAATTTTAGGGTCTTGAGTTTGCAGTTTTAGGTCATACAATTCATATAATTTTCTCCTACTTTTATGAATTCCAGCCGTAGCCCAGTCACTGAATTTACATTTATTTGTATTTATTTTAATGTGTTTTTGCTTAAATATGTTGTTAAACTTATCTTTAATCAATCCAAACAAATTTTCATACGACACATCCGTAGTGTCACTGTTGAATGGTAATACATTTTAAATTTTTGTTTTTAGCAATTCCATGCAAGGTTTAATTGAAGATAAATAACACTTGAAAAAAATCATCGACCTCAGGTGGGACTCGAACCCACGTCCCATCGCATACCGGGCGAGTGCTTTGACCACTAAGCTACCGAGGACGTCACGTGACAAGATGAAATTCCTCAAGTGTTTTTGCTCGCTGTCAAAGCCAGCGTATTCTGATCAATGTTGTACCTATATGTATAGCTGAGTAGTATACTACCGTCAACACCCTATAGAAATATTTTTACAAATATTTGACTATTGGTTAAGATCAGAAATGCTTAAACATTGTAAATTTTTGTTTTTAGCAATTCCATGCAAGGTTTAATTGAAGATAAATAACACTTGAAAAAAAATCATCGACCTCAGGTGGGACTCGAACCCACGTCCCATCGCATACCGGGCGAGTGCTTTGACCACTAAGCTACCGAGGACGTCACGTGACAAGATGAAATTCCTCAAGTGTTTTTTCTCGCTGTCAAAGCCAGCGTATTCTGATCAATGTTGTACCTATATGTATAGCTGAGTAGTATACTACCGTCAACACCCTATAGAAATATTTTTACAAATATTTGACTATTGGTTAAGATCAGAAATGCTTAAACATTGTAAATTTTTGTTTTTAGCAATTCCATGCAAGGTTTAATTGAAGATAAATAACACTTGAAAAAAAAAAATCATCGACCTCAGGTGGGACTCGAACCCACGTCCCATCGCATACCGGGCGAGTGCTTTGACCACTAAGCTACCGAGGACGTCACGTGACAAGATGAAATTCCTCAAGTGTTTTTTCTCGCTGTCAAAGCCAGCGTATTCTGATCAATGTTGTACCTATATGTATAGCTGAGTAGTAGTAGTGGTCAAAGCACTCGCCCGGTATGCGATGGGACGTGGGTTCGAGTCCCACCTGAGGTCGATGATTTTTTTTTTTCAAGTGTTATTTATCTTCAATTAAACCTTGCATGGAATTGCTAAAAACAAAAATTTACAATGTTTAAGCATTTCTGATCTTAACCAATAGTCAAATATTTGTAAAAATATTTCTATAGGGTGTTGACGGTAGTATACTACTCAGCTATACATATAGGTACAACATTGATCAGAATACGCTGGCTTTGACAGCGAGAAAAAACACTTGAGGAATTTCATCTTGTCACGTGACGTCCTCGGTAGCTTAGTGGTCAAAGCACTCGCCCGGTATGCGATGGGACGTGGGTTCGAGTCCCACCTGAGGTCGATGATTTTTTTCAAGTGTTATTTATCTTCAATTAAACCTTGCATGGAATTGCTAAAAACAAAAATTTACAATGTTTAAGCATTTCTGATCTTAACCAATAGTCAAATATTTGTAAAAATATTTCTATAGGGTGTTGACGGTAGTATACTACTCAGCTATACATATAGGTACAACATTGATCAGAATACGCTGGCTTTGACAGCGAGAAAAAACACTTGAGGAATTTCATCTTGTCACGTGACGTCCTCGGTAGCTTAGTGGTCAAAGCACTCGCCCGGTATGCGATGGGACGTGGGTTCGAGTCCCACCTGAGGTCGATGATTTTTTTTCAAGTGTTATTTATCGGTAATACATTTATTCCATAATCAATATTTTTCTTAAATCTATCTAATTGATTGGCAGTGATTGGCCTACAGATGATATCCACCGTTGGTGAAACATGATGGTGCTCAAATGTGGCTATTTGTCCACTATGATCTGATCTTAGGCAGTTTATAATTGATTTTTGCATAACTTCACAATTACAGAAAATATTATCTAAGCAAGTAGCTGTTGTAGGAGTGATTCGAGTAGGTTCATTAAAAAGGTTGATTAAACTATAGGATTTGAAAAGATTTAAGAACCTTACAGAGTTTTGAGTTACTTCTAATAAATCAATGTTAAAGTCTCCACATACAACTATTTTCTTATTAGATTTTGATAATATATTTAATACCTGTTCCATGGTGGACTCAAAAAGAGGGTAATCTGCTGATGGGGGTTTATATACACTAACAATGATATACCGCTCTAGCTCAGCACATGCTAGTTCAATAGTTTGCTCTATAGAGAGTGCCACGATGTCTGTGCGTTTTTTGGACTTAATATTGTTTTTAATAAGAATTAGTGATCCCCCTCGTTGAGCCGACTCTCTACTGAACAAACTAATGACTGTCCAATTTACAATCCCTATGAGCACTTCACATTTCTTAAGCCAGTGCTCAGTAAGACAGATGACATGTATATTCATGTCTTGTAAATATAATGTTAATTCCAGTTCTTTGCCAGAAAAGCCTTGTATATTCTGATGAACAATATTGAGGCAGTTAGACTTTTCCTTTGTCATTGTAGGATGACTGCAAGAGATTTCCTCTATTGTCTTATTATTTAATTTAAATGTATATTATTATTACTTGGAACGGATTCCAAGGTGTGGCTTAACATGTCATTACTCTGTTCAATAGAAGCAGATTTGGTAGCCAAGTTCTTGGCTGAATAATTAATATAATATGATAGCGACATTGCTATCTGTCTTTTGATTTTTCCACTGAGATAATATTTATCCCTGGTCAAATGATATTGATTTTTTTTAATGTAATTATTTATGTCAATAATATGAAATTTATCAGAATTATATGTCATGGTATTCAAACAAAGATTCATTTTGTAGCGAATATTATTTTCTTCCTGTGGCAAACTGACGCCATAGGGGAGTGTAAACATCACAATTTTATTTACATTTAACAATTGCAATGAGTCTAAATATTTTGTCAAGTCCTTTTTGTTTACATTGCCCCTATCACCTATTAATATCAGTAAAGTTGTATTTTTATCAAATTTATAATTCACAACATAATTTATTATATCAAAAAATGTTGAATCTGGCATGCAGTGATTAATAACACTTTGTCCCAAGTATGTGTTCAGTAAAGGGCCCATATTTTTTCCTATTCTATCGCTGAACATAACCAAACTTGATTTTACAGGGCTATTTATATGATTTTTCTTTGCTTGGGAACCAACGGAGACATGGCTTGAGTTAATACATTTTTTGTTTTTTAATTTTAGAGTAACTGGTGACTCACATCCTAACTGAGAGCCAAGTGAGCAACTTTCATTTAAAGTTATATTATTATTACAGCAACAGGATGACACGAGGCTCGTCAAAGCCAAGATATGTTCACCACACTCTTTTTTTGTGATAACATAGCGCTGAGTCATTACATCTAATGATTTCTTAAGATAACATAATTCTAATTCTAAGTTTTGAACATTTTTTTCATAGTCAGACACACTTTTTTCTAATAAAATAGAATACAGATCTAGTTTATCGCCTAATTTTCTTCTTTCATCTATTTGTTTGGTGTAAGACTGTAAACATTTCTGCTTTTTGATTAATTTCTGAGTTCTTTTAATAAACTTATTAACTTTGACATATTTCCTAATTTTATTTTTACTTAATTTAGCAAGGCAACCAGGATAAGGGGATTTTAAAGTTATGTCACCTGTTAAATCAATGGTTGTAACTGATTTATTGCTAGATGAAGTTTGGAGGGGGCTGGGCGCACTTCCTACTAATTTATTAAATAAACAATTAGTTTGGTAGTCAACATGATCTTGCTTCTCTGTCTCCAGGTGTAGGATGTGGTCCTGGGCGTCATTGAGGTCTTGATGAAGCAAAGACATGCGTTTTAAATTGAGCTCATATTCTTCGCTGCACTGGTCGAACCTATCAATCACGGATTGAAGTTTATTCCGCTCGTCAACAACTAACAAATAGTTGGAGTGCAGCTCAGCCATCTCTTTTTTTAAATTAGTATTTTTATTCCATACTTCCATTAGTTCCCTTTCATTGTCCTCTCTTTCACTACTCAATTGCTCAACCAACTCCTTGGATGCCTTCAGTTCTTTCAAAGCCAGTAAAAGTTTTGACTCCTCCTGGCGAGCATAGGCTTTGCGAGTAAGCATAATGTATCACGATATGAAGAATTACTCCAATGAATCGATAGATCAATTATTATCTATGTGGTTAAGTATTTCAGTTTGAAAATATAACCTCAACGCGGGTGATGTCAATATCACAAAAGAAAGTAAATCGACTTACTGTTTATTTATGAACATTAAACAATGTAATTAACTTGCTATATAAATTAATTGGAACAGAGAACAATGAATAACAATGGTACGAAACTTTTGTAATTGCAAACTTGCAATGTCATTCACTATCGTCCACCGGCGATAAGTAAATACGCAATACACATAAAATACACACACTTCAATCTCACAAATTATTTCTTAACACTAATTACAGATTAAGGTACGTTCCGCGATAAATATTAGGCCTCAAAATTAAAATTTAACAATTAAATAAATAAAATTCTCAGGACGAGATCTTATTGCCAGTGTTGCCACAGAAAAAAAAAAAAAAAATATATATATATATATATATAAATATAAAAAAATATATATAAATATATATAAAAATATACTGTTAATTAACCATTCACATTTTTTTGTAAACACCCTATTTAAAGGAAATAAAAAATTTCAATTTGAATATAAAGCTTGTTTGATTGTTATCAGTTAAAATGAAATAATTAAAATAATTTGGTAAAAATTCAATAGATTATTATATACACAGGTGGGGCTAAGTTATATGTTGGGACGTGTATAAGTGCCCGGAAGAGAGCCAATATACAGAATAAAGAATTTCATTTCATTTCATTTTCATTTCACACATTTCATAATGTTACAGTCAAAGTGATTAAACAGTTTTTAGCCATAATGACTGGTTATTGTATATAATGATTTAATTGTCTAGACAAGGTGATAAATTAATCGCTATATCCAGATATATTAACAACAGCAGGTCAAAGTTAGACAAAGTAATAAATACGGCCCGACTTGCTTACAGCTTCATATCCTTCTGTTAATACAGGTGATAATGTAGTGGTGAAAAATCCTATTAAAGACCGTGCCAAAGCTGATAATCGAAGGAATGTATAAGTTAGGTACTAAGCATGGGATTCTAAATCAATGCAAGGAACTAGTATTCACTGTTTGCAAATAAACGTTTAAAACATTACAACTGTACCGGCGAATTCATTTTTAATTGGTGCAAATATAAAAAGTTAAGCCTTTGTGTAACTCAAAATTTCACAAGAGCCTAACTGTTAAGAATAAAATAATATAACTAATTTGATTTTCGATTTGAAATAACAACATATTATTGCTACACATATAATTATGCCTAAAGCATATTGAAATAAACTTTATAATCGACAACTATACTTATTTTGTTACTTTACTTTATCCAAATCTTTTAAGATATTTTATAAGTCTATTATTACTTTTTCTAAATTGAGTAGCTGTTATATATTATGGCTGTATGGTATACATAATATGGATTTATTACCTTCGCTGTAACATATATTGTAAACTCATTGACCACTAACAAAAAGAGCTAGTTTTGATGTTTACTTTTTATGCTCAATAATTTGTTACAAATAAATGAATAATAAAAAATCATGTATACTTTATTTTTAAAAGCAACACCATAAGTGCAGCTACACACTTAGGAGCATCATTAAAGTTTTCACAGACTACCTGTGCTACTTCGTTTGTATTGCGTTAAGACAACAGGATGTTTGTACATTTTTGTTTTTAGCAATTCCATGCAATTTATCTTCAATTAATTCCATGCAAGGTTTAATTGAAGATAAATAACACTTTGTAGGATCCTTACCTATTATATTATATAGCTAAACTTATCTAATATAAATAAATAAATATAGTCAATATTAATTCTAACTACATAAATTAATAATATACACATTTAACATTACAAACATATTTACATTACATATATACTTACTTTACATAACATAAATACTTACTAGCTAATATTTACAAATGCGAAATAGCCTGTAAGTCGAATTCATAGCTTCGCATATCTTTCGCACGTCGCATGAATATTATCGCGGCGCACTGGAGCGGTCACCGGTGCAGCTGATAGCGACTACGTCACCGCGCGGCGGCCTTATTTGTACCGGCCGCTCGGCGAGCACCGCCGAACGCGCGCATTCGCAAGTCCCGAACCAGTCCGATTCAGTACACGACGCGGAGCATACGTCGCCCGCTTGCTACCATACCTATCGGCGCGCGCGATTATAACTCGTATTAAGTGTCGTCATTTTTTCCCTACACTCCTTCCATATAAATAATCACAGCGGTGTACCTCGCCGCCAAAACTTGAAAAAAATCATCGACCTCAGGTGGGACTCGAACCCACGTCCCATCGCATGCCGGGCGAATGCTTTACCAACTAAGCTACCGAGGACGTCACGTGACAAGATGAAATTCCTCAAGTGTTTTTTTTTGCTGTCAAAGCCAGCGTATTCTGATCAATGTTGTAGCTATGTGTGTAGCTGAGTAGTATACTACCGTCAACACCCTATAAAAATATATTTACAAATATTTGACTATTGGTACAAGGTTTAATTGAAGATAAATAACACTTGAAAAAAAAAGGGCGGGGGCAAGATCAATCAACATCTGTATTTTAATAAATACTTTGATTGTTAATTCCCCTACTCCCAGCTGGGTTTGTTGAATGGTCTAAGGAGGAGCGCAGGTCGCAGAGATCCCGTAGACAAGGCCAGTGGACTGTCCTTCTCGAGGTTGCTGCCCGTTCTTGGCCAATTGCCTTAAGCTACTGGTATAACTAAAACCTCTGGCCGTACCCCAAAATATCCTTACCCCCATTCCCATCCTAATTCCCTCTCCAAACCGGCATAGCCGAAGCGTGGCGGCGCAAAACCACACACAGGCATGCGTAAGCCCAGAAGGATTAAATCCCTTCTGAAAGCACGGCCACAGCACCTTGGAAAAGTGCTGTGTGTTTATTTCCCAACCGACGGCCATATAGTAAGGACCGTTTTTATATAGCGCTAGGCGGGCCGCGGGTAAAATAAAATCATTCGCGCAGCGGAAGGCATAACGGCTAGACGTGTCATTAAAGTGCTGGAAATACTTACATTCTTGGCAGTGTTATGATATGACGGTAGACAACAAGCCTCAAGAAGAGGATTCTAGGGAAAAGGTGATTCACCTTATCCTGGGAATCCCCGACGACCAGAAGCAGACCATTCTGGAGAGAGATCGCCGAGTAGCCCATATGTCCGGCAGTGGCTAATCTATATACATATTTTTTTACGAAGCGTCGCATCTTCGGAAACCAATAATGCTTCCTTATGGGTTCGAATGTTTTATCAAAACCACCATGTACGACTGAAGTACGAAATTGGTTGGAAGATACCATTGACGTTAGACTGCAATAGCATTCCCGCAAGACCTTCTTTACTAGCATCTGTATGCAGTTGCGTTTCAGCATTGGGATTATATAACGACAGTAAAGGTCGTTGGGTCAGCAAACCTTTGATATTAGTAAAGGCTTGTTCTTGTGATTTTCCCCAAGTCCAAGGTACATCCTTTGTAAAAGATCGGAAAGCGGAGAGGTGATAATAGCATAGCCTTTGATGAACCGTCGAAAGAAGCCGGACAGTCCCAAAAGTTGCGCAAGCTCATGTTGATTACGTGGTTCGGGAAATTTAGACACGGCTTTTGTTTTTCTAGATCCTGGACGAATACCTTTAGCGCTGATCTCAAACCCAAGAAAATCGAGCCTATTCTGGAAGAAATTACATTTGCTAATTTTTAGTGTAAGCCCTCTACTTTGAAGTAGTTAGAGGACTTCTTCTAATCTTTGAAGGCCTTCGGAAAAATCTTAAGACGGGATTAGGATGTCGTCCATATAGCCAATTGCGTATTTAATTTTTTTTTACTTTATAGGTTTTCATTAAAACATATTATATAATTAGACGTATACTAAAAGAGTACTCATACCATCCCTAATTTCGTATTGTCCAGGATGCAAATAATATTCCCCACCCTCGGGACCCCGCAAAGAGCCATTTACCAGTATGTGGCTTATTTTTCGAGAATCGGTCTTGAAAATTACGGGTTTCGTGCTATTTTTATACCGGGAATTTTTATTTGTTCAAAAAGTCTTAGAGTTATTTTACTGTTAGAAATCCTTTGAAAGATTAGTTCAGATGGGGTTTTTGTTATAACAATTTCCGGTTTCTCTGTAAATGAGTGGCCTAATAAAATTGGTTGGTTCACTACATAATCTTCGACAACATACATGTTTATATTCTCCACAATATTTTGAACGTTTACCGCACCCACCGTTGCTCCTCCTGGAATCACCACATTACCTCCTATACCCTTTAACATAGGCAATTCCTCAGAAGTATTAACTTTTAGCCCGAGTTCCTTCGCCTTACTTGCATTGATTAGGGAACACTGACTGCCTAAGTCAACGTGACATTTAACAACACTATCATTTTATTTAATATCTATTATGTATTTATTGTAAGCGTCATCAACGTTAAGCTTCGCGACTTGTTTTTCGTTTTTGTCCCTAACCTGTCCCTGATCTTTTTCTGAAATCTTACTGGATTTGTACCTATAGCAGTGTTCTTAACGGTGACCTAGCTTTTCGCAAAACGTACATACAGCATTACAGCTGGTTTATCAGATTTTAAGCTGCGATGGCCAACTTTATTGCAATTAAAACATCTAATATTTTTGTTCGTAATACCTCCTGTTACGGACAGACGCAATCTTATTATGTAAATTTATGTTTAAGTTTTTATGTGTTTAAATAAAAGGTATTTTCATGTAGGGCCTAGTTGTAAGTTATTGTGAATTAGCTTAGGGCTTGTTTTATTTAATAAAGTATATCAAACCTTATAGTTTAAGCTATGGTAGGTAGGTTTGGTAAAGGTTTTATGGTAAAGGTACCGGGTGTGAAGAGTCACCTGTAGGCCGTCTTGCTCACGCGGGAAATGTTTGAAACCGAGAGCAAGACAGGTAAAGGCCTATAGGGCCCAGGCTGTCCCTGTCCCCCATATCAGAGTTTAGGAAGGTATGATAGCTAAACTTAATATAGGTAGGCAAACTTAAGAAAAATGTAACGCACTAGGTAGGTAGTCACAAAATCCCTTAGAAGGAGATAGGACTATATCATCGGACGTCTCCCTCTAAATCTCGATGTAAACGAGGGTAGACGTAAAATGTATAACGTAAGGAAAAGGATGAAAGATGTATTTGTTCTTGTCTCTAGTTTTGTGAACCATGTAAACTACCGTGCTTTAAATAAATAAATAATAAATATTTATTTGCTCATAAACATGGTATACATTGATGTTCAGTGAATTTAAGGTGCTAGTCATGTTCAACCTGATTACAGGTATGCAAATTTTATGTCAAAGTAGTATTACATTACATATAATTAAATCGAAGATAGTTAAGTATTAACGCGGGACCTCTCACACCAGTAGCTTCTAATTTACTTAATAGTAATGCGTAAGATACATGATCAAACGCTTTTGATAAGTCAACAAAAATAGTAGTGGTCAGCTTTTTTTTATTTGCACTTTCTATGATAGTCTCTAAGAGACTATGTATGGCTAGTGTTGTTGATTTGTTTTTTTGAAAGCCATATTGGCCCCGACCTAGTAGGTGAAACTTGTCAAAAAAATCTACTAGACGCTTATACATACATTTTTCAAAGATTTTAGCAAATACTGATATCAGTGCAATGGGTCGATAACTGTCAATGTCCTCGATATTGCCTTTTTTATACAGTGGTTTTATAACTGAATGTTTGAGTACGTTTGGAAAAGAACCTTGAAGGAAGGATAAATTTATCAGATGCGTTAGGACTATAGTAATCTCATTGACACATTCCTTCAGAACTTTAGTGCATATTTCATCATGTCCTTCCGATTTTGTATTTTTAAGTAACATTATTTCTTTTTTTACTTCATTTTCAGTTAGTGGCTTGAGGTATAATGAATTAGGTACACGTTGTTTAAGGTCAGCTCTTATTGGATTATCGTTTTAACTAGAGTTTATAAAGTGTTCATTAAAAGTAGCAGCTATTTCAGCAGGATCTGTCAATGTAGTCCCATTGATATTTAACTTTTCTATAGATTTAGTCATAAATTGCGTATCACACAGTTCGTTTTTAACTATATTCCAAGATGCCTTACATTTGTTGTCACTTTTGCTTATAAAATCAACGTTCGAATTTCTTTTAGCGTCAAAGATACATTTTTTTAGTAGCTTTGAGTATTTTAAATATTTATTTTTGTTAACTTCAGTTTTCTCTTTATAGTACATATATCGAAAATTACGTTTATTTTTGCTGCTTACTCTCAGGCCCTTAGTTACCCACTTTTGTTTGTTTACTAGTAGTATTTACTTTTAATTTAATAACAGGAAAGCACAGTTTATAAAAAAGTGTAAATAATTCATGGAACTTAGAGAAACCTACATTCATGTCAGGTTCATCATAAACTTCTGACCAGCACAGATTTTTTAAGCAATCCTTAAATTTTGCAATATTTTTAACACAATAGTCCCTCTTGTAAATAGTATAGGTTAGAGGTCTAGACTTTTTCTCTTTTACGGGAAAACTCAAAAGTTGGGCGGTCTCATGATCTGAGAGATGCAGAGGTTATACCGAAGCTTTCGGGTGTTTGACGTTGCTTATCAAGTGATCTATACATGCAAGCTTGCGAGTAGGTACTGTAATATGCATCGTTAAGTTGTAGTTTTGGGTAAATTCTTGCAGGTGTTTTGTAGCGGTTGTAGCAATTAATGTGTTAATGTTTAAATCACCTGCTATGACCACGTTGATTTTATATTTATATTTTCGGTACACTTCGTTTAGTAAACAATCAAGTTTATCCAGGAATATGTTAGGATCAGTTGTAGGTGTTCTATATAAGCAGATGATTACGAGCTTATTCGAAGTAATCTCAACCCCACAGCACTCAAATGTTTTTTGTGATGCGTAGTTCTTTAGTTATGTTAAATCTCTACAAATTAAACCTCCTTTTGCGAGTATACATGTTCCGCCTCTTTTTTTGTTCCTAGAAAAGTTTGATACCATACGATAGTTATGAATGTTAACAAAGCTTTCATGTCCTGACTCCAGAAAAGTTTCTGATAAACATATTGCATCTGTTTGATTATTGTTCTTAATTAATTCTTGTAAAGTTAGTTCTAAGATTTCTTTTTTTGATAGGATACTGGCAATGTTTTGGTGTAGTACCTTAAATTCAGATTGTCTAGACACGAAAAAACGAATTTCTGACATTATTTTTTGGAGATGGAGTTTTAGGAATTTGTGATACCTCAGATGATGCATTGGTAACACTGCGATCAAAACCTTTCTTAAAAGTAAAATAAAACGGTATGGTCCCTTTTTTTGGTGACTTAGTAAGCCCTTGTTTGGAGGATAGTTGATTAATCCTTCCTTTATTACAGGTTAAGTTGCGTATATTTTGAAATGTTAAGAATTGTTTTTTATATTCATTAAAATCAATATTCAAGTTAAGTTTTTCACAGATAGTATTTGTAAAGCTAAAGTCATTATTATTGAAGAGAATAAGGCCACCATAGTCAATCACAAAACAATTATTTATATGCTTTGTCCAGGATGTCATGGCTTTACAGAAATTATTTTCATCGAAATATGGACTGCTTAATACAGGCACGATGTAAACAAGTGATTTGGCTAACATATTAATTGCAATACATAAATTAGAATGGAGAATGTGAAGATCTCTATCATGAGAACCAAAGCCTAAAATGACTATGTCATCTTGAGATAGTATTCTCGAGATACTTTTACAATAATGTAATATTTCGGAACTTGAGGCACCAGTAAGTATAGTTGCCGAAGTTGTATATTTATCGTTCCATTTTCCTATCCTTGAGCGTAACATTTCTAAAAATACACCTCTCATCTGTTTATCCCCAATTATGTGAATAGTGTGTGTCTTCTGTCGTTTATTTGGTAAGGAATGATTTATCGGTTTTGTGTCTGAGTTTTCATTTCCTTTGCTTATTTTTTGCTCAAGGGTGATGATTTGTTTTTTAAGATCATTTATCTCTATCTGAGCATTTCTCAATGATTACTTTTAAACTTTCGCGTTGCATAATTTAAAACTCAATGAAACGGGAATTAACGCGATCATAATTTAGGTACAAAATGTTACCTCTTTTGCCTGACGTTTCGATCGGGTTACACCGACCGTGGTCACAGGCTGACAGTCAGCCTACATTATGATCGCGTTAATTCCCGTTTCATTGAGTTCTCAATGATTGTTTTAGATCGTGAATTATTGTTTGAAGATATGTTAAATCCGTGGTATGCTTAGTCTTCCGTTCCGAAGCAGGGACCTTTACAGGCGTGATAGTTGGTGAAAGCTGCAATGAGTGTCGCTTTGTATTCTCTTGAAATGTCATATTGTGCGGTAATTTACAAAGATTTTTCAGTAAATCCAACTCTTTATTAAGCCTGTTTACGCATTTATTAAGTTCATTATTTTCTAAAATTTTGCTTTCTAACTCTGATTCAGTAGATAAGAGATTCAATTTTAAAAGTTCATTTTCTTCTCTCAACTCATATTCCGTAATAGCGTCATTAACTTGCGTGAGTTCTATACTCCGTGATAGTCGATCAGAAACAGTGTAAGATTCGTCTGATATTTCTTCTTGTGTTATAATATGCGATCCGTTATTAATTTCCGAGTTGCATAAAGGTGGTGAAAATTGATGTGGGATGTTTTTGGGTGTCCCTGCCATAATTTCTAATTTATCAGGAACATATTTTTTAACTAGAGAGCTCTTCTTCCTTAAAGTAATGTTGTTTTGCTCAACGCACGTTTTTGCTTTATGATTTGGTTTGCAGTTGGAACATTTCCAGTTTTGTTTCTTGTCCTTATTCATCAGGCGATATAATTTTTCTGACAGTCCAATGCAATCAAACTCGTACCTTATTTTACATTTTGTGCATGCTATGGTATCCTTTATTGTACATTTCTCTCCACATTTATAACAGACTGCCGATGTAGATGGTTTGGGATTGAGTTTTTGTTTTGGTACAGACATTTTAAAAACAAAGAAATAATGCGAAACAATATTTTAGAAAAATACAATTCAACTTCTGTGATTTAAACTCGGATTTCTCAGATGGGAAGTGATTTCTTGACCGCTGGACCAGCACTGTGCTACTTTAAGGGTTTGAATTATGTAGTGATATTATGATTTCTGCTATAGGCCCAAACTTGTGCTTTTTTGTAAGAAGGTACACCGATTTATAGACAGATGGAGTTACTTGTTGGCCTGTCATGCACCTTTATAGATGGCGTTATTACAAAAAAGTCTTATGTTTATGGTATTACGGTATATTTCTCCGTGACACTAATTAACATTTGAACACAATAACCGACCGATGACAATAATATTTGATAACGTCTTGTGATATTGCAATAATGGTCATAATACCGTATTATTTAGGATGCACTATAAACTTTTGTTATTTATCTCGCTTTAGTCGCTGATATGTATGTAAGTTAGCCTTAAGAGTATGGCCGGGAGCCTGGAAAATTTGTATCCAGCCCTCACGGTCAAGAATAAACGTCTAAGAAGAAAGAAGTCTTTTTATCCACAACACCTACTACAGTCCACCGAAGCGGATCTTCAACACCTCCCTTAGAAGTGCCAGGTCTTGGGATTAAGGTAGGTTTGCGATCATTGCGAGGCCTAAAATCCGACTGTTCTCTATCGATCCTATCCCTAGCTTGACCAACTTTTACTATTCTAAAATATTTTAGTATTTGCTTCGGTCCTCGAAGTTGAGCTGCCTGTGCACCAACTTTAGCGGCCCTATCTTCTACACCATACGATATGCAGTCAACCGCTTGCTTCCCATATATCTTACATCGGTTTAAAAGGTTCACCTTACTATAATAATAATGCTCCAGCGATTCCCCATATCTAACCCTTTTACCTTACATCTCGGTCAACAGCTCAGCATAATCCTCACGGGAGGGAAAATAATATTATTTTCTTTTCCACTCAGGCCAGGAATAAAGTAAGGACGGGAATCCCTGATGCCAAGATTTTGCAACCCCAGTTAATTTTGGTAAAGCATAGTGGATATTCATATTCATTCATATTCATTTACTCACTTCATAATGTAACAGTGGTAGTAAAAATATACATTAGCATAATATACAGGTGGTAAATATGTTACATTACAGCCTCCATGAGGCATTTGTGAATTAAACATTTAATCAAATTATAGTTAAAATAACATTACATTCCATTACTCAAATTCCAATTCAAATATTAATTTACAATTATACAATAAAATTAATTGTGATTGTATGTATTGACTGACCATTATTTGAATTTTTTATAATTGAATAATTTCTTTGTCCTTCCACCCGTAAATCAAGATAGATCAGCCAAGTCAAGATAGTTTGTTCCTTTGACATAGGATCGAATTCGGGGATGACATTAGTGTTTAAGGTAAGCCTAGGTTTATCTGAGCTCTTGACCTGATTTAATATTGATAAGAATTTGGCTAAAATATCAGATTCATTTTGCCTGCTCTTAGATCTAGAAACCTTTCGCTGTTTACTTGAATGAGGGTGTCTAAAATTATCAGAGTCATCGGATAGGAAACTGTAACGCCTTCTCCTAGAACTTGTTTTTTTTTTCACTTACCTGACTGTCGTTGCGGTAGTCTCTTTCACTATCCACTCTCAGCGAGCGATAGCCGGCACCCCGGCCCTGTAACCTGAGCACTCCTGGGTGATTAAATAAATAAATAAATATTGGACAACATCACACACATTGCTCTGATTCCAAGGCAAGTAGCGAAAGCACTTGTGTTATAGAAATCAGAAACAACGACGGTACCACAACACCCAGACCCGAGCCAATATAGAAAAGTTCGTTTTCTACATTGACCCGACCGGGGATCGAACCCGGAACCTCAAAGATAACGGCGCCATTTAAAGTCCGGCGTACTCGCCTTTTGGCTACGGAGGTCGTCAATCGTAATTGTATCGTCCTTCTCGATCTGGTACTCCTAGGTCCGGACCTCGACCCGCACTAACTGGGTACTCCTAGGCCCGGACCTCAACCTTCACGATCAGGTGTGGTTACCCCGGCCCTGTAGCCTGGGCGCTCCTGGGTGATTGTATCGTCCTTCTCGATCAGGTACTCCTAGGTCCGGACCTCGACCCGCACTAACAGGCCCGGACCTCGACCTTCACGATCAGGTGTGGTTACCCCGGCCCTGTAGCCTGGGCACTCCTGGGTGATGATATCGTCCTTCTCGATCAGGTACTCCTAGGTCCGGACCTCGACCCGCACTAACTGGGTACTCCTAGGCCCGGACCTCGACCTTCACGATCAGGTGTGGTTACCCCGTCACTGTAGCCTGGGCACTCCTGGGTGATTGTATCGTCCTTCTCGATCAGGTACTCCTAGGTCGTTCACAAAATCCATTAGCCTCTTGTCTCGGCTACAGCTCGCATCACGATGGTCCATAACTAGAACTGACATACATGCTTAATAAACACGAAAATAAAATAATAAATATATTTTAAATTATTTTCCTTAATCACACAAAATATCCCTAAACTAAGCAAAGCCTGTACATACTATGTTCACTTGATAATATATAGTTATAAACAACATGAAGTCAAGCACAAGTACTTGTGCTCATCACACAATCATTTCACACGGTATTCGAACCCTGAACCGTTTGGCTTTGTAGTTAGGGGCTTAAATCAGGGACCTTTACGAGGCGGTAGTCGTCATCTATCTTAATTTTGTTAAAACATTATACACATGATAAGGGGTTCGTCCTTGACTTAAGGAAGAAGTTATTCAATGCGAAATTATTGTAAATGATCCCCTAATTAAGTAAAAAAATATAGAGCAAGTAGCCCTGGCTGCCGTATTCATACAGAAGTCAAGGAAAATTAAGAGGAATGAGGTAGAGAAACAAATATAATACACATCATGCATGTGTGACCAATTATACGTAGCTCCAGAGAGTAGCCCTGGCTAAGCACGTGTAATAGTTCACATAATTTTATAACTACATCTACAAGAAAACCCAGGGAAAACAAAATTAAAATAACTACAGACAATTTCTTTACGATATATACCAATAAGGACTAGCCTCAGCTCGGTACACATCATGTAAAACCAATTACACGCAACCCCAGAGAGTAGCCCTGGCCGACTGCATGCAAATTGCAATAGTCTAATCATTTACTTTGTAATAATATTAATTTATTTTTAGATTCATTACACTAACACTTGATAAGAGAAAAAAAAATACTACTTACGTTTGTGCGGGCGTAGCGAATATCAAGGGATTTACCCTCGACAGATCCCACTTCTGAAACTGTAGGATCGTTTCAGAAGTGAAACCACAGCTTCAGAACAAACTTATTTATTCTTTAAATAAAATTACACAGTATTTAATAAGTGACAGTTCCTCCCTTATATCGCTTAAACTATTAGCATAGTAACAGGATAATTTTTAGACGACCGCTCTAGGCGGAGACTTTGAACAGAATGCCAGAGCGTTCAGACTGCCCGACGATCCCCGCTTTCTAGCGTAGTGGGGGCGGGTGTGACGTAGCCGGACTGCGCGAGTCAAGTTCAATATTATTTAATAAAATGAACGGACTACTTTACACTTTAGTTAGTATAAAAATAATATATTTAGGAATATTGCTTACAGTACAACACTGCGAAGCACACGAATGGGACCTGATCATCTCCGCAGACTGCAACGCACATCACCCGCTGTGGGGAAGTAAGGACACAAACAAAAGGGGTGAGTCTTTAGCCGAATATTAACACCAAGCAAACCTGAACATTATGAACAGAGGTACAGAACCCACTTTCGTAAGCTCAAGGTATCAATCTATCATAGACGTTACTTTGGCAACACACGCGGCGGCAGACCACATTGAGGGTTGGCATGTATCAAATGAACCCTCCTTCGCAGACCATCGCCGCGTCTGTTTCCAAATACAGTACACACAAACAGACCCTGTTCCATATCGCAACCCCCGCAAAACAGATATAACAAGGTACACAAATCTACTAACCAAGTCGCTAGGTGATGTACAACTAACAGACGTAACACTTAGTACTGATAACATAGAATCCCTTAGAGACAGTTATGAACTGGCCTTTCCTGAAGTAACACCCAAAACCTCGGGTAAAAGTACCTGGTAGGGGCCAGAACTCGACCGACTACGCAAGGAACTCAGGACACTCTTTAACCGAGCAAAAAACACCAGGTCCACTGAAGATTGGGAAAAATAAAAAACAGCACAAAAACACTACAACAAAAGAATCAGATTTTGGAGAACGGAAGGCTGGCATGATTTCTGTAATACCATTAACTCAACAAACCAAGCCGCAAGAATAAAGAAAATCCTTTCAAAAGGCGATCTCAAATTCCTGGACTCCCTGAAGAAAGAAGACGGCACTTACACAAACACAGATGAGGAAACCAGTACAGTACTACTGGAAACTCACTTCCCAGGCTGTCAAATAACGTCAGACTATGGGTGGTCTGACGAGCAATACAGCACACCAACAACCCAAGAATGGGAAATTGCAGACAATGTAGTAACGACAAATATAACAGAATGGGCTCTAAAGAGCTTCAAGCCCTTTAAGTCGGCAGGGCTGGACGGAATCATCCCAGCACTACTACAACGGCAGACCAACCAAGTAATAAAACATCTACTACCAATCTACAGGGCCTGCATTGCATTTAAATACATACCGAAAACATGGAAAGAGGCTAAAGTAGTCTTCCTGCCAAAACCAGGCAAGGAGGACTACACGCACGCCAAAGCTTTCAGGCCCATTAGTCTAACATCATTCCTTCTAAAAACACTGGAAAGACTAGTAGACCGGGACGAAGCGCTAAAACGTAAGCAACTACATCCCCAACAACATGCATACAGAACAGGCAGATCAACAGAGTCAGCGCTGCACATGGTGGTGCATAAAATAGAAACGGCTATCACAAATAAAGCTTCAACCCTAGCTGCCTTCATAGACATAGAAGGGGCTTTCGACAAAACCATGCACAACAGCATTAACCACGCCCTACAGAAATACAACGTCGATCCAGTAATAAAAAACTGGATAACGCAACTAATAAGTAAAAGGGCGGTTCAAATAGTGGTGAACACTACCACAAGAGCAAAGGTAGTAAGAGGATGCCCCCAAGGTGGTGTCCTTTCACCACTCCTAAGGAAAATAGTAGTGGATAGCCTACTGTACAGACTAAACGAAAGAGGATACACTACTATTGGTTATGCAGACGACCTAACAATACTGATAAACGAAAACGCTGAAAATCTGCTCTGCGGAATTATGCGTTCAGCACTTCAGATAGTAGAAAAATGGTGTGACGAGTATCAACTGTCAGTAAATCCGAAAAAGACAGAACTTATCCTTTTCACCAACAAAAGGAAGTTACCTCCGCTACAATTACCAAAATTATTTAACACAGAACTCGCGCTATCAACCCAGGTGAAATACCTTGGCGTTATCCTTGATAACAAACTGAATTGGACGAGTCATATCGATACAAAAATAAACAAGGCCTGTATAGCCTTTTGTCAATGTAGAAGACTAGTTGGTAAAAGTTGGGGTCTAAATCCAAAAATCACACTTTAGCCACGAACTTAAAAAAAATACGGACGTAACATCACATTAAAAAAATGTGAAGCATGCAAGGTACTACAATTTGTTGTACATGATCTACACTCACACATACACACTAGGTACGACAACCCGCCGCCATTTCGCCCCGAGTGACAGCGCCAGTGACACGTAGTAAATGCGTTCGTTGCGTCAACGATTTATTTTTCAAAAATGCCGTCTTGTGTTGTTAAATCATGTAAAAACTACATGAGTGAAAGCGCGCAGGCAGGCTCGCGCCGGCAGTGTCGTCGACGCTACCGACAGTGCTAGTGTACAGTGTGTGAGTGTCAAAGAAAGCGTACCCAGTGAACAGTGCAATAGTGTCTCTAAGTGTGTTAGTGTTAATATGGCTGAAAAGCCCAGTGTCAGTGCGCGTATCGATAAGGCACCGATGCCAAACTTTCGTAAACATTTTTAAGCGTCTGACTAACCCCTAGTTTTAGGCATTATTGTTTTCTCACCTTGTAAAATCACTTCGCCACATCTAGCACTTTCATTCAACTAATCTTTAAACCCGTGTCATGATCAACATGGCCCCACCCCCGACCCCCGCTCGCGTTTCAGGTTTCCTAGAAAATCTAGATTTTTAGGATTACTAAGTTTTAAACCTTTATTTGAGTGGTTTTTCTATAGAAAATATATATGTATTATATATTTTCAGAAAGAGGAGGAAATAGGCTAAGCAGTAAATATTTATTATAGAAGTTTTTATTTTCCTAGAAAAATAAATAAAATAATTAAGGTCGCGTTTTTTTTTTTTGATTGATACCTAACACTAACCTCAATAAATATGATGAAATCCAAGAAGTTGTTCATGATTTCTAGCCACAACACAATTCACTAACACTTTAGCTTTCTATTTCACTCATTTGTTTTCTTCAAATCACTTACAATTGATAACAAACCACAATTAATTACGCGCACGAAAAAAAACGGCCGCGCCGCTGACCCGCCACTAACAGCTGGTATCAAACGTCTAGGACAAATAGCGGCAATGATCGGCTTTGAAACACGATAGCACAAAAAATTCACGATTACCTCTAAATCTGATAACTAAATTGTATTCCTGGATAAATATGCTACAAAGTTATTTAAATTTGATAGCCACACGGACAAATTTAGCTATATTTATCGCTTTAGCAAAACGAAATACACTTATAAAAATTAGGTGAAAGTTGAGTCGAGTAAAGGTTCTAAAACTTTTTCATTAAATATTTTGTAAAATGACAAAAACAAATATGAAAAACGTATTGTACGTTAAATTTCCACTAGTATGGGTTACAATTATTACTCAGTTTTTACGTCCTCGCTGCATAAAACGACACAAAACTTTTTGTTTACATACAATGAAAGCCAAATGGCCGACCTCACAAAAAATTGAAACTCACTCTCGATTTTTAATTAATTTTTGGGTGTTGGCTTTACCCAGTTTCTTTTTTCGGGTCTATACTGACCTGTTGATAACTAGACTGGCCGTTAATATTCATAGAACGGTAAAAAATAACGAGTTACCGCCATAGACACGGCTTTAAAAGTCATGACCGCGTAGGCACACTAACGGGTGCGCTGGACGCTACCGGGCTATTTTGAGGTAAGCACACCCTGGAGTGCGCGGGGGTATCCAATCGCGCGTATTCACTCATACCATCTCACCATTTTACTTTACCATATTTTAACTGTTATCGTGTTTGTTCTTAGAATAAACCTTTAATATTCTTACCAGTGACTTTTCTATCTACCATTCCTTAATATTAGTGTACGTACCGTACAATAACTTATGGATCAGTTGTATGGTGGCCCAGAACACAACTGACCATAGTGAAAACAAAACTCCAGAGTCTACAGCGACTAGCGAGCGTAGCAACTACTGGATGCATGAGAACCACCCCATCAGCCTTGCTTGAGTTCCTCCTAAACTTGAGGCCGCTAGATCTCATCATACAGTACTTGCATACACTACATCATTACATCATTAAAGTACTTGCATAAACTATCTAGTTCAAAAAAATTTTAGTACACCGACACAAGTTAAATGCTTATAGCAGCTACTGTCATCCAGTATTACATAGATTTCCTTTGTTATATGTACTGTTAAGTAAGGCTGTTATTGAAAATTATATTAGTGGATGGTTTCTCGATGTTGCGCTCGTGTTTGTCTCGGTTACTACGAGCATGAACAAACTTGCTATGCCTACACAGCAGTATGACGTCATTTGTTTACCACATTCTATACTGGGAGGATTCTCGCCTGTTGCAAACTCATTACTTTTTATGTCTTTACTTACTTATTATGTCGATAATTCTATCAATAATAACTTTATTTGTAAAACTTTACATTATTTATATAATATACGATCGTTTCACCCGTTGTTGCATAACCACACGTGTCCTTTTGTGCATAATTATGGGTTTGTATTGAATAACGTATACCTAAACAGTAAGCTCGACCTACTAGGACACCGTATTAAGGTATGCCCCGCACCAGAAACAATTAATTATTTATTCATAGTGCTCGTAATTACGTTTAGTTATTATTCACCACAGGCGCTATTTCAAACTTAAAAATTTACTACCAAAATGTGCGAGGGCTACGCACTAAGTGTCAGGCGTTGCACTCCAGCATTTATGGTAGTGATTATGATATAATTGCTCTAACTGAGACCTGGCTATGCAACGGCATTTTAGACAGAGAATTCTCTGACCCTCGTTACGATGTTTTTCGTTGCGATCGCGACCTGGCGTTAAGCGACAAGTCTACGGGCGGAGGTGCACTTATCTGTGTAAAGCGCACATTAGGGGCGTATGTAAGAGATGAATTGAAGATTCCATCTTCAAGCATGGACACGATTTGGGTCACCGTGCCCGCTAGAAGACTTGCATCCCAATACGACCTAAATATTGCTTGTACTTATCTACCTGGAAACTGCAAAAATCAGCCGCGGGACATTGACTACTTGCTAAACTCCGTCTCATCGGTTGTAACTGTAAATAGTTGTCACTCTTTTTTGGTAATAGGCGATTATAATCTTCCGTGCATTACTTGGAACGCCGTCGGCCCTCTTATTGTAAAGCGTGGTTCAGCGGAGGTGCAGTGCGCTGCATCTAACTTGATTAATGTACTTAGCACTCTGGGATTCACTCAGTACAATAGCTTAAAAAATAAAAGTAATAACACTCTGGACCTAGTATTTAGCAGCCAAAGCTGCTCTGGAATGCAAAAAAGCCGAGTCTCCACTTCTCGCGGAGGATTGTTATCACCCTGCTCTGAGTATTGACGCTACTGATATTTTAGTCGAATCTCTAAAACCTAATCGTATTCGAAAAAAGCTATATTCTAAAGGCAACTACGACAGCATTACTCAATATCTGAATGATATACCTTGGCACTTGGCTCTGCATGAAGGTAGTGTAGATGATGCAGTAGGTTGCTTTTATCATCATTTGTATTATGCCATTGACAGTTACATTCCAATTAAGGTAGTTTCTCAAAATTCTTACGCGTACCCCCCGTGGTACAGTAAGGCACTGATAAGAATTATTAAAGAAAAATCATGTGCTCATGCTCGTTGGAAAAAATACGAAAATAGGCTGGACTACGCAGAATTCGCTCTGTTGCGGTCCAGACAGCGCAAGGTCGAGGCTAAATGCCATAAAAAGTATCTGACCAACGTACAAGAGTCTATCAAGTCAAATCCTAAAGCCTTCTGGAGCTTCGTAAAGTCCAGACGAGGGACGTCATCGTATCCTAAATATGTCACCTACGGTAATAACAAATATTCTGATGAAATGAGGTGTGTTCTGCATTCAATGAGTTTTTTCTTAGTGTTTTCGTGCCACGAGCCCATAATTATCCACCTTCTAATTTAGCCCTGCCTCCCCATGGAAGTACATCTCAAGGCAACTCACCACAATTTACCAGGGACTATGTACTAAAGGCTTTAAGACTCTTGGATGTGCGTAAGGGAGCTGGTTGTGACAACATTCCTCTTCTTTTTATTGTGCGTTGTGCTACGGCATTGGCAATGCCACTTACAATAATTTTTAATAGATCTCTAAAAGAGGGTATATTTCCAAATGTTTGGAAAAATGCTCATGTAATTCCCATTCACAAGAAAGGATCCAAATTAAAGGTAGAGCATTATAGACCCATATCGATATTAAATGTTTTTAACAAAGTTTTTGAAAAACTAGTTTATTCCTCTGTTTTTTTAACAGTAAGAAATGGTATACCACTTGAACAACATGGTTTCTTAAGCAGACGATCTACCTCAAGTAATCTTGCAACATTTACGCACTATTTGCATAAATCTATTGTCAAACGTAAACAAGTTGACGTGATCTACACCGATTTTGAAAAGGCTTTCGATCGGGTGGATCACTTCATTCTTCTACGTAAGATGGAGCACTTGGGGATACATGGGGACTTGCTGCGTTGGGTTGAATCATATTTGTCGAACAGGTCGCAAGCGGTGGTCGTGGGCGGCTATAGATCGGATTTTGTAAAGGTATCCTCCGGAGTCCCTCAGGGTTCGGACCTCGGTCCTCTCTTCTATAATATCTACCTCTTCGACATTTATGCATGTTTTGCATATTCAAGGTTTTTAATGTATGCTGACGACACAAATTTTTTTCTTGAAGTTGGCGATGTTGCTGATTGTGCTCAGCTACAATATGACCTAGATCAATTATCTGAGTATTATAAAATTAATAGAATTAATGTCAATACCAAAAAATGTCAAATAATTAGCTTCACCCGAAAAAGAAATCCCATCACTTATAACTACAACATTCAAGGTAAAGCATTGGAAAGAGTCAACGTGGTGCGTGATCTTGGTGTATACTTTGACAATAAACTGATAATGAACGAACATATTGATCACATTACACATACGGCATATAAAACTCTAGGATTCGTACTGCGCATAAAACAACCCTTCACTGACTTGCTGTGCATTAAGAGTATCTATAACGTGTATGTCCGTAGTATCCTTGACTATGCCAGTTGTATATGGTATCCGCAGTATATAACTTACTCTGAACAAATTGAATCTATTCAACAGAAGTTTATTCGTTACCTTAACTTTAAATCACGTAAGTGTTTTGACACGTATGAGAAAGGTTGTAGCTACTACGGTCTACCAAGTCTTGCGAACCGCCGTGTAACTACAGACATGATGTTATTGTATGATATTGTGCGCAGAAGACTTGACTGTCCGAGCGTGGTTGGTGAGCTAGGACTTCGAGCAACGCAGCATCGCTCTCGTAACCCTCAACTGTTCCATACACCGTTACACAGGACAAAGTTTACGCATAACTCTGTTTTATCGAGAATCGCAAGAACATACAATGTTTCTTTTTCGACTATCGATATTTTTAACACCACTAAGGCGAAATTTAAATCTCAAGTTAATAACATTTTGGATAGCAGAAAATAGGCAGGCACGGTCACGTTCAAACTCGTTCATAAAACACTCTTAACCCACACAACCACCCACACACTTACACATAAACTTAAACACACACATACACACACACACTCACGTTTGATGGATGGTTCACATAGCTAGACTTGCATAGACGAATTGTTAATTTAAGAAAAACCTGTTATTGGCCTTACTAAAACACATGTACGTACTTTTAAGTATATTTGTAGGTTACGCTGTTGGTTTTTTAAAATAAATAAATAAATAAATACAGGAGGAAGCACAGTCAGCCGCCTTAAGACTAAGAGCAAACGGACTATGGAAACAAAACATAGAAACAACACACTCAAAAGTTCTGCAGGAGTTCCTAAAGGAATTACCACTCCTCGAGGCGCCCATGGACAGAACTCCGTGTTAACACATCTTCGATCGAAGATACAATATCCAACTCACAGAAAAACTAAAAGATAACTCTGGCGTCGATGAAGTTAGGATATATAAAGACGGCTCAAAAACGGCACATGGTACCGGAGCCGGCGTCTTCTCGAATGATTTAAACATAAACATATCGACCACACTAGACAAGTTAAACTCCATCTTCCAGGCAGAATGCATTGGTATAACCAAAGCGGCACAGGCGGTTGCAGCCAGAGACGTCCGAGATCTTTGCATAAAAATTGTCTCGGATAGTGCATTCGTACTCCAAGCCCTACAAACCAATGTCGTAACCTCCGCACTCATACTAGAGTGTCACAATGCTCTCCAATCCATTGCGAACACGAACAGAGTAGTTCTGAAATGGATCAAGGGACACAGCAACTCACTGGGAAATGACACTGCAGACGAATTGGCCAAAACAAGATCGAAGGTAGAGTCCATGGACCACCACTGCCTATACCTCAGGCCCAAATTAAAACGTAGCTGCGTGAAAGAACCACAGAAACACACCATACCGAATGGATGAACAGTGTAGGATGCAGGCAAACAAAAGATGCAATTTCGGTAGCATCAAAAAAGCTTGCCCGCAGCCTCATCAGACTAAAGCGGAACGAACTTCGGAAGGTTGTAGATACTATAACCGGTCATTGTTCTCTAAACAAGCACCTATTCCACATATAAATAAATAAAATAAATAAATAATAAAAACGTTTATTTCTCTTACAATCTTAGGTACAGTAAGGTTAAATAGGTGGATACAGTAGGTGAAGATTGGAAGAGACTGACGTCTGAACTAGGTAAGAGCCTGTATTACAGAACGCCAGTGTTCCCCTCTCTCGGTGTCACTCGGGGTACAGACCAGCCAAAAGAGAAATTTAAAACAAAGGAGAGTAAAATTATATAGTGTGTGAGCGCACTTTAGCGCTTGAGTGAGTGAGTGAGTGAGTGAGTGAGTGAGTGTGTGTGAGTGTGTATGTGTGTGTGTGCGTGTGCGTGAGTGAGTGAGTGAGTGAGAGTGTGTGTGTGTGTGTGTGTGTGCGTGTGTGTATGTGTGTGTGTGTGAGAGTTCGTGTGAGGTGTGTGTGTGGAGTAATTTGTGAATATACTAAATTACCTTGGAGGAATTAGTAGATTCTCCGTTTCGGAGTAGTTCAGGTTATGGAGATAGCTAGTGACTTTGGACTTGCAGTGGAAATTAAGTGAGGCATAAATGTTTAGGGTACGGTTAAGATAATTGTAAAGGTAAGGGCCAAGGAAGCAGAAGAACCGATGCGAGAAGTAAGTATTGAAGGACGAGGACTTAGCCACAAAGCGACTGCGACTACTGACTGATATGTTAGCGTTATACTTGGTAAGAGAGTGTTGTTTCACGACGATATACAATACAAAATGTTGGCGGACTGTTAAAACTTGGCAGTATTCATAAAGTTCGGACGTAGGAAAAAGCAAAGGTTTGAAGGTACAGACTTTTAGTACAGCTCTTTGAGCTCTTTCAAGTTTGATAAGATTGGTCTTATAATATATATATACATAGGAGTAACAGACAGCCCCACATGCAGAGGATGCATGGAGGCAGAGGAAACGCCGCGGCACGTGCTCATGGAGTGCGAGAGTGTGGCAGAACAACGGGCACGGATTCTCCAATCACCAGGATCACTCTCGGAAGCCTTCAGGAGCCTGAAAGGTCTACTAACCTTCTGGGATGACTTGGGCTGGTTGGAGTAGGGGAAGGACACAGCAGGCACAATGGCCCAATCAAGAGGCTAAGTGCGGATACCTCCCAGCTAAACTAACTAACTAACATGTCTAGAATCACTGATCTGTCAACATTTTTAATTGGTTGACCAATCTTTAGACAAGTGTTTAATGGTAGTCTATCTTTTTTGTAATGCCATTTTTGTTTATGGTAAACACAAAAAAGCAGCAATGGAAAAAGCAAAACATCATACATCAAATGGGATCCGCACATCCTCATCTCCCAACACTGCCTGTTTCCCGAGGATTGCATAGATCCTCTCTTCCACTGAGGTTAGCACATCAGCGGAAGGAGGACCTCCTCCTATCCCTCGCTTATGCACCTCTTGCTTCCCTACTTTTCGCTTGACGCGATATTTAATATCGCGCCAATACTAAACATGCAATTAAGCAACAAAAAATTGTTAGTGGAAACAAAAACATGAAATGCATTGAAACAAAATGATTAGTAGAAAGAAAATGGTTTGTTTTAGTGGAAACACAAGACAAAATGAAAGAAATACATAGTGTAAACAAACAAGACCAAAATAACCATGACCCAAGAGTACAACTCTGAAATCATCACACACTTACTTCACGCCACTGCCCAGCGGTTTTGCAATGCCCGATCACAGCATTGAGTTTGGCCGCCAAGTCCTCCCTCTCACTGCTGCCTGATTGCGGCCTTGGCCAGAGGGGTCTCCAAGGACTGGCCTCTAGCCAAAGCAATAGGCCTTCCTCCATGAAGCTCACGAGGAGCTCAATTTGCAGCAGACTCACCTTCCTTGCCGCAGGCATCTACAAGTAAAAGGAATGAATTTACTAATATGGGTTATCTAATAATAAAATATGAGTTAGTACTAAAGAGAAATACAATGTTACTTACTTTTTTTTCCAAAATAGAGTTTTAAGGTGAAAATCAAAATATAACCCTGTCCTGTCAGTCAGTGGGCGGTTATGTTATGTCAATTAATATTACGTACCGTTACCGACAACAGTGTTTAATTAAATCTAAATAAAAACACTTTTAATACCATGAAACTAAGTGATTTTTTAATAAAATCAAATAAAGTAAGGATAAATTGTTCTTTAAGTGCCTTTCAACAAACAAAATGTAAAAAGTTTTTTTCAAATAACGTGTACTTTGTTTTATGTTCTTGTACTGTGTTCTGAGTAAAACGGACTGGAAGCCGACGCTACTTTATCGTTCACTCCATTTATCGACGCTCGTCAAATCGACGGCAAAGTAGTTGCGCGGTACGGATGATTTGACAGCGTCGGCATCGGCATCGTAATCACCTGTCGGTTTTGAGTTCAAGTCGACGCCACTTGCGCGGTAGGGCTGCAGATTACAATTGGTCTGTGATTGGTCGACGAGACAGCTCGGCCGTGCTGCTAAACCAATCGCAGATCAGCTGACTTGATAGTTAGTATACACACAACAAACTTGCTAGTGTGCGCTGTGTACGTACACTATCTGTAAACTACAGCTTGCACATGTGTTGTAAAAGATACAGCGTTTCAGGTTTGACTGCGATTTTATTAATTTATTTTGTTAGAAAACATAACTTTTAAAAATGACTATGAAACTGTACCTTCTTTTTTGGCATCGTATTTAGTATGATTTATTGATACCACCCTATAAAGGAATGTAACTTAAGGAATTTCGTTAGATCCTGTATACAGGGTGTTAGGTAAGTAGTATATCAAGCTGACACTAGCCCACTTATGAATAGGATGCAGGTGAGCTGGACTGGCAGTGTATTTGTTTTATTGCAGCTTACGTAAATCTGTTAAGTTCCGGTTTCTGAGTCACCACTCAAAATTTGGCACTGCCTTGCAATATTTTAATCCATTGTATCAAGTTTTGTATATATATACAATTTGTTTTGGAGATAACATAAAAATTATTAACATGTTTACAAACACCTATACCATAAAACAGAAGTAAACTTACTGCAAGAATAACTGCTCCATTCTTCTATAATTCGAAAACAGTAGCGACTGTGGCAGCGCTTCCACGCGCAAACAGATATTCGCCCTAATGGGGACGTCTGTCGCTTGCGACGCCGATTCTGATTCCGATTCTGTCGTCACCGTTGTTTCTATTTGGCCTTCATACCCATTCTGTACTTCTTCCTCTTCTTCTTCTTCTGTTGTTAGCGACACGCACTTTGCATTATACTCCTGCTGCATAAGCCTACAATAGGCTGCGTGCACCCAAAGCACCTTTTGGGCATCCACATCCGCAATCAGGTGTTCCCTTAGGCACGAACAACGAGGCTCGACTCTTGGTCGTATGATTTCATCGTTCACCTCCGGCCTTGATGAACCTCTTCCACGTTTATTGTCAAATGACAATAGCCGTGGAAAAGTTTGCGAAGTGACTGGAGAGGATAAGTTCATGGCATCTGTCTCTAAACGTGGAAGAGGTGGCAACGTAACTGAGGTGGGTACAAACACGTTATCTGCAATAAACGTGGACGAAATTTCGAAGTAACTGGGGTAAATACGTCCACACTATCAGTCACTAGACGTGAAAGGGGTGGTGATGGAACTGACGTAGGTAAAAACACGTCATCTAAATGCTGAAGAGGTTGCATTGTAATTGGAGTGGATAAATCCACACCATCTAACACTAAGCGTGGAAAAGGTGGCGATAGCACCATAGTGGGTAATTCTTCTACTACACCTCTAGAGCTAATGGCCCTTTTGGCATGTATGGGTGTGATGCTGACTGCCTGGTTACTCAATACTCAATTGTTTATTGCTTCCATAATGAACTTACAACTAGATGACTAAAGCTATAAGACATTATGGGCCCTGTAGGGCACTGCAATTAGAAGAGGGAAGGACCATACGAATTTATTAGATAGGTAGGTATTATTAGTTAATTCGTTTTTATAATTTGTCGTTTAGGTATTCACTTACAGCATAGTAATGTTTTGATATTAAAAATTTTTTGAGTTGATTTATGAAAGTGGTTTCTATGTCAATATTTTTTATCCAGTCTGGGAGTTTATTAAAGATTTACAGCTACAAGCTTAAGGCGGGATGTAGGTATTGTCAGTGTGCGGGACGCGACGGTTGCGGCTCAACGTCCCTTTTGCACCTATATCTGGATTGCGCCTTGAAGTCTTGAGTGTTCCTATAGCCACGTTACTGCGGGGTGCGGGGGGTCGCTTCAGCTTTCGAAGGAATTGAAATAAAACCCGGATTAGTTTATGAAGCTGGCAACCACTGGAGAGAATCAGGACTGCTGATTCTCTCCAGTGGTTGCTGCTATTTCTTCCTATTATTTCTTCTTATTCTTCTTGTTTCCTATAGGACTTCTGGCTGTGGACTGTGTCTCGGCTCGATTTGGCCGCTATACTTATGGCCCATTTTCCACCCACCACTAGTGACTAAAGCCGGCTATTATACTATCTATTCCGCGCTCTGTCTAGCGGAGCGCGGGTGAGCGAGAGTCACTGTGGGAGTGGGATGGCACTATCTATTCCCTATCCTGGCGACAATACCGTAAAGAGCCGAGGGGCTCTATTTTACTATTTCCTATGTCCCCATACTGGGGGTGTGTACCTATCTCTTTCCTATCTGTTGTCATCTCTTTATTCAATTAAAACTTAGATCGATTTACAATAATCAACATAACAATAATTTACAAAAAAATCAAACTTAACGCTATAAATTAAAACTATACAAAAAACAATACAAATAAAACATAAAGAAGAAATAAACAAACATAAAGAATTAAATCTGAAAAAACTAATCGTCCGGAACATTCTCCCGCCGTGTGTCGCGACGAAGTCCTGGGCTCGCGACGCATCACTTTGGGGGTAGGACGGTTGTCTCTGGCTCCGCTGTCTGTAGCACCACCAGCTTCTTGGTCGGTCTTCGGAGAACGCCGCCTTTGGTCTGTACGTCGACTGCTCGCACGATGTCATCACAGCCGGGGTACGTCGCTATTATTCTCCCCAGCGGCCAGGTGTTGCGAGGCAGCATGTTGTCTGCTATTAGCACGACGTCTCCCAGCTGTAGTGGTGGTCCTCTGCCGTGGGGCTCCCACCGGTACTGGAGCTCGGGTAAGTACTCTCTTACCCATCTCGCCCAGAACATGTCGGCCAACCTTTGCGCCGTCCGCCAGCTTTGTCTTCCCTGGAGATCTTGCGGTGTTGCTTCGCCCATCGGTGGTTCGTAGGCTGGCCCCAACAGAAGGAAGTGGTTGGGGGTCAGCGTCTCCGGGTCTTCAGGGTCGACCGAGACGTGAGTGAGCGGGCGACTGTTGACGGTCATCTCATCGATCTCATCGACCTCGGCGATGAACGGGGCACCGGGAGGGATGAAGCGCCACGTGATTCTTCTTCTTGATACTTCTGTTTCTGTCGCTGCGTCGATTGCTTGCCGAAGTTCTTTCTCGGCGCCGTGCAAGTTGGTCCCGTTATCGGACCAGATCGTCTTGGGGCAGCCGCGCCGAGCGATGAATCTTCTTAGAGCCATGATTGCGGAGTCTGTGGTGAGTGATGCTGTCATCTCTAAGTGCACTGCCCTTGTAGTTAGGCATGTGAACAGGGCTACGTAGGTCTTCTTGGTTGCTCGTCCTATCGTAGTGAGCAACGGTCCGAAGTAGTCCAGTCCTGTGCAGGTGAAGGCCCGTTGGTGATGAGCGAGCCGACCAGCGGGATGGTTGCCGGTCGGAGGCTCAGGGGGCGCCCATCTTCTTCTTCGGCAGGGCACACATCGGTGAATGATGTAGCGCGCCGTCGTTCTGAGTCCCAGGATGTGGAAACGCTGGCGACACTGATTGATGGTCGCTTCCACTCCTTGGTAATGACCGACGCGATGAATGTGCTCGATGTATAGCCGAGCGGTGTGATGGCGGCCATCTAGGATGGAGGGCCGCTTTACATCTTCTGGGACGCCCGTTGCTGCTTTTATTCTGGACTTCACTGTGATGACTCCGTTGACTATTTCTGTGGCTATCTTCTTTAGGTTGCTGTTGCTGTTGACGCGTCAACTCTGTGTCAGGCACTCAATCTCGTCCGCGAAGCTTTCCTCTTGGCTCGCTCGGACGATGATGTCTTCGGCTCGTAGAAGGAGTTCTGTTGGTATTCCTCTGAATCTGTCTTCTATTTTCACTATTTCCTTGCAGCGCCCTGTCTTCTTCTTTTCCTGTTTTCCCCAGGTAGGATCGGCCACTCTGTTTGCCTTCGTTCTTGCGTATGCTGCTCTATTGTTCTTTGGTCTGCATAGTTCTATGTATTGCAGAACTCTGGCTGTCGTCCTCACGAACCTTTCCCATCTGGAGAACTTGTTGAAGTCAGGGATCGCTGACAGAAACGAGGGTTTCTTTTCTTCTATCTTCAGTGTTCTCTCTTCTCCCGAGGCTTCTCTTGGTGTCACTGTCTCTATCGGCTAGGCTGCTGGTTCTTCTTTAAGGAAGCTGGGACCGCTGAACCAACGATGATCTTCGTTGAAGTCCTTTGGCACGTCCCTGGTTCCGTCGTCGGCTACGTTGACCTTCGTAGGAACCCAACGCCATTCTTCTGTTTTCATATTCTCTTCTAACTCTGCTATTCTGTGCGCGACGAAAGGCTTGTAAGACCGCGCGCCTGTTCTGAGCCAGGTCAGGACCGTCTTACTTTCTGTTCAAAAGGTCCGTGGCTCCGGCTTCCTGTCGTGTTCTTCTATGACGCAGCTTGCCATTCTTGCGCCCATGACCGCTGCCTGCAGCTCGAGGCGGGGAATCGAGGTGGTCTTCAGTGGTGCAACTCGACTCTTAGCTAGAACCAGCGAGGTGTGCACTTCCCCGTTCTCCTCTTTGACTCTCCAGTAGAGGGCTGCGGCGTAGGCGGCTTCGCTTGCGTCGACGAATACGTGGAGCTTTGTCAATTGCGCTGCCAGGTCTTCTTCTAAGTAGCTGTCCCACCCTGTGCTTCTTTTCCAGATCTCCTGTAGTATCTGCTTGGCCTTCACTGTCACAGGAGAGACGAGCCCCAGCGGATCGAAGAGTGACATACCGATCTGCAGGGCCTGCCTCTTGGTTGGCTTCTGTTGCAGGATACCATCTGGCAGTCTGGTGAGGTCCAAGTTGTACTTCAGCGTGTCCGTGGAAGTCTGCCAGATCATCCCGAGGACCTTTTCTGTCTTCGGCCCGATCGAGAGTTCTGCCTTTTCTGCTTCTTCGTCGAGTTCGTGTTGGACTCTCGCCGAATTGGACGCCCATTTTCTTAGGTGGAAGTGCGCCTGACTGTGGATGTGCCAAACTTGCTTTGCTGTCTCGATGGCTGAGTCTTCATCTTCAAAGCTCTGTATGTAGTCGTCCATGTAGTGGTTCGTCTTGATGGCCGAAGATGCTGCTGGATACTGCTTTGCGTGGTCTTCGGCGTTTCTATTCTTGACGTAGATCGCTGTTGCCGGAGAGGACGTCGCGCCAAATATCAGCGACGTCATTCTGTACTCTTTTGGCGGTGTTGTTCTATCTCCATTCCGCCAGAGGTATCGGATCGCATATCTATCCTCCGGGTCGATCTTGATCTATAGGAACATTTCAGTTTCTGTCTGTCTCATCTTCATCAGCACGCCGGGAAGAGATGTAGAAGGTCGGGTCCGGTGAGATGCGCGTCGTTGAGAGACATCCCTCTGGTAGTAGCCGCTGCGTCGTGCACCATCCGTATTTTTCCCGGCTTCTGTGGGTTGAATACCGGGAAACACGGTAGGTACCATGTTCTATTCTGTTTTCTATCTTCTGGCGCAGGCTCGGCGTACCCTTTTGCTATTAGCGCTTCCATCTGTTCTATCACCTTCGCCTTCAGTTCTGGATTCTTCTCTATTTTTCTTTCTGTTGCTTCCAGTCTCTTCAGGGCATATTCTCTATTGTCAGGCATCTTCACGTCTTCTTTTTTCCACAGGAGTGCAGTTTGAAATCTTCCGTCTTCCAACTTGGTTATCTTCTCTTCGAGGATCTTCAAGGCTCGGGCTTCGGGGTCGTTTCGAGGCTGTTTTGGTGCTATGGTGAGGGCCTCTAACGAGAAGAAGTTCTTCAGCTCCGAGTTGAGTTGGTCGACGTCTTCAGACTGTTGTACGAAGTGCACTCGGTGTCCTCTAGCTCGGCTGCATGCTCCATGCAGTACCCAGCCGAGTGGAGTTCTTGACGCGATTGGTTGATGCTTCTTTCCTATTCTCTGTTCTTCGGTGAGGAGCAGTTGCCAATTGTCTTGGCCTATTAGCATTTGAGGTCTTGCTCCCCGATGCACGATGGTCTCTGTTATGTCGTAAAGATGGGCGCATCCGTCTATGTCTTTATTCTTAATGGTTTGCGGTGATAACTTCAGACTTCTGATCGAGCGCGCCTGTATTCTGTGCTTCTTCTGGCCCGATCCGCCGAGGACGATGTTCAGCCTTCTGGATGAGGAGGTCTCTACCTTGGCTTCTCCTATTGCCTCGATGTGTAGACGCTCCCTGGGTCCTCGCAGGCCGGCTTGCTGAGCTAGGTCTTCGTCGATCAGGGTGATGGTCGACTCGTCGTCCAGTAGTGCGTACGTGTTGATCTTCTTCTTCGGACTGTAGATCGGCATCGGAACTATTTTCAGGAATGCTTGTGTTCCTTTCCCTGTCCATGTGGAGCCGACGACCTCGTTCTTCTTCTCTTGACTGAATTGTAGCATTCGGTGATGCCAGCTGTTGCAGGCGTCGATCCCACATTGGTTTCCTCGGCATCGGTGCATTCTGTTTCGGAACCGAAGGCAGCGGAAGCAGAGCCTCTTCGACTTTGCTATATCCCATCGGGTCGAAGAGTCAGCTTTCTTAAAATCTTCGCATTCCGCTGTGCTATGTCCTGCCTTGTTGTATACTAGGCAGGTTCCTCTTGTGTCCTGCCTTGGCCCTTCTTCGCTTTGTTCTTGTTCTTCTGGGTGTTGAAGGTCTTCTGTCTTCTATTCGTGGTGGCCTCTTGAACCCCTTCTGGCTGCGCGTATGGGCCGCATACCTCGGCCTCTCTGTTCAGAAAGCGCGCCAGTTTTGCTATGTCCGCTTCTTCTGTTGACTGCTCGGCTGCGAAGTCGTACCACCGATACTTGAGGGTAGGCGGCAGCTTGTCTATAGTGAGCTTCGCTATCTCTGGATTGAGCAGGTAAGTAGTTAAAAATTGAGCAACCTGGATCAAAAGAAATCCACACACCTTCTTTTCACTTTTCATGTATTCATTCAACTATTCACTTTTCATTACTCAACGCTTACGCACGTTGAGAAATGAAAAGTGGATGTGGATTTCTTTTGATCCAGGTTGCTAAATTTTAACTTATTTATTCTATCACGTTACTATGTTTAGTATTCACTTAATTAATCAGGTTACTTTATATACAGCGATCGTTCATACCCATGTTTTGGATCGAGTTTCTCAACATTATTTTTTTTCATTACAGTATTGATGACTTGTTTACTGTAATGCGGCTGCTTAATTTTCCTGATGGATGATTTTTATTGACTATGCTTATTATACCAGCTTCATGTAGTTCGTTGACTTTAGCATAAATTTCTGTATCTACTCTAGAGTTACCAACTTCTCTTGATGTGAGTAGTACTTTCAATTGTTCTATTGACTTGATTGTGTCTGAATTTACTTGTTTTTTCTTACACCTCATTCTAGTTAAGTTTCCACTTAATATGAAAACCTTGAATTTAACTGATTTATTAATAACAGTGCATCCCGGGTGAATATCAATCCACTTTAACGAATGAGTTGAAATACATTTTACTTTTATATTATTGCATTATTTTAGGTTTTTGTCAACTAAGAAACAATTTATTTTGCTCTCAATATCGATAGACAGGGAAATAAAAGAAGGTTGTTTTACCTTTTTAATTTATTTATTTAAAAGGGATTAAAACATCATTATCTCTACACCACTTATCTAGACAGAGTACATTTTTTAAAGCGCAGATGTTATTATGATGTATACAGCTTATAACATCCAAAGAATTTGAATATTTTTCATACAATTTTACTAAACTAGGACAATTGTTATCTTCTAAATTATAAATATTATTGTTATCAACCATATTTTTTATCCACAACACTTTTTCGCCGCTTTTAGTGAATATAAATTTATCCTTCAAAAAATCATCTAAAGTATTTTTTTAATTCAGGTAAGGCACATATCCTTGATTTCAGAAAATTCCTCTATTTTTTTCTATCTAAGCAACTTGTAAGCGTTCTTTCTTCGTTAAAAAATAAAATGGGTATGGTGGTTTTATCAACTGAACAAAAATATTTCTATTCCATATGATTGCTATTTCTTTTGGGATAAATTCGTTTTTGAATCCTTTTACATAAAAAATTACATTCATGATATCTTTCTTACGATGTTGCTTAAGGGCTTATATTCGAAAAGGCGATCATTTATTATCAGACAATAAGCTGTTGTATTATCTGGAATATCTTCAGAACATTCAATTTCTATCCGTACATCTACTGGTCCGGTTTTGAGCGAGTCGTTTTGTCGTGAGCAGTCAATTACAAACAACGGAGCCTTTTCCTTAAATTGAACTAAGTCGAGTAACGGATCTACACCAACATTATAATACGACTGACGAAATTGAGCATACATCTCATATAATATACTGTATTTACCCTGATCAAATTTCAAATTTAATGAGTCATAAGGAAAGTATTGTGAATTTAAAAATAGCTTAAGATTGACTACTTTACAATGATCGAACGACGACGAGCTTTTAGTGTTATTACATTTTCTATTAGTTTGCAAGCCGAAAATAACAAATCTTGGTTTTTCCAATTGAGAAGTAGTTTTGACTGACCACGAATGTTTAGTAGTTTTTGGTAATAATGGATATTCGTATAGATCCCAATTCCGAAACGCTAGCTGCACAGAATGATCTTTTTCTAAATGTTTAAGTAATAATAATTTACTACGATCAGAAGCCTTTATATGTGGAACACGCCATTGAATTTTTTGAATATCTATTTCTACATTATCATCATTGCTCTCCACAATTACACAGTTTGAAACAGAACTACTTCTATGCAATATAAGTTCATGTCTGCAATTCAAAATTATTTTGTTATAGTCCTCAGCAAATCCTAATATTTTGTTCAATGGAATAATACCACTAAAGCGACCATCTTTCAGTTTTGTACCATTAATTTTCCATCCCCAAACCGCTGCAGCTTTATTTTCACCTTCATTCATTGAGATTAAGGATTTCATTGTAGTAGTTATACCTGCATTTTTGATTCGATCTATTTCTACACCGTTTAATTCATACCGAATATCTTGAAACAAATACAAGATTGGGTTGTTAATAAAATGTACATCTTTTTTTTTATTAATTTTCCTGTTAAATCTTTCGAAGACACGCTTAAACCAATAAAAACCAATAAAACCAATTTATTTTTGCAAATAGGCTTAAACTAAGCACTTTTACACGTCCCATTGTTATTTTATTCCCTACCACTGCTTCGGGACAAGTTTGGGCTAGCGCCGAGAAGAAGCAGCGCAAGAAACTCGGTCACTATTGTCAGCCTCTTTTAAAAAGTTTTAAATATACATAACAAAATATTAAATTATAAAATAAATGCACCTGTGCGAGCAAGGCAGTATTTATATCCAAACATTTTTATCATTTAAATAATCTATAACAGTATAATACCCTTTTTTCATGAGAATATTTTTTACATGAGCTTTAAATTTAAACATGGGCAGTTCAGCAATAGATGCTGGTAATTTATTAAAAAAGCGAATACATTTCCCCATGAACGAATTTCCCACTTTATGCAGTCTGAAATCTGGAACGGCAAGCTTATCCTTATTCCGGGTGTTAAAATTATGAATGTCACTTTTCTTAGGGAACTGATCCATATGTTTGCGAACATAAATGATATTTTCGTAAATAAATTGCGCTGACATAGCCTTCTATGTAAATAGAACTGCCTGAAGGTCACACATATATGTCTTGTTGATGTATATGTACGGGTTACCGCACAATATATTAATGTCAATGACTTAGTTATTTAGGTCACTTTGCGACTGTAGTTAATAACTATTTACACACACATTAATAACTTCCGTGCCTCTGCTTATGCATCGTTTTTATATTTACGTAAAAACCTCCTGCAATAAAATCAGTGTTAGAACAGCTATCATTGGGTTTGTTTCGTACTTTAACTTTCCCTTACAACCAGCATCTTTCACTCACTTCTTAAACTGTAACACACAACAGTTTTTTGGTCCTTCGGAAAAGAGATAAAACCAGTGCTGTGGACCACATCTCTCATCGACATTTGAGAGCAACAGTGATCTACAACCTCAAATCTGCGTAATTCCATCGACGTTTGGAAAATAACTACTATTAACAACGGTGGCCCATCCGTAACGCCACTCTACGTTTTTTTTTGTGAATTTGGGCGACTGCGAATCGGTTGACTGGCTTCCCAGAAGAGGGTTCCACCAGTTTATTTGAGAAGGCGCATTAAGGTCGTTCAAAGTTTACGAAGACGTAAAGTGAACCGGACCACTACACCCACGCAACATCTATATCAAAGTCCTCGTCGACGCTCGGGGAAGTGACTACAAGTGAAACTCAGTGTAGATTTCAAGTGCGTGACGTCAATCATATACACGTACAACATGGAGAGTCTACTAAAGCATCAACATGACATTATTGAAGCAATGAAGAGGGTAGAACGCAACTTTAAGAAAGATTCTGCGTACCGGAAAACCCGCCAATATTTGGACGAACGACTTGAGTCCCTTGAAAAAATGTGGGCTAAGTTCAGCGAAAACAACGACAAGCTAATAGACTATCAAAAGACAGTGATCCTTACTATGCCGAAGATCAATTTCAACAAGCAAAGACATACTACGAGTCCGTGCACAACTATATATCGTCGTTTCCATCTACAAGTGAAAAAACTGCACCGGTGACGTCACCAATACCAGCAGAACTACCTAAGATTGTGCAATCAGAGACAGACCCACCAATGGTTCCACCAAAACTCTTGCCAAGATTGTCGATGCCGTCAACAACAACCGTGCTGAAGACACCACTTTCAGACCAAAATCAAGTGAACGAGTTACTGTCCTTGCAAAGAACCAACTTTAGAGCTTTTTACCGACTAGTAAATAGCCTTCGAGTCGACGCTCTACGAGACAAGTGGGAGCTAGAGGATGAACTACGTAACATTCAGATACGTTGGAATACAATCGACGCTTTGCATTTACAAATCGACAACATCCATCAAGGTTCAGACACTGACTACGACAACGAGTTTTATGCGTATGAAGACTCATACAAAAGCATCAAGAAAGCTCGCTTCCACGGTCCATCTTCAACAGTCGACACCACAAATCGATATCCCTACCTTTACCGGGAAATACACTCAATGGCCTACGTTTTGTGACTTATATGTTGAAAGCATCCACAACAATAATCTTCTTACTAACACTCAGAAGATGCAACACTTAAAAGGTAAATTACGATGAGAAGCTGAGCGACTTATACAACACCTACACATCTCAGCTGACAACTATGAGACGGCATGGGATCTGTTAACTCATAGATACAACAACCCGCAGCTATTGTTCACAAAGCAGATTGAGATGTTCATAAATCAGCCTGCTGTGCACAAGCAGTCTGCTCATGAGATACGACGGCTGTACGATACTTCCATGGAGTGCATTCATGCCATACAGAACTTAGGTATCGACACACGTACCTGGGACCCGCTGCTGGTGCATCTCATAGCAAAGAAGCTGGATCCGGAAACATACAGCGATTATAAAGTAGCTCGAAAGACTCCACGTGAATTACCATCTCTTTCTGAACTTATGGACTTCTTGGAAGGCAAATTCGACGCTCTCGAGCCCATAAATATGAAAGAAACTGCACCATCATTCAACAAGCATCATCAACAGAACACGATAACCAGCAAGCCGTACAAGCCACAGTTTAACCAAACTGGCGGTCATCGTTATGGAAAATTCCAGCGAAGAGAATTTCAAGCGACTGCGACATGCTCGTCACTATGTCCTACTTGTAACAACAACCACTACTTATACAAATGCAGCAAATTCCTGCAAATGACACCTGACGAGAGGTTAATGACTGTCATAAAACTCAACATTTGTCAGAATTGTCTATACGAACACAAAGACAACGTATGCACATCGACAAAAACATGCCGAGTTTGTCAAAATAACCACCACACAATATTACATGAAGCATATGCGAGTGTAAACCTTACGCAACAATCTTCAAGCAAAGCGGTCGAAACATACAAGTCATCGAACTTACCTACTGCTCCTGTTACTCAGAAGTCTCTTATTACACCACGACAAAATAATAAGCAACATAGCGTCAATCACGTCGCTACAGCTGATGAGGAGATTTTATTGACAACCTTGTCTATCGAGGTCAAGTCTGTTGATGGCACTTACGTCACTCTGAGAGCTCTCCTAGATCAAGGCTCTCAGATATCACTTATATCCGAGAACGCTGCTCAGATGCTGGGCTTGCCTCGACAACGGTATAACGCATCAGTATCTGGCATCGGCAAGGGATCAAAACATGGCAAAGGAGTCGTCACACTCGAATGTCAGTCCATTTACCAAGATTACGAATTTACAACTCATTGGTCATCAAGCACGTCATCAACAATCTGCCGAATATGTCGTTCAATAAACAGTCGTGGCCTCATTTACAACATATACAACTGGCTGATCCGGAGTACAACCTCTCTAAGCCTATCGATTTGCTACTAGATGCGAGCATATACTCTGACATCCTCATGAATGGTCTTATCAAAGGTCCAATCATGGCGCCCATCGCACAACAAACAAGATTGGGCTGGATACTATCAGGCAACGTGAAAACCTTTCAATGTAACGTTGTAGTAAATAACTTGTCGGAAATATCTCAATATTGGGAGCTCGAAGATATCACTGACTCAACGCTTGAATTGACAGAAGAAGAACAGTACTGCGAACAATACTACCAATCAACAACAAGACGCTTATCTACTGGAAGATACGAAGTTGCTATCCCGATGAAACCTGGATTCAAACAAGATCTAGGTCAATCAAAATCGAAGTCTACAGCGCAATTTTATAATTTGGAACACAAGATGTCAAAAAACAAGGAATTCGCTGAGAGTTACAAACAATTTTTGCTAGAATACGAACAACAAGGCCACATGACTCCAGTTACGCAACACAATGAACCGTCGTGATATCTCCCTCATCATGGTGTTTTAAAAGCTGACTCCACTACAACAAAGCTACGTACCGTCTTTAACGCATCATCCAAAACATCGTCCGGGTACAGTCTCAACGATTTGATGGAGCGGGGTCCGAATCTACAACGGGACCTACTGCATCTTATCCTGGTATGGCGACAACATAAATACGTCATAACTGCCGACATTGAGAAGATGTTTCGGCAGATAATGATTCGAGAGCCTGATCAACACCTACAACGCATTATTTGGAGAAGCACACCGGAGGAGCCACTGAAGGAGTACCAGCTTACGACTGTCACCTACGGTACCAAGGCGGCCCCCTACCTTGCAATGCGCACATTGAAACAGTTAGCTATGGACGACGCGTACAAGTTCCCCATGGCTGCTGCTGCGTTGCTGAAGTCATTCTACATGGATGACTTGCTGGAAGGCTGTGACAACATATCTCAAGCTAAACAGTTACAACAAGAGATAATTGACATACTTGCGGCGGCGGCGCTGGAATGAATATTCGCAAATGGACAAGTAATACTACGGAACTGATTGAAGACTTCTCGCTGATCAACTTGATATTCCACTCGACTTTAAGTGCTCTGAGAACAGAAAAACGTTAGGTTTGCGCTGGAATCCCACTTCAGACACTTTCACGTTCAAAAACCTATTCCAAAATGAGTTAAGTGACGTTACAATAACAAAGCGACAGCTGTTATCACACATATCGAAGATTTTCGATCCATTAGGATGGCTATCTCCACTCACCGTAAAAGCAAAAATACTATTTCAACGAACGTGGTCAGAAGAAGTCACTGATTGGGATAGTTACCTATCAGAACCCATCAATAGAGAATGGATACAACTAAGGCGTGATTTTCAAGATATTGAGAGATTCAATATTTCAAGATATATGGGAGATAAAAATCACTATACACTTCATGGCTTTTGCGACGCATCGGAAAAGGCGTATGCTTGTGCTATTTACGTCATCACACGAAATTGTAAAGGCGAGTTCACATCGACGCTTGTGACCGCTAAAACAAGGTTAGCACCGGTGAAAAATAAGTTAACCCTACCTAAACTTGAGCTTTGTGGTGCGCTCTTACTATCACAACTCATGAAGAAAGTCATAGAAACTGTGCCTGAAAACATGCAAATATACGCTTGGACAGACTCCATGGTAGTATTAGGCTGGATACATGGAGACATCAACAAATGGAAGCAGTTTGTAGCCAACAGAGTTCGAACGATACTAAACATCATCCCCTCATCATCCTGGCACCATGTCCAGTCCGAACAAAATGCGGCTGATTGCGCTACAAGAGGATTGACATCGCAGCAATTGTCAGAAAATCCTTTGTGGTGGCAAGGACCCAAGTGGTTATCTACATTTGATTCGCACGAGATCAAAAATAGCACATACGAAGCGCCGACATTAGAAGCAAGAAAAACCAGTGTGAACGCAGCCGTATCAAACAGAAACGATTTAATTATGCGATTATTATATGAATGCAGCTTGATACGGCGCATAACAACAACAATCGGCTGGCTATTACGTTTCACACAGTGGTTGCGCAATAAACAAGCTCCTCAGCAAAATTACTTAGTGGCAATGGAAAGACAACATGTCCTACATTTAATTATAAAGACAATTCAATCAATCGAATTTGAAGACGACATTCAACAACTACAAAAATATGGTTACCCGAAGTCTAGCAGCAAATTACTGAGTCTTAATCCGTTCATCGATGCTAGAGATGGACTGCTGAAGGTGGGCGGGAGATTGAGGAATTCCCAGCTTAGTCAATCAGCTAAGCACCCCACTATCCTGCCAAGTCACAGCAAACTCACGGAGCTAATCATTCAACAATCTCATTCCATCACGCTACACGGTGGACCAAGACTAACTCTGGCTTTCATCCGAGAAAAATACTGGATACTCAGCGGGCTTCGTACAGTTAAGAGAGAACTTCGCAAATGCATAACATGCCGACGTTATAATGAAGAGAAGAGAACACAAATAATGGCTGATCTACCAGAGCCGCGTGTTACTCCCTCGCGTCCCTTCACACATACTGGAGTCGATTTTACCGGTCACTTCGATATCAAGGCAAACAAGGGCCGGGGCGTACGAACACATAAAGGATACGTGGCGGTATTTGTCTGCCTAGCGACAAAGGCCATTCACCTTGAGCTGGTGTCGGATCTAAGCACACCTGGCTTCCTAGCTGCATTTCGACGTTTCTGCACTAGAAGATCTGTGCCCAGACACCTATACAGTGATCAGGGTAGCAATTTCATTGGGGCAAATAGAGTCCTAAGGAAAGAGTACAAAGAAATCCTTGAAACAATTGACGGAGAGTTTTTGAACGAACAAACAACTTTGGAAGAAGTGGTCAGGTGATTACTTACAACAACTTCAAGTGCGCTCTAAATGGAGATTACCGTCAAAAAACGTAGAAATCGACGACGTCGTATTAATCAGAGACGAAAACATGCCCCCAGGAAAATAGGCGATGGGTAGAGTCATCGACGTTCACCCGGGCAAGGACGGATATGTACGAGTCGTTTCCCTTAAAACGAAGAATGGGATCATAAAGAGACCAATTTTAAAACTGTCTGTTTTACCCGTAAACAATGACGATACCTCTAACGTACAACCGCGAACACAAAAACCGACAGATGACGCACTATCGTCGACATGTAATGACGTCACACCGGCAGACAAGCCAGAAAGTCAACCACGAACAAGGCGCGCAATCAGAAAGCCGGTGACAGCATTTATTTCAATGGCAATGATGCTGTTCATGAGCCTTTTCACCTCTGCGCAGTGCTCATACAACATAACAAACTTCAAGAACAACCAAAATATTTATTTCGATAAAATGTACGAAATGAATCTAATTCGAGACGAGTGGAAGTTGGTTGTATATTACAACATGAGTACCTATTGGTCAGCATTACGTCATGTGGAGAAATATGTCGGTCACTTGGATGAATACCTACATACCATTACACTTCCGACTCAGTACAAGAGCATCATATATCAAATGCAACACGAGTTATCGGAAATTGAACACTATAACCAAATACTCAAGAGTCGAACTAATACAAGACAGAAAAGAGGTTTGGTAGACGGTGTGGGGTATATAGCAAACTCATTATTTGGAGTTCTAGATGAGCGCTTTGCAAAGAAGTACGAAAAAGACATAGAGAAAATCTCAATGAACGAGAACCACCTTCAAATGCTCTTAAAAAATCAGACAAGTGTCATTGAAGCTCAATACAATATTCTTCAAATAAATGAAGCCATTATGAACAAACAGTTTGGAATGGTACAAAAATATTTACATTCGGTAACACTTGGCTTGAATCGTATGCAAACCGTGAACAACAATGAGCTTCACATACTATCTTCTTCGATGTCAGCTATGATCATCATATCTAACATTAGAAACATGCAAGAAAGCATAATCAATACAGTGACGGACCTCGCTCATGGTCATATGGACGCACATCTGCTGCCTCCAGAACAATTGGAAGAGCAGACGAATATCATCTACAGCCATATACCAAACGATTTAACTTTACCCGTTGCCAAGCATGATTTCAAGGAGCTGTACAAGATGATGAAGATCACAGGTGACATTGGTTCATCGTATTTGATAATTGAGGTCAAAATTCCACTCGTTAACAAAGAAGCCTTTGAACTAGATAAGGTCATAAGTCTTCCGCAGCCGACCTATATAGTGGAATTTATCACACCCTACCTCGCATTCAATCTTCAAAAGGACATGCTCCTGACTCTAACAGAAACGGATGTGCAAAATTGTGTCCATACACAGACAGACAAAATATTGTGCTCATTAAGTACCTACACCTATCTATCAATTACAATTAAGTCCATCCATCTGTAACTTGAGCATTCATAACAAAACAATGTGCAGTACAAAGAAGACGCCGTGTCACGAGCGATGGATCAAGTTACACCAAGATAGCAGGTGGCTATACTCATGTTGTGGGAAATGCGACGTGCGCATATTTTGTACTGACTCTGGAATGACAATGAAGTCACTGACCGGGAATGGCCTTTTAGAAATCGGACAAGGCTGTACTATCAAAAGTGACACCTTTTCCATACTTGGCCACAACAACTACTTGAGCCATACTAAAGTTCAAAGGGATATACTAATCTTATCAGAGTCTTCCATACTAAACTCCATATTAAACACTTCGGGCTTCGAACAATTCACTCCTGAGGATCATGAAGACGAGTGGCGTCGTATGAAGACCCAAATTACAAGCCTAAGGGAACAAGAAAACGCACCACTCAGCATACACGACATGCACCAGTATTCGGTCATATACATAATACTGGGACTGATTATCATCACGGGATGCGTCTACTCGGCTAGGCGATGGCGTAAAAGAAAGGGCGCCCTTAACATGGCTACTACGAGCATCCCTGCAACCTCGATCCCGATGGCGGCAATCGCGAGCGTTCGACCCGACGACCAAACATCGGACACGCACCCAAGGACCCACCCGCGAACTGTGCGACTAGACATTCCTGTTACCAGTGTAGTGCAGTGATGAAATATTTAAGTTATTATACATTTACATTTGATCTGTAATGTACCTACTTACTAAATTTGTGTTGTTTCTGTCTTTTCGGCCGGCAAGATGTACGGGTTACCGCACAATATATTAATGTCAATGACTTAGTTATTTAGGTCACTTTGCGACTGTAGTTAATAACTATTTACACACACATTAATAACTTCCGTGCCTCTGCTTATGCATCGTTTTTATATTTACGTAAAAACCTCCTGCAATAAAATCAGTGTTAGAACAGCTATCATTGGGTTTGTTTCGTACTTTAACTTTCCCTTACAACCAGCATCTTTCACTCACTTCTTAAACTGTAACACACAACAGTATAGGTATTCTAATTTCATCATTGTCTTTAAAGCTGTTACTATATGGATTATAACTATGAATTTCATAACCCTCAATTTAGTTATCATGATGCGGTAGATCTGAGATTTGCAACATTTTGTAATTTAAAGCCAAGATCTTGTAAAAACTTCTTATTTTCTTTAGTAATTTTTTTCGTTTTAATTCTACTGACACGTCTATCGTCTTTAGATATACAATGTGAAATGTGGTTTGCTTTGCGTAGGTAAATATTTATTAAATATTAACATGATACTGTCACGTAGCTACCTGTGTCATTGATATTAATAAGAAGTGTTGATGGAATATTAAGGAAAACAATTAATTAAAAAAAGACGTGCAGTTTCTATCACAGACACTTTAGTAATGTATAATATATTGGCAATTTATTATAATTATATATTATTGAATTACAGAAATGTTCAAAACTATCTTAGCACATACTCATGTGATTATATTTTTCCAAAATGTTTTAAAAAAATTTAAACATAAATGCCCACATTTATATAAATGTTTCTTTTGTAAGTTATCATAGTTATAATTTATGTTCAATCCTACTTATTTTATCAATTTTTTCGGTAGTTTTAAATTACCGTAACTATCGAAATACTCTATGTAATCATATAACTTTACATAGGCTACCCAATGAGTACCAGAGTGCTTAGAAGTATCACGATTTATGACCGCACATTCTATAGGCAATGGCTTATGTGGTAATTCATCTCTCATAAATACACCACGGAAAAACGGGAAATTATATGAGTGTGTCATAATATCAATGTTAGTTAAAGCTCTTTTGGGTAGCCTAGAATTCAGTTTTTCTTCTTAGTAACAAAAATCCCTAATTCATCTTTATATGGCTTAAGATGCATTTCTTTACCAAAACAAACTGCTTCTACTTGCTTGTTATGCCTTTCCAGTTCTAGCAATTGTTTTTTAGCTGTTTTATATTCATTAATTGCTTTTGCAATTCCGGAAGCCCCTCCGACTAAACTACCAGCAGCAGATAACCCAGCAAATATCGGTATTAAAGGAAGAAATCCACCTGTTTTGGGTACAGGTATAATTCTTGGTATATTTATTGGTAAATCCGATGCTAATTCTCTAGCTGTTGCATATGCTAATTTCATTAGAGCCTTTTTGCATCTAGGTTTTACCTTATTTATATGTTTTTTAGTACGTGACACAATGTTTTAAAACGTTTTCTTCAACCTTGCTTTTGATAAATCACGATCATTAAATGTATGTTTGTTATTTATATATTGTTTTAAACTTTCATGGTCACTAACATTAGAATAGTTTGTTACGGGATTGCTACCATGTACCTTATTTTTGAGTTCCCGATATTTCGGCACTGTTGCAAGCGCCATGATCACGGAGTAACTGAAGATCTTGCGGGTAAGTTGTTAAGGGCAAACATATCGGTCTACCCTCTTTCGCTGTCTTTTATTGCACGCGTCGGTACCATTGTCTACAAACTCACTATTTTCTCGCACCTGTTCTCGACACACAACACTAACAGTATCTGACCGCGACACAGCAGTTTGTTGTTTTTTCCGGTTTTTGCACATACGAATCACTGGATTCCAGACACTTGACAATTTAAACCCATCCTCGCGATTGAAATTTTTGTACTTTGTAATTTCAATCGCTTCCCTGACCATTCTTGGTATGTAGTGGCGTTCTGTCGAAATGATCTGAGGGTTGTGAAACTCAATCCAGTGATTGAGACCTGATTCCAACAAATGTTCCGCGATTGCCGATTTCTGTTTGTCGTTGTTTTTGACCGCTTTTATGTGTTCCTTTATTCGGCACGCTATGGTACGTTTTGTTTGGCCGATATATGAACTGCCACAGCTGCAGTCAATCTTATAGACACCCGGTTTCTCCATCGGGAAACTATCTTTTGGAGATCGTAGACATTGTGTTACTTTTCTTAATGGAGTGAAGACAGTATTAAGTGAGTATTTATGAAGTACGTTTGAGATCTTGTCTGTCACTCCTCTTATGTATGGCATGAACACAGGTTGCCTGTCTACTGTGTCTTTAAAGTGTCTTGATTTGTGTCTAGATGGTAGCTGCCCTCTATATCCATTATTCTGTAAGACTTTCTGAACATGTTCCAACTCTTGGTTTAAGTGTTCAAGGTCACACAAGTCATAGGCTCGGTTTGTCAGTGCAGTTACTACAGAATTAAGATGTCGAGGGTGGCTCACTCATTAGACAGTGCGAGGACGTTTTCGACGACGAGACTTTTAAATACTTACTGCGGCCTAGAAATGTCCAGCCCCCGAAACTATATGGCTTGCCTAAAGTACACAAGCAGAACGTGCCACTACGACCGATTGTGAGTCAGATAGACTCACCTACGTATGACCTGGCCAAGCACGTAGCTAAAGTCTTGCAACCATTAGTAGGCCATACGTCATCGTTTGTCAAAGATTCTCGTCACTTCATTGAAATCCTGCACCAAAACAAGGTTGATGTGGATGAGTTGATGGTCAGTTTTGACGTAGAATCACTCTTCACAAATGTCCCAGTAGCAGATTGTCTTGAAGTGGTTAAGGTGAAGTTGGAAGATAATGACATCCCGATGGAATATGGCACACTTCTACATCATTGTTTGTCGAAGAATTTCTTTTTATACCAGGGTCAATACTATCTTCAAATAGACGGAGTCGCGATGGGCAGCCCCGTAGCTCCAGTTATAGCTAATATTTGGATGGAGTTTTTCGAAGAAAAATCCCTGGCCACCGCCCGCACCGAAATCAAACTATGGAAGAGGTATGTAGACGACGTATTCTGTGTATTGAGAGGAAACAACCAAGATGTAGAAACTCACCTGTCATATTTAAATAGTATCCATCCAAAAATAAATTTTACCTGCGAGATAGAAGAAAACAGAAGCCTAGCATTTTTGGATGTGAAGATTGAAGTGCGGAGTGACGGTTCACTGAGTCACTCTGTCTATAGAAAATCCACTCACACTGACCGCTATCTCAACGCAACCTCGCATCACCACCCTCGACATCTTAATTCTGTAGTAACTGCACTGACAAACCGAGCCTATGACTTGTGTGACCTTGAACACTTAAACCAAGAGTTGGAACATGTTCAGAAAGTCTTACAGAATAATGGATATAGAGGGCAGCTACCATCTAGACACAAATCAAGACACTTTAAAGACACAGTAGACAGGCAACCTGTGTTCATGCCATACATAAGAGGAGTGACAGACAAGATCTCAAACGTACTTCATAAATACTCACTTAATACTGTCTTCACTCCATTAAGAAAAGTAACACAATGTCTACGATCTCCAAAAGATAGTTTCCCGATGGAGAAACCGGGTGTCTATAAGATTGACTGCAGCTGTGGCAGTTCATATATCGGCCAAACAAAACGTACCATAGCGTGCCGAATAAAGGAACACATAAAAGCGGTCAAAAACAACGACAAACAGAAATCGGCAATCGCGGAACATTTGTTGGAATCAGGTCTCAATCACTGGATTGAGTTTCACAACCCTCAGATCATTTCGACAGAACGCCACTACATACCAAGAATGGTCAGGGAAGCGATTGAAATTACAAAGTACAAAAATTTCAATCGCGAGGATGGGTTTAAATTGTCAAGTGTCTGGAATCCAGTGATTCGTATGTGCAAAAACCGGAAAAAACAACAAACTGCTGTGTCGCGGTCAGATACTGTTAGTGTTGTGTGTCGAGAACAGGTGCGAGAAAATAGTGAGTTTGTAGACAATGGTACCGACGCGTGCAATAAAAGACAGCGAAAGAGGGTAGACCGATATGTTTGCCCTTAACAACTTACCCGCAAGATCTTCAGTTACTCCGTGATCATGGCGCTTGCAACAGTGCCGAAATATCGGGAACTCAAAAATAAGGTACATGGTAGCAATCCCGTAACAAACTATTCTAATGTTTGTTATTTGTTTCTTTATTTCTTGAATCACAAACAACTCTCATACTTGCTCTATTTTTCATATTAAAAAGAAGTATATAGCTATTAGTATTGAGTAATGGTGTGTGCTGTTTTATGAATTACAATATAATGAAGAAATAATAACGAGCAATGGCTTAAATAAGTATCACTGTAAATGATTAAACAAATACTGATACTGCGCACGATCTTTATTATGCGCAGCGTAAAAAAAATAGTGCATGCAGTTGTCGTCGGATACCGAATCGAACTGCGGTAGTAATCGAAGCGCGCAATTTGTAAACAACAGGCTACGATAATATTGTATTAAGCAAGCGCCACTTACTAAACACAACGAGTAACCTAACATTACTCGTAAAATTATATTTTAATTCTCGAATGTTTATATTTTATTGCTATGTAATAAATAGGTATTAAAATTAATGGATAATTAAATTTAATCGATTTATTTATTTATATAAACTTTATTGCAAAAGTGAGTACAATAGACAGACTTAATGCTATACAGCACTCTCTATCAGTCAACCCTGAGGTAATGCAGATAACAATGTCTCTACCTACAATGCGTTTTTTTTATCTATCCAACTATTCTCGCTAGTCGGAAGGCCTAACCATTTAACATATACATTGTTTCCTTTTCTTTTTAAAACTCTTTCAACAAGATAAATATCACAATTTTTTGAAGTTCTTGCGAGTGAAATGCTCCAAGTATTTGACGACATTTTAAATCTTCTATTATATACGTCGTGGGATTAGTTTCTTGCACTTTTTTAATCTTAAATATTTTTGTTGACCAGTTAGGTGTATAGCTCTTTTCAAAACAAGCTTTATACTTGCTTATTCTCACAAAATCCCCAACTTGAAATTTTTTACATTTTATTTCATTTTGTTTTTTATGAGTTAGTTTTATGTACCTTCGTAGGGCTATTATTTTGTTATCTTGATTAATTGCTGCCGGAGGTAAACCAATAGTTCTATGTATAGTATTATTGTAGTTAAATACTGTTTTATCGAGTAATCTATTATTCCATTTATAATTGCCATTTAAGTGAAACTCTTTATACAACTTACTTTTAAGGGTTCCTTTAAATCTTTCCACAATAGAAGCTTTTTTAGTAGAATATGTAGAATAATGGTTAATATTGAATTTATTCATAATATTTTGGAATTGATCATTATAAAATTCCTTCCCGCGATCGGTTTGCAAATTTTTTGGAACACGTTCATTTCTTAATATCGTTTTAAAAGCATTAGATAAATGCTCTTTACTTTTTTTCTTTAATCCACAAGCCCATGCAAACTTCGAAAAACAATCAATAACTGCTAATATGTATTTATAACCACCATTAACTCTAGACATTGCTTGCATGTCTAGTAAATCAGCTTGCCAAAGATCGTCTTTATCCTTTAGTATTACATTTCTTCTAGGATAATTAATTCGAGTGCTTTTACATATTTCGTTTACAACATCTGCTTTGCTCATAATGCTTATTTATTTTTCCGGCAAGATCTATGATATCAATATTTTGTTCAAGTTTTTTTATTTTGGCAAATAAAATTACAATCAACTTATTAATATTCTTAATTTTTTTTTTAAATGTCAGCATGAAATTCATCGATATAGTTGTCGTCAGACCTATTATAAGAATTTAATTTACTTGATGTTGGTAAAACCTTACTATTAAGTACATTTATTAGCACTTTTTGCGTTTGAAGTCTATCGACGTTCATAATCAAAGCTCTTTTCGCTACTAATTTATAATATGTTGGCCAAGATCTTTTATTCTCTTATAATGCCTGCTTCCTTTAGTTCTTCAATGATTGATAAAATTTAATTATCATGATTAGTATTGCCAGCACTTTTTGATGCAATCAAAAGTTTTAGCCTTTCAATCAATTCATTAGGATCATCCCAAAATATATAATCTGTATTACTTTTTTTTTTTACGTAGTGGTATAAAGCCACCCGTTTTTGTTTTATTTATTGTTTTCTCATATTTTCTTATCACATTTTGTTGAGAAAATAGAGGTTTGATAATTTTACGATATTTTAAACCTTTGTCACCCTTGATTTGACTTTTTGAGTTAAAGTGTCGTTTATGAGCGTTAGTATTTTGTAATATTTCTTTGTAAGTTATCATATCTTTTTCATCAACAAGTGTAAAATTGGGTCTGTTACACATAAGAAGTTCCCTTAGGCCAGGCGTTAATTTATAGCGTTTTTCACCAATGGTCACTAAATAGTTTTTATCTGATTTTAATGCATTACTTGCAGAAGAAAAAGTTACCTTAGAGTTTCCCATTATCAAGTTTTTGTTTTCGCAACGTATTCCAAACGGTACATTAAAATTATTATCATAGATATTCATTAACTCTTCCTTGTCTAGAGACATCAGCGTATCGTTTATATTTTTATGCGGACTTCTATCTTCATCAGTAAAGTCATAATACTGAGAGTTTTCATTTGAATCTATTTGAATATTTTTAGTAAAATCTTCGTAATTTGCAGAGAAATTACGATCTTCAATACTATCATTTTTACTCATATCTATTGAAACATTTAGCGTTGGCTTTTCTTTATCATTAGTTTTGATCATTGTCTCCAAGTTGTCTGTGATAGGTTTAAATACCTTCTTTAATTTTAAATTAGTGTAATCTTCATTTTGAATTATTTTAATTTTATTTTTTATGTTATCTACAGATTTAATTAATTGTTTTTTTATGTCTGTCTCCATTTCAAACTATAAAAACCAATAAAACCAATAAAACCAATTTATTTTTGCAAATAGGCTTAAACTAAGCACTTTTACACGTCCCATTGTTATTTTATTCCCTACCACTGCTTCGGGACAAGTTTGGGCTAGCGCCGAGAAGAAGCAGCGCAAGAAACTCGGTCACTATTGTCAGCCTCTTTTAAAAAGTTTTAAATATACATAACAAAATATTAAATTACAAGATAAATGCACCTGTGCGAGCAAGGCAGTATTTATATCCAAACATTTTTATCATTTAAATAATCTATAACAGTATAATACCCTTTTTTCATGAGAATATTTTTTACATGAGCTTTAAATTTAAACATCGGCAGTTCAGCAATAGATGCTGGTAATTTATTAAAAAAGCGAATACATTTCCCCATGAACGAATTACCCACTTTATGCAGTCTGAAATCTGGAACGGCAAGCTTATCCTTATTCCGGGTGTTAAAATTATGAATGTCACTTTTCTTAGGGAACTGATCCATATGTTTGCGAACGTAAATGATATTTTCGTAAATAAATTGCGAAGCTACTGTCAGTATATTAATTTCTTTAAACAGTTGTTTTAACGAGTCACGAGGTCCAAGGTTATAAATTGCTCGTATAGCTCTCTTTTGTAATATAAATATAGAGTCGATATCTGCTGCTGAGCCCCATAATAGAATTCCATATGACATAATGCTGTGAAAATAGCTAAAATATACCAATCTTGCCGTTCCAACATCAGTCAATTGTCTTATTTTCCTCACGGCGTAAGCAGCAGAGCTAAGTCTTCCTGATAGAGTCTCAATATGAGCACCCCATTGCAAACGGGAATCCAAAGTTATTCCCAAAAAGGTAGTGGAACTAGATGTATCAAGTCGTTCACCTTTTATAATTAAATGTGTTGGGACCAGTTTTACGTTTGGCATTGTGAATTTAATACACTTTGTTTTATTTGCATTGAGCAAAAGATTATTAGTAGTGAACCAATGCAATACTTGAGAGAGAGCATTATTTACATCGTCAAACGAATCTTTACCTCTTTTGATTTTGAAAATCAATGAAGTATCATCTGCAAACAACACTGTCTCACAGAGGTCTTTCGTAAAATATGGAAGGTCATTTATATAAATTAAAAAAAGCAGGGGTCCTAATATCGATCCCTGCGGCACGCCCATAGTTAGAGGGGAGCCAGAAGACTCAGTTCCATTAATACAAACTTTTTGTGTTCTGCCTGTGAGATAAGAGTTTACCGAATCTACGGCATCATTAGAAACACCATAATGTCTAAGTTTTTTTAGCAAAGTTTGATGGTCCACACAATCAAACGCCTTGGAAAGATCACAAAAAACTCCCAAAGCATCCCGCCTACTCTCCCATGCATCAAACACGTGTTTTAAAAGTGCAACTCCAGCATCAGTAGTGCTTCTACCTTTTGTAAAGCCATATTGTTTGTTATGTAAAAGTTTATTCAGGACAAAGTGAGATAAAAGTTGATTAAAAATTACTTTTTCAAATACTTTACTGAGTACTGGTAAGATTGAAATCGGTCGAAAATTGGAGGGGTCATTTTTCTCGCCAGACTTAAATAAAGGAATAATTTTACTAAATTTAATCAATGTAGGAAACTGTTTATCATCAATACATTTGTTAAAAATTATTGCAAGATAAGGGGCTATTGTGTATAGAATTGTATTGATAATATTGACTGAGATTCCCCATAAGTCCTCAGTTTTTTTCATGTTTAATTTCCTAAAAGTTTTTATTACTACATCGGGGTTAATATATCTAAAATGAAATGGAGTTGTACACTCATCAACACCCGCCCTGAGAAGGGATTCAGCTAGTTCGGCAGAGGAAGCCAGTTCCCTAGTTGTAGAGGGAGCTATGTTTGAAAAGAATCCCTCAAAAGCATTGGCAACCTCTGCATTTGAATTAATTAGTTTATCCCCAATTTTAAGAGAGTAAGCACGATCATTTGGTTTATGCCTACAGGTTTCTTTATTTATAATGTTCCATGTAGCCTTTGCTTTATTATCAGAACTCCGAATAATATTACGCAGATGATTTGATTTTGCAGAGGCACATACTTTTTTAAATATTTTAGAGTAACGTCTCACATGGTCAATAATCTGTGGGTTCTGAGAGCTTGCTTTAAGACTATACAAATCATATAATGTTTTTCTACTTTTATAAATACCGGGTGTTGCCCATTCGTTAAACTTACATCTCAGTTTATTTGCTTTTATATTTTTTTGTGTAAAGATTTGATCAAATTCGTTTTTAATCAATCCAAAAAGATTCTCATATAAAAAATCGACACTATCGCTATCACTTGATTTTAATGAATTTATGCCATCACAATTTTTTTCCTTAAATCGGTCTATTCTATTTACCGTTATTGGCCTACAAACAGCATCTACAATTCCTCGGACAAAATGGTGCTCAAACGACGCCTTTTGTCCGCTGTGGTCAGATCTCAAATAATTTATAATTGATTTATCTATTACAGTGCTATTGCAAAAAATATTATCTAAACAAGTAGCTGTTGTGGGAGTCACTCTCGTAGGTTCATTGAATAAGTTTATTAAATTAAATGATTTAAAGAGATTAAGGAAACGATAACGATTTGCATTCTGTGAATTTACTAATATATCAATGTTAAAATCGCCACATACAACTACTTTCTAATTAGAAATACAGACTTTTTTTAAGACCTCTTCCATAGCGGTTTCAAAAAGCTGGTAATTAGCAGATGGGGGGCTGTAAACGCTTATTATAATATACTGCTCTAGCTCAGCACATGCTAGTTCGATAGTTCGTTCAATCGAAAGTGACACTATATCTTTCCTTTCCTTGTATTTTAACTGACTATTTAACAATATAAGTGACCCCCCTCTAGTAGCAGACTTCCTTGTGAACGAACTACCAATTTTATAATTTTCAATGTTAATCATCAACTCATATTGGTTGAACCAATGCTCTGTTAAACACATAACATGTACATTTAAATCTTGTAAGAGTAAGGATAATTCTAACTCTTTGCCAGCCAAGCCTTGCATATTCTGATGAACAATATTAAAGGTAGACTTGGCTTTTGTCTGCTCTCTTAGTTTAAATTAGAAGAGATTGTCAAGGGAATAATATTTAAATTAGTACTAGTACTAATATGTTGGTCACAGTCTATTTTTGTTTTAACCAATTATTGTTAATATTATATGCTAACAAGTTAGCAATTTGTTTTTTTAAGTTATATGGCAGGTGTAAAGAGCCGCCCGTTAATACAAATTTATTGTTAGTAAATTTGTTTGTGTCAAAAAACACAAACTTGTCACTATGACGTTCTGTCAAATTAAAAAATAAACTATTCAATAGATGAATTTTTTCATTTTCTTCAGTTGTTTGGTACCTACAGTATGGTAGGGCACACAAAACAACTTTTTTTACATTAAGGTTCGTTAGGATAGAAAAGTTTTGAATAATATTTTTTCTTGTTGTGTTCTTACTATTCCCTATTAAAATTACAATAACTGTTTCATTAGTAAATTTACTTTGTTGAATGCGTTTTATAATTTGGTCCCATGACGCATCTGGCATACAAATATTAGTTAAATTATGATTAATAGACTTATGTAACAATGGGCCGTAACCAACTCCTAACCTATCTGAGAAAACAATAACATTACTTTCAATCTTACATGGGGATACTTGAATGTGAGATGTAGACATTGAAGACTGCTGGCTGGCATCCATCTGTTGACTTTTGTCTAGTTGTGTGATTTTAATATTTGGTAGTGATTTAAAATCTAAATTAGAATTTTCCAATTCTAAAAGTTTATTAGTAGCCAGGATATGCTCGTTAATTTGTTCCTGGGAAGAGTTATATTTTGTTGTCATAGATTGCAATAATTCATGCAACTTTGAGATGTCAGCCTGAAGCCTTCCAATGTCCACATCATATTTACATCTACTTTCAATTAATTTATTATTATAGATTTCTAGGCTGTCTACTAACTCAGAGCGTTGTTTTCTTAACAATATGTTATTGTAAAAGCATTTTTGTTTTTTAATTAATTTGTTAGATTTATTAATGAATTTACTCATTTTTATATATTTTTTAACCTTATTATTGCTTGATAGCCTAATGTTTTTGTTTTGTAATTGACTAGTAGAAGCTACTGCGTGGCCCCCAGGGCTACCAATCAACTCCTCATACAGGTTCAATGTGTTTGAGTATTCCTGTACTTTTTTATCTTCCTCTAAGTGACGTATTGTCCTATTGGCATCCCGCAGATCATTTTCTAATTCATTGCTTCGCAATAAAGTTTGCTCAAAGATGGTGTTGCACTGGTCGAAGGTGCTGATGGTGTTGAGCAGCTCGTCACGGTGTACAGTGACCTCCTGGATTTGGCCATGCAGTTCAGTTAATTCTTTTTTCAGTTGAGAGTTCTTGGCTATTACAATCCTAATTTCTTCTTCACTTTCATCTCTTTCCCTAAGTAGTTGGTTACAGCTTTCTTTACTATCTTTCAGTTCTTCGAGTGCAATTTTGAGTTTTAGCTCAGCATTCTGAGCAGTCATTTTTCGGGTCATGATTCCGGTCTGGGTAGTCATTTTGTTTGTTTTATTTATTGGCCTCACCTAGAAATGTTCAGAGAAAAGTGTACAATAGATGCTTTGGTACAAAATTGGATTTTGGTTATGATGAGCGGGGAAACTGATAGTATAGGTAGACTCAGATGTTGAATTTGTTTATGGTGGATGGTTGTTTTGAGTTTTAAATATATCTAAAATATAGCTAATTATATAATCTCTAAATAAAACTAATAAGATTTAGCAATAATAGATTTTATGTAAAACTTTTTTTATTTATTTTTACTGGAGGGTATATTAATCAATGTAAAAAGATGTTTTATTCTGTTAAGTTAAACCTAACTCCCACCAACTAAAATCTCCCACTGTAGATTATTTAGAAAGTATTTTGTTAAGTGTTAGAAGTAGAATGTCTGCGGCAAAAGGTTGTTTTCTTCAACTTTACTTCCACTGTACGTCAAGTAAAGAGAGGCACAACTAGGCCGAGTGTAATGAATTTTGACGAGTCTCACTTTCGTGAGGATTGTGAAGTGTTAAATGTTGTGATAATAGTATTACAGTAGGTAAACAGCTGACAACTATCATCAAGTACCAAGTTACAAAGATTGTGTTTACTATGTTTATAACCTCAACATAATAGAATAGGTAATTTAAAAGCCTACATTTACAATTAATGAACCTAAGTGATGCTTCGTTATGAATAAATAATGATGAAAACAGTACTCCCCTGGTTTAGATAATCCGTTGAACTCCTTTTGAATTTGGATGTCAAAGCCGGCAACACAAACTTTGACCGGTTTTATGTAACTATTTTATATCGTTTAGGTATTTACACTAGCACAAATGATTAATTATGCTTTGTTTTTGCTATTTAAGCCTAAATTAGGTTTATTTTACACAAAATAACGATAAATTTTAATTAAATTTACAACAGCTGTTTGAGCTGCGTCTGACAGCCACTGACTGTTTGAGCTGCGTCTGACAGCTTTTTTTGCGCTGGTCCCCACCAGCGCAAAAAAAAAAAAAAAAACTATACAGTCAATCGTTGTTTAGTAATATTAAAACTAGAATAAGACATTTTCAAACGAATTCATTATATATATGTATAATTTAATTTTATAAATTAATAAACGTATCGAAGCCTTGCCTATATCTTCCTTTACTCAGAGCACAATCTTTATTTATAGTTAAAAAGCTGAATCGATCTAGCCATATTAACGAACAAAGCTTTTTAAATTCTAACCAGCTTATATCCGTAGTCACATGCTCATTATAAATGTGTTTTAAATTAATGTCATCTTGTTTGAATATAATAAGGAGATTGACATTATCACGTATTAATTGTTTAGGTATTTTTGAATAAGTTTGTGATAAATAAAAACAATCTATCTGTCTATGTCTATCCATGGCGAAATAATTGCGAATATTTTTCTGGTTTTCGCATGCGACATCATCAAAAATAATGATTGAATTTTCCAAAGCATCATTAGGTGAAAAGACATCTATGTTATCATTAAAAACAAATAATTTTGCCTTAGGAACGTGTTTTATAACTTGGCCTAAAAAGCAATACTTCGGTTGGAAAGCTGTTTTTGGATACAAGTAAATATTATTGAATTTGAGACCGTTTTCATGTAACAATAAATTTAACATTACATTGGTTTTCCCGCAATTAGAAGGTCCGCATATTATACATCGAATCGTATAAGGCAAGAGAATGCTATGTTTAGTTGTGTGTGTATTATTTTCTGTTTTAATATTATGCACTTCTAAAGTGTGAGTTTGTTTAATGAACTTCATCCTAACTATGAGACTGATAATGCGTTACTTTCCTTTATATAGGTGAAATGGTAATGAAACAGTTCTTAAAGTTTAATTTAATATTTTTTATTATTCACTCAAGAGCCTTATATAACACAATAATTTCTTGAGTAATATAATAGTACATTATGATACAAGTGTGCTACGTTGGTCATTATACACGAGGCATTATTATAAGCGCGAGCCGCAGGCGAGCGCGGTAAGGAAGCCGAGTGTGATAATGATCAATGCACACGAGTTGCATACGACATTTTTCAACACAATTGCAAGGAAAAAACAAACTTAAATCTAAAATACCTTGTCCGAATATGACTTGGCGTTTTTGCTGTTTTTCTATGCATTTTGGCGGCAACAGGCTATCACTCGCGTTTCGTGCCTCGATAAGTATTGCATCCGACGGGGATGAATAATATTTTACTCGTCTTTACTATTTAAAGTAGACATTTTTGATAGTAATTAACCACACAGTAACATCTTTACCAAATAATAATGGAAAATGGTACGTAAGTTTTGTTTTTTTCGCGCGCCGCAATTTCGATGCGCGCGCAGGTTTAATAATGGCACAGGAAAAACTGGCTGTTCAGCCGAGTAGCAGCAATTTAAAAAATAAAATAATCTATAAATTATTGTTTCTAAAAATGATAGTTAAGTTAATTTGTGTTTATTAATATAAAATTTGATAACGAAATAATGAAATATTTATTTGTCATCTTAACCCTAAAATAATTTAATATTGGTAAAATATTCAATGTTCTAAGACACAAACTTTTGCTGGATTTTTAAAAAAAAAGTTTACATTACCGCACTAGTGCTATAATATTTTTACAGCACAAGTGCGTAATATGATGAGTTATGAAACTAAAAACGGTGTTATAAGAGTCAATTTACGAGCAACTGTGTTGAAAAATATTTTAAACATGCATATAATTTAATAAAACCTTCCTTAATACTAAGTTATATAATTTACAATATTTACTTAAGAGCTTATAATATGATATAATTTCTTATGCAATTACATATAGATTTATAGACTAATAATTAAATAAGCATTAGGATAATGAAGACAGATCAGAATATGGTATCACAGTGACCCCATGGAAGCGTATGGATTTTATCTCTTTGTAATTGTCTTTTATCATCATTTCCATTCAGGAGTTGTTTGTTAATCTGCTGTGTATATATTACATGTTTAATAGACCTTATTAATTTCATGTTACATCTCGTGCTGGTATTATTGTAAAGTGTTTTTCTATAATCAATCATTTTTAATTTTTGAGTAACAGTTTTAGTAATACCCTTTGCTATTTTAATGTTTGATTTAACGCTTTTAATACATTACAATTTAGCTCTCAAGCCAACGAATTCGGTAATAATATCACCACCCATCTCGTCTTTAAATAATCCGGGTATTTTTTTATTTACTTTCGGAATATTGTACTCATTGTTTGATATATAATTACTAGTATCAAAGTGTGAAATGTTGTTACTTAAATCTTTAAAAATATCTTCAGTAAATATTAAATATAATAAAATATCAGTATCTGTATAACATAGCTGTGCTCGATCTTTATATTTATTTTGAATAAAATCATAGTGAAATTGATACATGTGATGTTTAGCGTACTCTAGAACTGAAAAACCAATGTAAATTGGTCTGTCTAATTTAATTTTTTCACGATTCAACTGAAAAGCCACAAAATTTTCTGAAAAAACAGTCACACTTTTTAAATTAGGCTTTGTAATAAACTTTTTAGCCGTAAGATGTTTATTTGTTATGTTCTGTCCATCTGTCTATCTGCTGACTAGTTTAACATATACTTGCTTCCTTTTTTTTTCAATAGTTTTACCAAAAATAGAATTATTAAGTAACTTAAAAAAATCTCGTTCAAATGTTGTTTTCGATGATTGTCTGAGAGAAGTATTAAGATCAATATAGGGTTTAAATAAAACTTTCTTGTCTAAAACTTATAACGCGATGTATTTTATTCAATATTAAACCATGTTTTACACATTGTTTTAAATGTATATAAGGTCCGATTTTATTAGTGTTCATCCTGTTAGCCTGTGACTATATAGGTAAAAAGCAATCGTAAAAACCAATTTTCAAATGTGTACCATAAAAACTAAAAAAGTTAAAAATCAACAACATTGACTTCATATTGCATAAACTCGTCCTATCTTTGCTACGTTTAACCATATGATTATCCGTATTATTCCTTCCCCTTGTACAGAGGGAGAAAGAGTTGAAGATAGGTAGTTTTATGCAATATGAAGTCGATGTTGTTATTTTGTAATTTATTTTTAACTTTTTTAGTTTTTATAATAGACATTTGAAAGTTGGTTTTTACGATTGCTTTTCACCTATATAGTCACAGGTTAACAGGATGAACACTAATAAAATCGGACCTTATATAGTGAATGACATATTGAAATTTATCGTATAAGCTTGCGATCAATTTTTTAGTCTTTCCTCCAGGAGGTATAATTTTTTCAGCAGCAAAAAGTAGATCTTGGTGTGATTTATGTAAGTGATCTGGGTACAACAAATCAACTTCTAAAATATAGCCATAATCGCTATCATCAGATATATTCATTACATTGAAATGTTTTATTTCATCTGGAGACAAAACTTTAAATTCGGCAATAGGATATTTTTTTGTCATTGCAAAGCCATATAGGTTGTTGCAGTCTAAATACATAAGAAAAGACGATTGTTTCAATTGATCAAAGTTTGGTAAGTATTTATTAGAAGCTGTAGCATGGCGTAATGAACATTGTGCTAGTCCCCCGCGAATACCACTTTCCAGCATTTGATATATTTCAATATCATTAATTAGTTCTAATTTAGCGTTAGTATGAAAAAGCATTGCATCCCAACTTAAGCTAGGTGCTGTTATATAATAGGCAGGATCTAGTTTATAATATTGTAAACTCGTCAATCGAAATTTTTCAAATATATCGCACAGCAAAAACACATCTGTTTTCAAGCATAAATCTGTATACTCTCCAAGGTTCAATATATGAAAACTACTCCATACATCTTGAGCGTGTGCGTATTCATTCTCGGATGTGTGCAAGCCACTTAGCGAGTTCAGAAAACTCGATTTAGAAGGAAGCTGTCTTTCACTAAATTTTGACCAACTATCGATATAATCATACGGATAATTACCTTTTTTTTGGAGAAGTTTAATTTGTTTATCATCTTTAAACTCATTTGTTAGATGAATGAAGTCATTTTAGAATAGAATAGAAAAAGATTTATTTGACACACACAGAATACAAAAGTAAAAAAAAAAACCTTTACAGCATAATAAAAGCAGTATGTGTCAAAAAGGCCCCCGCTCAGCATTTGTCGTGACAGTCAGGGACGTGTCACGACGCTGGTTTTCAGCAGGGACCCTGACGGTAGGCTCGGACCATACCCGACCGGAAACCCGACTTGGATTTTTAGATAAACTTTTACTTAACATATCGAGACTTGAACTTAAAAATTGAAAAGAATCAATGAACTTAATTTCAAACGAACGCAAACCTTTATCTGACTCGATAACTTTTGCGATTGAAAGATATTTTTCTTTCGACTTTGGTATGATTCTGACAGTTCCTTCATATTTCATTTATTCTTCAATAAATAAATGCGCATCATAACCTGATAAGTTGTGAAATACTACTGGAATGAATGGACACACTCTATGCATCAAGTTACAATGAGAGTGTGCAGCTCCTCTAAATATAGATGTAACATGATCGTGGTCTCGTACTTTATCATCAAATAACAGTTCATTGCAAATATGACATACAGTTGCATTTTGGTACTGTGTTTCTTGATCATGTGTCAAAGGTAGCATTATCTTTTTCTCTGACAATATTTCATTAATGAACCTAGCATCGTAAATTAATGATTTGATAAATACTTGCACGCAATCAATGCCTCTATATGATACATATTTATTTATGTCTTGATTGTGTGAGCAGCAAATATAATACCCAAAACATGAAGGTTGATGCTTCTTTATTGTTTTAGTGTTTTTAGATTTTTGCTCCTTAAAATTTAATAAAAGACATTCAAAGTCAGCATAAATCACGAAGTTAATTTTTTGCTGTCTCTCATAGTGTTTGAACTTTAAAAATGAATCTTTTTCAGGAAAAATCTGTAAAATTTTATTACATTTGTGTGATCTGAACTTGAGCCCATCGATAAAAAACTGCAAACATGATTCACATAAGTATATTTTACCATTATGATGAGTTATTTGACGTCGCACTAATCGAATAAGATCTTTAATTAAACAGTAATGTTCTTTATTATCACGTTCAAAATATAGTAGATTAACATGATCAATTCGGCGATTTTGAGTCAAATATAGAGGCCCAGTCACGCAACATTTATTGTCTAGTCCATATACGTTAATACTAATATCAGGATTATTGCTTTCAAATAAACGAATATCTGTAAATGTAGGTGGAAAAGACATTCCCTTTATATTAAGAATAGTTGAATAATGTGGGTACGACTTTACTCTACACACATTAGACTTTGAAGGAAATAAAGCAGCAATTATGCACCATAGAAAGCAATGGTTGTCATTATTTTGAAGGTTAATACAACTTTTAGAATTCTTTATAGATTGCGGTAATTGTATATACGTACCACCTCTCAAAGGACAGTATTTATTAATATTTATTTCTAAATGGCTTATATTCAAGATAGCCCAACCAGAATCACAATGCTGCATCTCCGCTACTTTTGTTTTTAAATATTCATTTAAATTAAATAATATTTCATTCAAATCTGTAGATTGATAAACACTTTCATATTTTGTAATTAAAGAATTAAGATGCTTTTCATTCGATTTTGGCAAACTAAAATATACAAATAGCTCGAAGTTTACTTTAATACAATTATGCTTCTTTAAGGATATATTTAATAATTGTAAAATACTTTTTTCATTATCACTGAGTGAGGTCGATGATATTTTTCAAGTGTTATTTATCTTCAATTAAACCTTGCATGGAATTGCTAAAAACAAAAATTTACAATGTTTAAGCATTTCTGATCTTAACCAATAGTCAAATATTTGTAAAAATATTTCTATAGGGTGTTGACGGTAGTACCTATACTACTCAGCTATACATATAGCTACAACATTGATCAGAATACGCTGGCTTTGACAGCGAGAAAAAACACTTGAGGAATTTCATCTTGTCACGTGACGTCCTCGGTAGCTTAGTGGTCAAAGCACTCGCCCGGTATGCGATGGGACGTGGGTTCGAGTCCCACCTGAGGTCGATGATATTTTTCAAGTGTTATTTATCTTCAATTAAACCTTGCATGGAATTGCTAAAAACAAAAATTTACAATGTTTAAGCATTTCTGATCTTAACCAATAGTCAAATATTTGTAAAAATATTTCTATAGGGTGTTGACGGTAGTACCTATACTACTCAGCTATACATATAGCTACAACATTGATCAGAATACGCTGGCTTTGACAGCGAGAAAAAACACTTGAGGAATTTCATCTTGTCACGTGACGTCCTCGGTAGCTAAGTGGTCAAAGCACTCGCCCGGTATGCGATGGGACGTGGGTTCGAGTCCCACCTGAGGTCGATGATATTTTTCAAGTGTTATTTATCTTCAATTAAACCTTGCATGGAATTGCTAAAAACAAAAATTTACAATGTTTAAGCATTTCTGATCTTAACCAATAGTCAAATATTTGTAAAAATATTTCTATAGGGTGTTGACGGTAGTACCTATACTACTCAGCTATACATATAGCTACAACATTGATCAGAATACGCTGGCTTTGACAGCGAGAAAAAACACTTGAGGAATTTCATCTTGTCACGTGACGTCCTCGGTAGCTTAGTGGTCAAAGCACTCGCCCGGTATGCGATGGGACGTGGGTTCGAGTCCCACCTGAGGTCGATGATATTTTTCAAGTGTTATTTATCTTCAATTAAACCTTGCATGGAATTGCTAAAAACAAAAATTTACGACTTTGGTTCGTTCACGGATCTCCTCATTTCTGATTTGATCTCGCAAAGAAACACCGAGCATAGCCCTTTCCATAGCGCGCTGTGCAACTTTAAGCTTCTTAATAAGGCCCATAGTAAGAGGCCACGTTTCAGTTCCGTATGTCATCACTGGTAACACACACTGGTTGTATACTTTCGTCTTTAGGCACTGAGGTATTTTGGACGAGAAGATGTTGCGTAGTTTCCCGAACGCTGCCCATCCGAGTTGGATTCGTCGATTGACCTCTTTCTCAAAATTGGACCTACCCAACTGGATCACTTGTCCCAGGTAAACATATTTGTCAACAATTTCGAGAATAGAGCTCCCAACTGGTACTGGGTAGGGCGCAACATGGGCATTCGACATAATCTTTGTTTTGTCCATGTTCATCTGAAGACCTACCTGTTGGGAAACTCTATGAAGGCCATCGAGCATTGTACCGAGGTCTTCCAGCGACTCTGCCATGACCACAATATCGTCGGCAAACCGAAGGTGAGTAATGTATTCGCCATTAATGTTGATGCCGAATCCTTCCCATTCCAGGAGTTTAAAAGCATCTTCCAATGCGGCGGTAAACAGTTTCGGAGAAATAACGTCTCCCTGCCTTACGCCTCGCTGCAGAGGAATAGCTTTTGTGCTCTGCTCCTGTACTCGGACCGTCATGGTGGCGTTTTTATATAAACATTTCAGCACCTCGATGTACCGATAGTCAATATGGCACCGCTGTAGAGACTGTAGCACTGCCCAAGTCTCGATTGAATCGAAGGCCTTCTCATAGTCCACAAACGCCAAGCATAGTGGTAAGTTATACTCTTCGGTCTTCTGTATAACTTGTCGCAGCGTATATATGTGGTCTATGGTACTAAAGCCTTTTCGGAAACCTGCTTGTTCGGGAGGCTGGAAGTCATCGAACCTACGTGCGAGACGATTCGTGATGACCCTCGAAAACAACTTGTAGACATGGCTCAGAAGCGAGATGGGTCTGTAGTTCTTCAGCAAGGTGTTATCTCCTTTCTTGAAGAAGAGCACCACCACACCTCTATTCCATGCCTCCGGCGTTATTCCCTCGAGCAAGACGGAGTTAAAGAGTTTCTGAAGGACCTTCAGTACCGGTGTTCCACCCGCTTTCAGAATCTCTGAGGTAATCCCGTCATCACCCGGCGCCTTGTTGTTCCTGAGCTGTTTGAGAGCCATCCTAATCTCATATAGGCTGATGTCCGGGATATCTTCGGTATAGTGTCGGGTAAGCTTAGCTCTTGGATCTGCGGCTGAACTACTAACAGGTTTAGTGACCGAGGTGTATAACTGCCCATAGAACTTTTCGATCTCCCTCAAAACTTCGGCTTTTGTCGACATTATACTACCATCCTCCGTCTTCAGCTTCGTCAGCTGGCTCTGCCCAATAGACATGTCTCTTGCAAACACTTTGGAGCCTTGGTTCCGCTCTATCGCCTCTTTAATACTATTCGTATTAAAGTTGCGGATATCATGTCGCAAGGACTTCCATATCCGTCTATTGTGCTGCCGATACAACTTAGCGTCAACGGAGGACTGCAGTGCCAGTAAACGTCGTTCTGCCATGAGGTTGAGGGTGTAGTCGGTAAGTTTTTGCGGTCTGTCTCTTCGACGGGGCTTGAAAAATTTCGACCCGACCGCCTGGACAGTTTCTACAAACCTGTTGTTAATCTCGTCCACTGACTCGCAGTTTTTCTAGGCATTTAAAGCGATTTGACAGCTCAAGCTGAAAGCTTTCGGGGCAGTAAATATGGGCATTAGAGGGTCGGAGCGTAGACTTCATCAAACGGGACCTTTCTAGCTTGACGTTGATGTTCAATGTGCCTCTAACCATTCGGTGATCGCTACCGGATTTCACCCCGTTGATCACGGAGACATCATTGAACACTCGTCGCTCTGTGGTCATGATGAAGTCAATCTTATTTTTCGTGGACCCATCGGGGCTCATCCAGGTCCACTTCCTCTGAGGTGGCTTCTGGAAAAAGGAATTCATCGCGAAGAGGTCCTACTTCTCCAGAAATTCGGCCAGCCTTTGTCCCCTAGGGTTTCGTTGCCCATATCCAAATCGCCCCACTCTCAGCTCATTATCGCCTCCCATGCCCAGTTTCGCGTTGAAGTCTCCCATAACAACATTGAAGTGGGTTTTAGTAGTATGTATGGCTCTACTAACGTCCTCATACATAGCCTCAACTTCCTCATCGGGGTGTGTAGAGGTCGGTGCATATACCTGTATAACCTTCAGCGAGTATCTATTTGACACTCTGAGTATCAGGTATGCCACCCTACTCGATACACTTCCGATGGTGACGATGTTGTTAATGAGGGACTTGTGGACGAGAAACCCGACACCACCTTGGGACAGTTGCTCGCCCTCCCGGTAATAGAGTAGGTTGCCAGATTTCAGGGTTATCGTGTCCTCGCCCTCTCTTCGGACTTCTGATATTCCCACGATACTCCAATGCATCCTACTCAATTCCTCTTCCAGCTCAACGATCTTCTCATCAGTCCTTAGCGTGCGGACGTTGTGTGTTACCAGGGCCAGTCTTCTTTGGGGCTGGTAGCCGAAGTTCCTCCTCCGGGGATTCTTAGCACCCCCTGACCCGCCGTCACCCTGACCGCTACCGTAGCCAGGAACAGCGGGACCACCGGAGACTTGGGGCCTGGTCTTTGTCGTGTCTGTCATTGGGGGGTGGTTGCCAGACTCGCCACGCTTGGCAGGCGGGTTGGCGAGCGCAGTTTTTTTATATTGTTTCGCACGCAGACGCTGCTCCCCGTCTCGTGCTACAGGATTTAGTCGCCTCTTACGACACGCCTCCTGCACGGCGGTGGGGAAGTGTATTCTTCACGGCCGTCCCCACACGGCACGTTTACGGCCGTCCCCACACGGCACTTCCCTCTTCGGATGAGGATAAAACCAAATTCTACCAGGAACTGCGACGCGTCCTGGAACACATTCCGAGAAACGATAAAATAGTTCTGCTTGGAGACTTTAACGCTCGTGTAGGTGCAGAGTTTGATTTGTGGAACGGAGTTCTTGGTCGCCATGGAATAGGGAAGTGCAATGCCAATGGCTTGGAACTGCTGACACTGTGTGCGGAGTTTAATTTATGTATCACCAACACCTGTTTCCGTTTGCCCGAAAAATTCAAAACAACATGGATGCACCCCAGATCACGTCATTTGCATCTCCTGGACTATATGATTGTCCGAAAGAGAGACCTAAAGGACGTTCTTATCACACGAGCAATAAGAGGAGCGCAAGGCTGGACAGACCACAGACTAATTCGGTCTAGGTTGCGCATTACACTGAAGACAGCACGTAGATCCTGTCACAAGACCCCAGCAAAACTAGACGTTGAAAGACTTGTCCACTCTAAAGAACTTCAGAAAGAACTTGATGACGCTTTTGGTGCGGTTCCGTCTGCTTCTATAGATAGTCCTATAGATGAGGAATGGCGTGATTATGCCAAGAATCTCCATGCGTGTGCTCTACAAACTATTGGTAGACCGCGTAAGAAAAACCAAGACTGGTTTGATGCTTCGGACATGGAGTTGAAAAGTCTGGTAGAGAAGCATAGACAGACCTTGCGTAGTCAATCTGGTGTATCTGATAGAAGAGTAGCGCAGCAGAGACTGAAAGCGAAGGTCAGAGAGCTTAAGGATAAATGGTGGGCTGAAAAAGCTAAAGAGATACAAAGCTACGCAGATTCTAACCAGACGGGCAAGTTCTTCGAGAGTATACAGGCAGTATTTGGTCCGAAAATGAGAAAGACAGCGCCAATTTACTCTCGAGTTAACAAAACCAGCTGACTGATCACACTGATATATTAACAAGATGGGCAGAGCACTTCAATGAGGTTCTTAACCCTGACACACAAAGTGCTGATCTTGTATATATTGACACTATTCCGGATATGGCCGTCTGTAGGGACCTGGCTGATTTACCTACCTTTGATGAGTTCATCACGGCTCTTAAAAAGCTAAAGAATGCTAAGACACCAGGCGCAGATAGCTTGCCTTCCGAAATATAAAAGTATGGAGGCCCAAACATCAAAATCAAACTGTTCGATATAATTGCAAGTGTGTGGGAATCCCAGAGCGTTCCGCAGGACTGGAGAGATGCTTCAATCTGCAAGTTATACAAAGGAAAGGGAAACGTGTCTGACTGCAGTTCTTACCGCGGCATTTCTCTCCTCTCTGCAGCTGGAAAGGTTTTGGCGCATATTCTGAACTCTCGCCTTGGCAAGCTGGCTGAAAGGATACTGCCAGAGTCGCAATGCGGGTTTCGCCCAAACAGAGGGACGGTAGATGCCATCTTTGTAGTGAAGCAAATGCAAGAGAAGAGCCTAGAGCAGAACAACCCTCTTTACATGTGCTTCGTGGACCTTGAGAAGGCATTTGATCGCGTGCCACGTGAGGCCTTATGGGCTATACTCAGGAAATCCAGATGTCCTGAGAGGTTCATCAACTAGGAAGGCAGTTCCATGACAACATGAGGGCTCAGGTCATGCACGATTGTGCTTTCTCGGCCCCCTTTCCGGTAACCTGTGGAGTAAACAGGGATGTGTGATGGCACCTACTTTGTTCGCACTCTATTTTGCAGCGGTGATGGATGATGCTCTGGAGAGGTGCTGCGATCTTATCCAGCTAAAGGTACGAACGGATAAAAGTGTTTTTGACCTGTCCCGGTTCAGAGCAAAGTCTCGATCAACAAACTTACTCATCATGGAAATTTTGTACGCTGATGACGTTTGCCTGATGGCTGATAGCATGGAGGCTCTGCAGAGGTACGTGGACGCTCTACAAGAGTCATGTCATAGGTTTGGACTAGTGATAAGTGTCACCAAGACCCAGATACTCAAACAGCCACCAAGAGGCTGCAACGCGGATGCTGATACTATCAACATTGATGGCACAATCTTGGAGGAAGTCACTAGTTTCCGATATCTGGGTTGCCAGATAAGAAATGACAACCGTCTTGTGTCTGAAATTCCTGCGCGAATCGCAAGAGCGGCCGCTGCCTTTGGGAAATTAAATCGGCGAGTATGGAAGACTCACGATCTCACACTCCAGACGAAGTTGGCAGTATATCGTGCTATAATTCTGCCGATTCTCCTGTATGCCTCCGAGACCTGGTGCATGTATAAGGCCGATATTAGAAAACTGGATTCCTTCCACATCAAACGCGGATGTTCTTCGTCGCTCACAAACCCACGGAATGGAAGCCTTGCTGATGAGGGGTCAGTTGCGATGGTGTGGCCATGTTCAGCGTATGGATAACTGCAGACTACCGAAGAACATATTCTACTCGGAGCTTTCCAGTGGAAAGCGTAATTCCGGCGGGCAGTACCTTCGCTATAAAGACGTGTTCAAACGTAATCTGGTGGCTTGCGGGCTGTCAACTGAGGAGTGGGAGGAAGACGCACAAACCAGATACACTTGGCGCTCAAACGTTAAGAAAGGAGTTACCCAATTCGAGAATACTCGCCTATCTGAGTTAGACTTAAAGCGCCAAGTTCGTAAGAATAAACCCAAACCCTCCTACAACTACACATACAACAGCGCGGGCCAGCTGTACTGCGCCCCCTGTGACCGGGTGTTCAAGACCAAGTTCGGGTTTGCCAGCCATCTACGGGCACACGCCAGAAGATAAACCAGGGTCGCCATCGTCGGACACGACGCGGACGACATCATCATCATCATCATCATCATCATCATCATCATCATCATCATCATCATGCTGCACATCGATGCGTTTTAGGTACAGAATATTTAAATCATCATAATGTGCGTAAGCGATCGCTGTATTATAAAGTAATTTGATTATTTGAGTGAATATTAAACATAAGTAATTGATGGTTTGGGAATTGTGCTGCTTGGTATGTATAACGTAGTCTAGGTACTTAGCTGCAGGTACGGCGGTGAATGACGTAGACAGTTCAAAGTTCCAGAGGTTTATTCCACACACAATAGTACAGGAAGTATTCACACACACAAGTTTATAGCACAGGAAAAAGAAGGAGAAGCGACAGTAACGAGAATATAGCGCAATAGATAGAAGTAACAACATAACATTCCGTAGGAAAATACAGCAACCCGCTAATGAGATCACATTCTGCGAACAAGAAACGTCGAGTCCAGAAACATATACGGGAGGTGAATTCCAAAAAGATGTAATTGCTGAATTAAAATTGTGCATGAGTGGGTTAATCCGAAGTCAGACAGACAGCTTGTGTGCTGCTATTGCCGAGCTCACAGAGACTATAAAGTCACAGAATAGTCGTATTGAACAACTGGAAACCAGAGTACAGGAATTACAAAACCAAACGGATAAAAACTTAGAAATTTCAGCTCTAAGGAACACGGTAACAGACCTTCAAGCGGAAATATATGATAGAGACCAGGAGTTACTGCGAAATGACATTGAAATAGCTGGTTACCACGAAAAGGCTAACGAGAACAGTACTCACATCGTTATTGCCATAGCAAAAAAAATTGGTGTTGTTCTCAATGAAAACGACGTAGTGAGCGCTGAAAGGGCTGGTCCGCCCCGACCTGGGACACAAAACGGCGCCCCCACCCGCCCTCGTCCGCTAGTCGTCCGTTTGACGCGCCGTGCTACCCGCGATTCCCTGCTGCGGGCCGCGCGAGTGCGACGCAGTGTAACAACGGAGGGCTTGCCGGTATCGGGGCCTGCGCGCCCCTTCTACGTCAACGAACGACTTACCAAGCAATACCGACAACTGTTCCAAAAAGCGCGGGAACTGGCCCGTTCTCGAAAATTTAAATATGTCTGGACTCGGGACGGTAAAATTTTCGTCCGCCAGGACGAAGGCAAGGCACGCCATAGACAGCGCTCTGAAGTGGACCTGATAAGGGTTTTTGGGCAGCTTGATGTTTGAGCTATTGTATTTGTTGTGCCTGCTTTTGTTTTTTAATAGACTGAATTGCAGATCTCATGTTTATTGTTGTCTTTGTTTTTTGTCGAGCACTCACTCTCACTTTTAAATTCTATTTAATAATATTTCATATTCACACACACAATTTAACACTGCTACTTACTCATGCACACATGATATCATTGATACAACTACACACTCTAATACACAGGACAACTCATGGATTGCACTCACACTCACACACTTACAAAACCTTTTTCTCAGACCAGATGGCTAATAAGAAAGGAAGACGTTTGAGATTGGGGTTATTAAATGCTAGATCCTTGAATACAGGACAGGATGAATTCATGGCTACAGTGTTGAGATACAGGCTAGACATTTTAGCTATAAATGAGAGCTGGATTCGAGAAGGAGAAGAAGTGCTTGCACCCTCTGTTCCTAATTACAGGTTTATTAATAGAGGCCGGCATGGTAGGAGAGGTGGTGGTGTTGGGTATTATGTCAAGAAAGAAATTACTACTAAAGTACGGCAGCACCCCCACGCCTTGTTGGAACAGTTATGGCTCGAAATTCGACTGCCCGGCGGAACACTGGCTCTTGGCACAGCTTATAGACCAGAGAGCATATCTGTTCAGGACGCTTTAGATTCTCTTAGTGAATCAGCCAACGTTATGTCAGGTTGCGACTTTATCTGTTTATTAGGTGACCTAAATATTAACCTTCTACAGAAAGAGTCAGCTCATGCTAGGGAATTACTATATTTCTGTAACCAGCATAACCTTGATCAATTGGTTGATGAACCTACCAGAATTACCGATACCTCGGAATCACTCCTAGATCTTGTTATTACTGACGTACAGTCTCGTTGCAAAAACATCAAAGTAGTACATAATCGCTGCCTAAGTGACCATGCTACAGTTATGGTAGATTTCGATCTTAAAAAACCCAAATTCATCAAACAAATAACTTATAAACGACCCTTGCATAATATAATCGAAAATCAGTTCGACGCGGACTTGAATTCTATTCCCTGGCAATCTATTGCCCTAGCTTCGAATGTCGATGAAATGGTGAAAAATTTTAATAATTATATCATAGCTCTATTTGATTTACATGCACCAATACGAAAAATAACCATTAAAGACAAAATTAAACCATGGCTAACGGATACGATCAAATTAATGATGCAATTAAGAGACGAAGCTTTATCCAAGTATCATAAAGTTAAAACAGAATCAGCAAAACAGTATTACTGTAATCTTAGAAATTACGTAACAACAGCAATAAAAAACGAAAAAAAAGCTTATTACAATTCTTACATAAATAGTAACCTAAATAAACCTAACATCTTGTGGAAGAACTTAAAAAATACCACTCACCTTTGTAACTCTAGAGCAGACTGTATACCCGACCACATTAACGATCCTAATATAATCAGTGATCACTTTCTAACACTGCCGGCCTGTAAAAACGTCGATCTGGAAGGTGTCAGTGTTGATATTAAAAAGCCTAAATTGGAAAACACTTTTGACCTTAAACCCACAACAGAGACGGAAGTCTATAAAATCATAAATAGCATCACATCAAACTCCTCAGGACAAGATGGGGTAAACATAAAGATGATTAAGCTCACTCTGCATGTAACTATTTCTATCATCACATTAATCATTAACAAATCGATAGAAACTCACACGTTCCCTACGGAATGGAAAAAAGCACTTGTAAGGCCTATACCTAAAAAAGTATCTGCAGAGGAACTGAAAGATTTACGCCCTATTTCAATTCTACCAATACTGTCAAAAGTATTGGAGAAAGTGGTTCTGAAACAAGTTGTAGATTATTTAGATAAACATAATATAATTCCAAAATTTCAATCGGGCTTCCGTCGAGGACACGGTGCCGATACAGCTCTGCTTCATGTTACAGATGATATCTCGGAAGCCTCAGATAAGGGACTGAGTAGTATATTGATTCTGCTGGACTATACACGAGCGTTTGACTGCTTGCATCCTCAGTTACTGTTAGCAAAATTAAATCACTATGGTTTCTCAACTAGCACTTGCAAATGGTTTGAAACTTATCTTATTAATAGAGAACAAACAGTTGTCACTTTTGGCGCTGACGGTGAAAAGATGCTTTCTTCTCCCAAAGTAGTGCCTAAAGGCGTGCCTCAAGGCTCAATACTAAGCCCTGTTTTGTTCACTATTTTCACAGCAGATCTCCCACACTGCCTTGAAACATGTAAATATCATTTGTACGCTGATGACACACAATTGTACTACTCATTTGAAGGCAAAGATACGGAACAAGCTATCAGAAAAATTAATGATGATCTACAAAATATTTACACATGGTCAGAAAAAAACTCCTTGATTTTAAACCCTTGTAAATCACAGATGTTAATTCTAGGAACAAAGCACCAAATTGAAAAAGTATCGAATTGTGATAAAAAGATAACAATAAATGAGATTGTCCTTGAAAAGGTTAATGCTGCCCGTAATCTGGGACTAGTATTGGATGGGGAGCAAAAATATGTTAACCATGTAAATGGAAAAATAAAGAACGCATTTTTTAAACTCAAAACGTTGTACAAAATAAGACCATTTTTAAGAGAAGAATTACGATTACTCTTAGCTGATTCTCTTGTTCTATCTCCTTTTAATTTCTGTAGCCCCGTGTTTAGTCCTAGACTAAATGCCTACACTGAAAAGGCCATACAACGTGTACAAAATGCTTGTATCCGTTTCTGCTATAATGTGCCAAGGAGAGAATTCATTACCCCATATTTAAACAAGAAAGGTATTCTCAACATGAAGGCGCGAGGAGAACTACAGTATGCTTGCACTCTTCATAGGGTTATCTGGAACAAAAAACCTGAATATTTATTCGAAAAACTTATATGGGTCAAGAATAATGTAAAGAAAAGCCTAAGGATCGCTTCAGAAAACCGATTAAGAATACCTAAGCACAAGTCATGGCGATTTCGAGGATCTTTTAAATTCCACGCAGCAAGCATATGGAACGACCTGCCTCCTCCGTTAAAACTAAAAATTAATATCGATTGTTTCAAGAGTAAATACAAAGCAGCGCTACTAAAGAAACAGCTTGCTGCAGAAAATATTGTCCATAGTTATTGGAAATCACTACCGCTAAAAGTATACTTTTGAGTTTCTATCACACAAATACACACACACACACAAACACACACATACACATACACATACAGACACACACCCACACACACACAAAGAGTGCTCTTGTAAAGTTGCAATAGTTTTATTGATTCTATAAAAAATAATTTTTATTATGTTTCTAGTTCATTTTTATATTTCATGTCAAAAATTTAAAAATGTTTAGGCCCTCGTATGTAACATGGCTTCTCGCCTGACATCAGAAGAGAAGTGGAGGTGGCTGAAAACCAGCGCTAGGTGGGATCGCGTTCCCACATCAGCACAAGCTGAGCCACGTCCAATTGCTTTCCAAATAAGTTAAAATTAGTATATAAGTGAATGTATGTTTGTAGCGCCATGAAAGCAATAAACCATTTTTTCATTTCATTTCATTTCAGAAGTTAGGTCAACGCGCATAACACAAAGAATGGTAGGTAGTTCGAAGCACGGCCGGGGAGCGCAAGCGACATGCGTTCAGTGTCAGTTCACAATGGAATAAATAGGTTAAAAATTGAGCAACCTGGATCAAAAGAAATCCACACACCTTCTTTTCACTATTTCATGTATTCATTCACCTATCCACTTTTTATTTCTCAACGTGCGTAAGCGTTGAGTAATGAAAAGTGAATAGTTGAATGAATACATGAAAAGTGAAAAGAAGGTGTGTGGATTTATTTTGATCCAGGTTGCTCAATTTTTAACTACTCAGGTACTGTTGCTTCCCGATGGTCTTCAGGGTAGCTACGATGTTGGCGACCTTGCTGGCGAAGATGCATAGGTCACGTGGGGCGTCTGTTAGGCGGGGCAGGCTTCTAATCTTCTCTATTTCAGCTATGGCAATCGCATCTGGTGTTCTAAATCTTGCCTCCAGGATCTTCATGACGTCTCTTGGATTCGAACTATATAGATCAGCAAACTCTCGACGGCTTCTTTTGCTTTCCCCTTGAGGCACTTGCGCAGGCGGGTCAAGTTTTCAAGGTCGTTGAACCCGCTTTGTGACTCGGGAGTAGGCGGCCTTAAAGGAAAGCCAGTCTTGATGTGCTCCTCCGAAGTATGGTAGCTCGCTGAACATCCTCGATATGTGGTGATGACTGGATCCTGAGCAATGGCTTGGGCTAGCTCAGACAGTTCGATGGACTGGTTCGGTGCTGGTGCGGTCACGTCGCCTCCCGCCGGTACCGGAGAATCTTCTGTAGCTTTAGGCCTTCTATCTTCTATTTGCTTCTGAGGTAGCGGCAGGGCTTCTGGTTGGAAGTGTGGCTCGTTGGCGATGGCTAACGGCGGCTGTACGCTGGTGTTGAGCCAGGTGTTCACTCTTCCATGGTGATCCGTATCTTCCATGACTGTGTTCAGGTCTTCATCAGAGTCTGTTTCGGCTTCTATGGCTGCCACCTTTGCGGTGGCAAGCTTGACTTGTAGTCGGAGTAGCTCTTCTTTTGCTTTCAGGAGCCTGGCGGTGCGTCCCGATGCTGCGGTGGACGCTTTGGATCTGGCAGGTACTATCTTCGGATGCGTTGGCTTCTGCAGTTCCACCGGCCTCTGTTCAGACGGCAGCGGTGGGCCCGACGCCGGCGGTGGCCGCTGATCAGCTCTTCTTGGCTGTTCAGACAGCGGCCGTTGCTCCATCGTGGGCTGCTGGGGCGCCTGAAGGCGCTCTTCTATGTCCGCTGACGCAGGGTGTTGCGCCGCGGAGTCTTCTGTTCTGTGACTAGTCCTCGACGTGTCCGGGGCCGTAGACGCGGTGTACTCCGTTCCCGACGAAGTACTTTCTTCTGTTGTGGTCGCGCCGGCTCTGGAACCTCCCCTCTTCGATCTTGTAAAGGGGATTTTGCTATTTTCAATCTCCTATAACTTTGGCGTAATCCGGCTCGAATCGGACCATGATTGTGCGGGACGCGATGGTTTCGGCTCAACGTCCCTTTTGCACCTATATCTGGATTGCGCCTTGAAGTCTTGAGTGTTCCTATAGCCACGTTACTGCGGGGTGCGGGGGGTCGCTTCAGCTTTCGAAGGAATTGAAAAAAACCCGGATTGGTTTATGAAGCTGGCAACCACTGGAGAGAGTCAGGACTGCTGCTATTTCTTCCTATTATTTCTTCCTATTCTTCTTGTTTCCTATCGGACTGCTGGCTGTGGACTGTGTTTCGGCTCGATTTGGCCGCTATACTTATGGCCCATTTCCCACCCACCACTAGTGATTAAAGCCGGCTATTAGTGTACTTCCGGCCGTCTGAGCCAGAGTCCTAGAGAGATCTCGCATATCTAGGCTGATAAAGAATCGTAGGTGACGCCAATATACCTAGGTTTCATCGTTTGTGACGCAATAGATTTTTTGAATATTGAAAAAAACCTGGCTCAGACAGCCTGAATTTCACGTTTTCCGACACTCTGGATCTCAAATTCTAGAGGGTTTTAGGGCCCCGTTTCTTATCAAAAGTTTAGTGACGCGATATGTGACGGCATCTAAAGTAGTTTCATCCATTTTGATGCTATGGTTTTCGCGGAATCATAAAAAACGTATGGTCAGACAGCCTGATATCCGGCTGTCTGAGCCATTTTGTTTTTGCAGATATATAACGAAATATCACATTTCAGACTCATCTTTATGGATTTTACTTTAGTGACGCGATATGTGACAGCTCTCGACCAGATTTGAACCTTCGTTACCCACGCGTTTAGGAGACATTCTAAAAAAACTGTTGGCACAGACAGCCGGAATCCGGCTGTCTGAGCCATCCAGTTCTACCACTTCCAGGTGTTCTTGGTAGCTGGAAACTCATCTAATCGTTAGTGACGGTGATGGTTAATACGAATTATCGTTTGTGACGGCTCTATATGCCGGCGAACAAAAGATATAAGCAAATCAATTGTTCTCCATACATCGATGCATTAGGGTGACCATACTTCCCACTTTATTAGGTATGTAAATACTAGTATAGTAGAAAATCGAGGCAACTCGTTTTACGACTGCTGCTTGCCGTGTTATTTAAATACGCATTTATCTGTGATTATTGACCATGTCCATTTTATCTGTGAATGTGATATTTGATTTAACAATATTTACCATACTTTAGAAATAGCACTAGCACTCGCGCACGAAGGGTTCCGTATCATTTAAAAACGGCAAAAAATCACGTTTGTTGTATGGGAGCCCCTTTAAATAATTATTGTATTCTGTCTTTTAGTATTTGCTGTTATAGCGGCAACAGAAATACATTATCTGTGACAATTTCAACTCTCAATCACGGTTCATGAGATACAGCCTGGTGACAGACGGACAGACAGACGGACGGACAGACAGACGGACAGCGGAGCCTCAGTAATAGGGTCCCGTTTTACCCTTTGGGTACGGAACCCTAAAAAATCATGAATTTCTTATTTTCTGCTCCTCGTCTCAAATGAGCCGTAGGCATGTGGGAAGAGTTGGTAAATTACTCAATGAAACGGGAAATGACTCGCAAAATAAAGATATTATTTATATTCATTTTCGGCATCTTGACCCAAATGGGCCGTTCCAGCATTTCCAGTAAAACACAGCAAATTACTCTAAATAAGAGTGTTCAAACAAATTTTCCTCTTGAATTACTTACCCTAAACAAGTCACACTTAACCCAAAAAGCAATTATTAGTGTTGATTGGACCTTCATACCAACGTATACGCAAATACGTATTAAAAGAACACGGCAAGCAGCTGTCGTAAAACGAGTTGCCTCGATTTTCTACTATACTAGCATTTACATACCTAATAAAGTAGGAAGTGTGAAGTAAGCCTATATGAGATTAGGATGACTCTCAAACAGCTCAGGAACAACAAGGCGCCGGGTGATGACGGGATTACCTCAGAGATTCTGAAAGCGGGTGGAACACCGGTACTGAAGGTCCTTCAGAAACTCTTTAACTCCGTCTTGCTCGAGGGAATAACGCCGGAGGCATGGAATAGAGGTGTGGTGGTGCTCTTCTTCAAGAAAGGAGATAACACCTTGCTGAAGAACTACAGACCCATCTCGCTTCTGAGCCATGTCTACAAGTTGTTTTCGAGGGTCATCACGAATCGTCTCGCACGTAGGTTCGATGACTTCCAGCCTCCCGAACAAGCAGGTTTCCGAAAAGGCTTTAGTACCATAGACCACATCCATACGCTGCGACAAGTTATACAGAAGACCGAAGAGTATAACTTACCACTATGCTTGGCGTTTGTGGACTATGAGAAGGCCTTCGATTCAATCGAGACTTGGGCAGTGCTACAGTCTCTACAGCGGTGCCATATTGACTATCGGTACATCGAGGTGCTGAAATGTTTATATAAAAACGCCACCATGACGGTCCGAGTACAGGAGCAGAGCACAAAAGCTATTCCTCTGCAGCGAGGCGTAAGGCAGGGAGACGTTATTTCTCCGAAACTGTTTACCGCCGCATTGGAAGATGCTTTTAAACTCCTGGAATGGGAAGGATTCGGCATCAACATTAATGGCGAATACATTACTCACCTTCGGTTTGCCGACGATATTGTGGTCATGGCAGAGTCGCTGGAAGACCTCGGTACAATGCTCGATGGCCTTAATAGAGTTTCCCAACAGGTAGGTCTTCAGATGAACATGGACAAAACAAAGATTATGTCGAATGCCCATGTTGCGCCTTACCCAGTACCAGTTGGGAGCTCTATTCTTGAAATTGTTGACAAATATGTTTACCTGGGACAAGTGATCCAGTTGGGTAGGTCCAATTTTGAGAAAGAGGTCAATCGACGAATCCAACTCGGATGGGCAGCGTTCGGGAAACTACGCAACATCTTCTCGTCCAAAATACCTCAGTGCCTAAAGACGAAAGTATACAACCAGTGTGTGTTACCAGTGATGACATACGGAACTGAAACGTGGCCTCTTACTATGGGCCTTATTAAGAAGCTTAAAGTTGCACAGCGCGCTATGGAAAGGGCTATGCTCGGTGTTTCTTTGCGAGATCAAATCAGAAATGAGGAGATCCGTGAACGAACCAAAGTCGCTGACATAGCTCGACGGATTAGCCGGCTGAAGTGGCAGTGGGCGGGGCACATAGCACGTAGAACTGACGGCCGATGGGGCAGAAAGGTTCTGGAATGGAGGCCGCCCACAAGGTGGGCAGACGACCTGGTAAAGGTTGCAGGACGACGCTGGATGCAGGCCGCTTCCAATCGGCCGATCTGGAAGTCACTGGGGGAGGCCTATGTTCAGCAGTGGACGTCCTGTGGCTGAGATGATGAAAGTAGGAAGTGTGGTTACCCTAATGCAGCGGTTCTCAAACCTTTTTTGGTGACGGAACCCTTTTGGAAAGCAAAATACTTGACGGAACCCTACAATAAAACAATAGTTTTTAAAAGTGTATTCTTTATTAATATACATAATAAAAGCACAATGTAACATTTAAAACTCAATGAAACGGGAATTAACGCGATCATAATTTAGGTACAAAATGTTACCTCTTTTTGCCTGACGTTTCGATCGGGTTACACCGACCGTGGTCACAGGCTGACTGGAACAGCGATGTCTTCACTCCATGTTACAGTCAGCCTGTGACCACGGTCGGTGTAACCCGATCGAAACGTCAGGCAAAAAGAGGTAACATTTTGTACCTAAATTATGATCGCGTTAATTCCCGTTTCATTGAGTTTTAAATTATGCAACGCGAAAGTTTAAAAGTAATTATCACAATGTAACAGTTACTGATTATTACTTACTTTACCACATGGCAAGTACATTATTACAAGATATTATAAAAAAAAAAAATCTAACTAATGGGAGGTATGGAACTGTTTTTAATTTTTCATTAATTGGTTGATGTCAGGTTTGATAGAAGACAGTTGCAGTCTCATATCAGGTTCGGCGTCCAGTCTATTGCGATATTTTGTTTTCGTGGCTGCATACGTTGAGAATCCTGTTTCGCACAAATATGTTGTTGGGAACGGGAGAAGAATATTCAGAGCCATTTTGCCAAGCATTGGATATTCATTACAAATTCTGCACCAAAAATCGTTGAGAGGCGTCGTTTTGAACAGTGACTCCATACTTGTGTCTGATGACATTTCTAAAAGAGATTCATATATCTCGTTTGACATACTTTCGGGCTTTTGCAGGTTGGGTAAAAAAGGATTATGAATCCATGAATTCAGTTTTATTTTTGTATTCTGTTCTTCGGGAAATTACTTTTTAAAAGATGCGCGCATCGAAGTGAGATATTGGACCAATTCTTCAAACATATCATCTTGAAACATTTCTGAGTCGTTATCATTTACATTAGGAGGGTAGACCGAAGTAAACACGCGATTCATTGCTCTGTTTATTTAAAATAATTAAAATAAGAAATAAACTAATTTAAATCTAGTAAACAATAATAAGGTGTGGCTAGGTCGTTGTATTACGTGGTGGAAAACTGTAATCAGTCAGTGTAGCGCTTTTTGTGTGTCGGTTGTTACGTGCGTTTGTTGTGACCAAAATGTCGTTAAGTTGCAACGGATGTCAGCAAGTGATTGAGGACAGGAGGTTCTTGACCTGTAGCCAGTGTAGCCGGTGCTACGACCTTGATTGTGCAGGGGTCCCCGAGAAGCATTTTTATAACTCGCTCACCGACGAGTGGAGGGATGCGTGGAGGTGCGTCGGCTGCACCAGCAAGCAGCCTAAAACCGACAACACCGAGACGCCGTCGCGGGCGAGTGGGGTCACTCTGCGTCGGTTCGCTGCCAGGACGTGTCCCATGGACCTGGACGCGTCGCTTCTCGACCAGACCGACCGGGAGAACCCGGACGACACGGCGCATAACGTGACCGTAGAGGTCACCGACATCCAGGCCCTCGCCATGGAGATGCGCCAATTCAGGGAGGAGATGCGGGACGAGCTGAGGGCGACGCGAGCCCAGATCGAATGCCTCCGGGACGAGGTCCTGGAGCTGTCGGGGCGGGTGACGCGCTGCGAGGACCGGATCGGTGTCATCGAGACGGACGTGAGCGCGCGCATCGGGGCGCTCGAGCAAAGGATGGAGGAGGCGGACCGGCGCCGGGCGGAGTCGGGCCCGGGCTCGGGCTCGGAGGCGGTGGCGGCGCTGCAGCGCACCGTCGCGGGGCTGCGGCTGGAGCTGGGCGAGCGCGAGCAGGAGGCGCTGCTCGCGGACCTCGACATCGGGCAGCTCCCCGAGGAGAAGGGCGAGAACGCGGTGCACAGCGTCATGGTGCTCGCGAGCCGCCTCGGGGTGCCCCTCGAGGAGCGGGACGTGGTGTTCGCGGAGCGGCTGGGCGCGCCGCCGGGCGAGGGCGCGGGGGCACGCGCGCGCCGCGTGGTGGTGCGGCTGGCGCGCCGCCACCTGCGCGACGAGCTGCTGCGCGCGGCCCGCGCGCGCCGCCACCTGACGGCCGAGGGCGGCGCGCGAGTCTACGTCAACGAGCGGCTGACGCGCACGAACCGCCAGCTCTTCCAGCGGGTGCGCGAGGAATGTCGCCGGCTGCAGTGGAGGTACTCGTGGACGAGGCGCGGACGCATATTCGCTCGCAGGACTGATGGTGCGCAGGTTTATCAGTTTCGCACGACAGAAGATCTGGAAAGGGTCTTCGCCTCTCCCACAATCTGACTTCCATGGATCTGTAAAAACAGTGCCGCGATCAGTCATAAAAAGCTATATAAAATACCGTGTATATTGTTTGTCCATGTAGAATTAATATCGGTTTCAAATTCAATGTTATTGTGCGCCTACTTGTGTTACCTGTTTTCAAGAAAAGGGCAACATCATATTTTAGTAAATTCATTTATATATAATCAAAACAATGTTTACTTTACACTGCCAGAATTACCATCACTATTCAGTACCATAGATTCCAATTACAATCATATTATTATAATTATATATCGTTTGACATACAGCTTCATTGGAATAATTATCTTACAACATTTACATATAAGAAATTGCCTTAATCCAATCATCACCGACATCCCACAATATTTATATATTTTTATTATTATCCACTGCAATCAAATAATCATTGACATTACTATTTTACAATATTTACATATTAATATTCACTGCAATCCAATACTTATTGACATTACCATTCCATATTATTTTCATATTACTATTTACTGTATTCCTGTAATAACTGACATCATTATTTCACATTATTTATTCATTATTAATTTCACTAGGGTCACACAGAATGGCTATACAATTATTTTCAATCACATTTTCACTACACTTTATTTCAAAACATTTTGGTGTTTATATTACTTACAGAGGTCACAGGCCTTGGGTTGAAAAACTTATCAGTTGGTCTATACAATGCAGGCTCCTTAAGTACAAAGCACGAGGAATTCATCGTGGCAATGGAGGAACTGGACCCAGACATTATGGCCATAAATGAGACCTGGCTCAGGGCGGGGGAGGAAGGCAGAGCTCCCCGGCTACCTGGATATAAACTAAGGCATACACCAAGACCGGACCACGTGAGGGCGGGGCGCGGTGGGGGAGTCGGTTTTTACATCCGCAAAGGCCTTAATGTTAAGCTGTGTCCGCACCCTAATTCACATTTACAGGTGGAACAAATGTGGATGTCGGTACGTCTGAACAGTCAGAACTTGATTGTAGGTACAGCCTACAGACCACAATGGCTGGATGTAGACGAGTTCCTTGACTCCATTTCTGAGACGGTGGCCACCTTTGCAGGGGCAGATGGGGTTATATTGGCTGGGGATTTTAATATAGATCTCCTGAACGGTGGTTGTGGCAAATGCAGGTCTTTCGCACAGTTTACTCAAAGTCTTAATTTAAAACAAATCATTACTGAACCAACACACTTCACTGACCATAGTAGCACCTTGATTGATGTGATATGTACTGATGTCAGAGCTGTACGGGTGACAGTGAAACACTGTCCTGATTTGGGAAGGCATGCTATGTTGCTAACGGAATTAAAAATTAAAAAGGAAAAGTGTATCCCACAGAAGATCTCATATAGGCCTCTAAAGAACATTATTTTGGACCAATTTAATAAAGATTTAAATACCATTCAGTGGGATAATTTTAAAGTAATTAAAGGTGTCAATGGCCTGGTGGAAGCATTTACACTGTGTGTTAGGGGCCTTTTTGATCTGCATGCACCTGTACAGACACAAAAATTCAAGCACGCCCCCCACCCCTGGATCACAGATACGATTAAGACAATGATGCGGATTAGGGACAGGTATCATAAGCAGTATAAAATGCATGGTGCTGCAAATCTCAAGGCAGGCTACAGGGAGATGCGACACGAAGTCATAGCAGCGATCGAGCGAGAGAAGTCGTGTTTCTTCAAAAAGCATATTAATAACAACATTAAAAACCCAAAAATGTTATGGAGAAAGCTTACAAGCACAGTATTGCCAAACAAAAAGGCCTCAGCTGAATTGTCCCCATCTCTCAGTGATCCAGAACTGTTGAATTCACACTTTTTGAATGTGCCTGGCAGCGGCATGGTCTCAATATCACAACTTACATACTACGAGCACCATAGACACAAAAGCGAGGCGACATTCTCTTTGGGTACGGTGAGCAGTGAACTGGTTCTAAGGACCATCAAAGGCCTGAAATCCAATGCTCAGGGGAATGATGGTCTGTCTCTGGACATGCTATTGCTGACCCAACCTCACTCACTGGACGCCATTACTACAATAGTCAATAGCTCTATACTGGAGGGTGTGTTCCCTGAGGACTGGAAGATAGCAGTTGTAAAGCCGCTGCCAAAATCTAGTGAGCCTGTGACAGTGCAAGACCTACGCCCAATAAGCCTTCTTCCGTGCCTCTCTAAGGTATTGGAAAGAATAATTTGTGACCAACTGACAGAATACTTAGAGAAGCATCATATGCTTCCTTACTTTCAGTCTGGCTTCCGCAGGGGCTGTGGGACAGCAACTGCTCTGGCAGATGTGGTTGATGGTCTGTTGACTGCCCAGGACCAGGGAAAGGTTGCTCTTCTGCTCCTACTTGACTTTTCTCGTGCTTTCGACTCGATAAGCATATCTTTGTTGCTGTCCAAGCTTAGTTATTATGGCCTTGACGCTCGAGCTGTGAGATGGTTCCACAGTTACCTTACTCACAGGACACAACTTGTGGAGCTGCAACAAGCAAATGGTTCTAAGCTGCGGTCTAGCCGGAGGGTGGTGAACCGGGGAGTCCCCCAGGGATCGATACTGGGCCCTATCCTTTACATCTTGTACAGTGCTGACATCACATCATGCATTACACACTGTTCTCACCACCTTTACGCGGATGACCTGCAGCTATATCTTCCCTTTGATCCCGCTGTTTACCCTTATAATAGCGCTGGCATGGTGCCAGCAAAACAGTGACCTGCAAAGGATATCTGACTGGTGTATGTCAAATTGTCTAACCCTCAATGCAAAAAAATCGAAACTAATGGTTTTTGGAAATCCTAAAACTATTGGAAAGATTAATGATGTTTCAATAGCTATCTCTGTGAATGGGGACCAAATTGAAAGGGTGAATAAGGCACGGAACCTGGGACTGGTTTTTGACAGCGGGCTAAGGTTCGAGGCCCACATAGCCGAATGTGCAAGAAGTTGCTTTTACAGACTGAGGCTGCTTTACAGAATCAGGCAATATTTAAGTGAAGAGCTCCGCATTAGCCTCTGTGAGTCACTTATATTGTCAAAATTCAATTACCGTGATACTGTGTATGGTCCATGTCTGCTGGCTCGATCAGCCCAACTTATCCAGAGAGTACAGAATGCCTGTGCTAGGTATTGCTTTACAATTCCACCGCGGTCCCATGTCTCTCCTTTTCTTAGTGATAGGGGCTTGCTTAAGATGGAAGCACGCAGACGGCTGCATCTGGCCACCATGTTATTCAGAGTCATTGGAACGCGAAAACCAGGGTACCTACTTGATAAGCTGCTGAGGGCCCGGGATCGCGATGGTCAAGGTAAACGGGCATGTACTCGTGTGTTTCTAACACCAAGCCATCGCACAGTCACCTTTCGGGGCTCTTTTCGATTTGCCGCCTCGAAGTGCTGGAATGACTTGCCACCGCCGATGCGCGCTCTGAAAACGAAAATCACGCTCAGGAAAAAACTTAAAAATAACCTGCTGATTCGCCAGCGAGCAGAAGAAAGTTACATTTTAACTCACAAGCAGAGTATGCGCGTCGCGTGGGCGGGTATAGGCGTCACTTCCCGGCACTTTGGGGGCGGCAGCTGAGGGCGTTACTAGGTTTCTCGCAGCCGGTTCATCGATGTAGTGACCAAAACATATTCTGCAATTGAAATAATGGGACATTCAATGAAATTTATTGATGTTAATGCACACTTTACACTATTGAATCAGCGTAGTAGGTACTCACTTGAAGACGGGCGGCGTCGCACATTCATTGCTTGCTTGCACTTTGAGATTTATGCGTCGTCACTACACACATTAAGATGTTGCTTCTTCAAAATATAAACCATGCCACATGAGTCATAACATGTGCATATTACGTGGCATCACACCATTTTACGCAAATTACCTGTGTTGCGAAAATGGCGGACAGAGTGAGCAGTAATATTCAATAATCACTTAGTAGTAAGTTCTTTGGCCGTGCAACCAGAGACAATGCAAACACTCCGGCCGACGCTTATAAAGGCATGCGCACACGCACACGATCGGTGCTGAGCTATCGGCTGAGCTGGTTGTCATTGTCTCTGGTCTAATGTTTTTTTCTTTTTTGTGTTACTTCGTGCGGTGTATATTCTTTTCTTTGTTATTGTTTGTTAGGATTTTGTTGATTATTTATTTTATTAATATTTTTTTTTTTTTTTATTATTTAATTATTTTTGATTGTTTGAGGCCCTCGCAGAATATCAGTGTCGTGGCAGCCTTAAGTTGCCACGGCGAATACTGAGCGAGGGTCCTTTTTGGCACGTTTATTTATTTTTATTTATAATATTATTATTAGTTCTGTGTCAATCTATGTTATTTTCATTTTCATGTTTGTGTCAATTTTGAGTGCCAAATAAATAATATTCTATTCTATTCTATTCTATTCTATTCTTATCGCTAACAAACTCATTGAGTGACGTAAAGCTTTCTATTTCTCTCTTAACAACGCAAACAATCCAAAAATCTAATTTTCTTTTGAAGGCAGTTATTTTGTTATAGGCCTGGAACACTGTTGCTTGTGCAATGCGATAGCTAACTAAATATGATGCCTCCGTGGCCTTTTCATTGATAGTTTGTGTTACATGCATTATATTTTTTTGACTTTCCAATAACTGTTCTTTTCTGCGAACAAAAAATTCTTTATTCTTGTTTTTAGACTCGGGGTGTACAGTTTCTGAATGTCGGCGCAATTTGGCAGGTGCCATGGAACTATTACGAAGCAGTTTACTACATAGCATGCAGAGAGGTGAGCCGTTGGAATCAACAAATCCGAAACTGCTATATGATTCATCATACTTCCTTTTTTTCGTCTTTGAAACCGTGGAGCTTGACGTCGTGGCATCATCGTCTGGATCGGTAATTGCTGCATTCTCCGCGTGTACTGCTTTTGAACATTCAGCGTCATTAGAAGATGTTGTTGCAACACGTTTAACCCCTTTATGCCAACGTTCCATTCTTCTTTATAAATAATGTTACACGTCAGGATGGTGGGGTCAAAATAATGCACAATCGTTACTGCTTATAAGAGACTCAGTTTAGTCCAAAGAAGAAATGTACAAATCTAATACAATCAGAATACAGCAGCCAGAATAGCAGGCAGGTAGAATAATAAACACTAGTTACATAACACGTTTACACTTCGCAATTCGCTAGCCAGCTTGTAGGTAGGTAGATACGAACTTATCGCTCCGAACGCTAAACGTCAACTGACTGACGAGGCGCGACGCGCGATCGCCGCTTTTATACTTAGTCCTAGACTCGATCTCGAACATTCTCAAAAATACTCGAGTCGACGCCTTTGATAAACAAAAAGCGGAAATAACAATAGAAATACAAAAAATGCGTTGTAAATGTTAAAAATAAAACAACAAATATTTTATAGGGCAACATTTATTTTTATATGGTATTACTGTCCGTTTCCGTTTTCATGTAATGTCTGTAATGGCTTCCCAAGTGGCTAAAATAAAGGTGGCGTCTGCAATATATAAATTCTCTTTTATTCACAATAGTCCCTATTCCTTGAAGTTCAATAGGTTATGGGCCCAGACATGCTCATATTCTATTAACTGATAAAAACTATTGTGAATAAAAATACGGTGTGGTAGAACATCGTTAATAAAGTCGTGGTAAAGCGGCGTATAAAGACAGCCGATCTATTGAAGAAAAACCGCGTGGTCAAGCGTGGAAAAACCCTCATAAAATATCAGCCTAGAAACGTAAGACATGGAAGACACAAATTCGGAAATAAAATTACGCGACTCGGCACAATGGGCAGCGTGGAAGTTCCGTTTGAAGGTTATATTAAGGGCGGCAGGAGTCCTAGGTGTCGTGGATGGCACTGTACCCAAGCCAGACGAGATTAAAGAAGGATATTTACAGTGGATGGACAATGATGCCAAGGCGCAGGGCATATTAGTAACCAGGTTAGCAGAGAAAACCATAAATCAAGTACTATGCTGCACAACGGCAAAAGAAATTTGGGACAAATTGAATACAATATTTGAACAAAAGGGAAATTTGTCAAGACATATTGCACAGGAAAAATTTTACAACCTAAAGTTTCAAGAAGAAGAAAGAATAGCAGATTTTTTAGGGAGATTTGAAGAGACATTGTCTACATTAAAGTCTCTTGGTGTAGAAATCTCAACGAGTATGGCCATCACAAAGATCACCTCATCATTACCAGCATCCTTTAACCATTTCATTTCAGCATGGGAATCCGTACCAGTGGAGAAGCATACCATGGCAGAACTGTCAGCGAGGCTACTGATAGAGGAGATGCGAATGAAACAATCAATGGGTAATTCTGAAGCCTTCCAAGTGACCAAGAGCCGTAAATGTTTCAGATGTGGTAAAGAAGGTCATTTCAAGAAAGAATGCAAAGGTAATGTTCAAAATAAAAAATATTGTAGTTCATGCAAGAAATCAAGTCATAATTTGAAAGAATGTTGGTTTAAAAATAATAAATTAGAATCTAAAGGTCATAACAAGAAATACTGTACCTATTGTAAAAAATCTAACCATAATTTAAATGAGTGTTGGTTCAAAAATAAATCGAATAATAATAATTCAGGTAATGAGTCAAATAACAAAAATGCATTTCATATGTGTATGTCCCCAGCTCTGAACACACAGTTAGGCCAAAATAGCAGTGTGTGGATTTTGGATAGCGGCGCTTCAGAACATATGTGTAACAGTATTAGTTCTCTTTTGAGCTATGTGAGTTTTTCCATACCAAAACAAATAATTATAGGAGACGGTACAATTATTCATGCATTAGGTAAAGGTGATGTACACTTAGAAGCATTTAATGGCACTATGTGGATTGAAACAACCTTACATGATGTTTTGTATGTGCCAAAATTAAAGACAAATTTATTTTCTGTAAGTTCAGCCACAGACAAAGGTTACATTTTAGAAATCAATAATGAGAAATGCTTTTTTAAGAAACAAGATAAAAAACAAGTTTGTGCAATTGCAACTAAGAAAGATAGATTGTTTATTTTAAGTTTTAGGTACCAAAAGTGTGATCATGCATGTGTAGGTAAAGTCAGTGACAGCTTGTTGGAGTGGCATAGAAAAATGGGTCATCAGGACATTGAACAAATTAAACATATTTTGAAAAGAAGTAACATATCTGTGTCAACAAATAATTCTTTGTCAACTTGTCAGGATTGTTTAAAAGGTAAGTTGCATAAACAACCCTATCCGTTAAGTGAGGTTAGAGGTCAAAACCCAGTTGAAATTTTGCATATGGATTTATGTGGACCTATGGAGGTCAGTTCATTAGGGGGTGCATATTATTACTTGCTAATTAAAGATGATTACTCACCGTATAGAAAAGTATACTTTTAAACAAACAAATCTGAAACAGTGAAGTGTGTTCAAGCTTACTTACAATATAATAATATTATCAACAATCTCGGTCACAAAATAAAAATCCTAAGGTCAGATAATGGATCAGAATTTAAAAATAAATACATGAAGTCACTAACAAATAACTTAGGTATTTTACATCAAACAAGAGTGCCATACACACCAGAACAAAATGGGTGTGCAGAGAGAGAAATACGGACAATAACTGAATGTGCTAGAACTATGTTACAAAGCTGTAATTTAGACAAAAAATTATGGGCAGAAGCTGTGAATACAGCTGTGTATATCTTGAACAGGACAGGTAAAAGTAGGGCTATAAATAAAACTCCATATGAGTTGTGGTATGGCAAAGATTTATTTGACATTACACAATTGCATAGCTTTGGTTCAAAGGTAGAGGTGCTGATACCAGAACAAAAGAGATTAAAATGGGATCCGAAAACTAAAACCGGTATATTTGTAGGATTTGGTGAAACAACTAAAGGTTACCGAATATATGTACCAGATGAAAATAATATTCAGATCAGAAGAGAGGTGGTATTTTTGAAAGAAAATAAAGATTCTAAAGAAACACTAGAGGTTCAAGAGACTGAACACGTTGAGGAATTTCACTTTCCATTAGTGGAAGAAAGAGAACAAGAAATTGAAGAGATACACTCAAGAATGGAAGAATATCACAGTTTTTATGAAGAAGATACTGATGAACAAATACAAGAAGAACACTTAGATGATTTAGAAAATCAGGAACAAGAAAATCAAGAAGAGAGTACTCAGAACACACAAGAAGAAAGGCCATTAAGAAAGAAAACAAAACCACAATGGTTAGATGACTATGAAACTGGTTTCTTGACAATAAATGAGGAACCATCAACTTATGATGAAGCCATGAATAGATAAGATCATGAAAAATGGCTAAAAGCCATGGAGAAAGAAATGAACACATTATACGAAAATAATACATTCACAGTGGTCAATGAAGTACCGGAGGGAACAAATATTATCTCAACAAAGTGGGTTTTTAAAATTAAAGATACTGACGAGGGAAAGCTTTATAAAGCTAGGCTAGTAGTAAGAGGTTTCGAGCAAAAGGAAAAGATTCTAGATAAATAACACTTGAAAAAAATCATCGACCTCAGGTGGGACTCGAACCCACGTCCCATCGCATACCGGGCGAGTGCTTTGACCACTAAGCCACCGAGGACGTCACGTGACAAGATGAAATTCCTCAAGTGTTTTTTCTCGCTGTCAAAGCCAGCGTATTCCGATCAATGTTGTAGCTATATGTATAGCTGAGTAGTATACTACCGTCAACACCCTATAGAAATATTTTTACAAATATTTGACTATTGGTTAAGATCAGAAATGCTTAAACATTGTAAATATTTGTTTTTAGCAATTCCATGCAAGGTTTAATTGAAGATAAATAACACTTGAAAAAAAATCATCGACCTCAGGTGGGACTCGAACCCACGTCCCATCGCATACCGGGCGAGTGCTTTGACCACTAAGCCACCGAGGACGTCACGTGACAAGATGAAATTCCTCAAGTGTTTTTTCTCGCTGTCAAAGCCAGCGTATTCCGATCAATGTTGTAGCTATATGTATAGCTGAGTAGTATACTACCGTCAACACCCTATAGAAATATTTTTACAAATATTTGACTATTGGTTAAGATCAGAAATGCTTAAACATTGTAAATATTTGTTTTTAGCAATTCCATGCAAGGTTTAATTGAAGATAAATAACACTTGAAAAAAATCATCGACCTCAGGTGGGACTCGAACCCACGTCCCATCGCATACCGGGCGAGTGCTTTGACCACTAAGCCACCGAGGACGTCACGTGACAAGATGAAATTCCTCAAGTGTTTTTTCTTTTTTCAAGTGTTATTTATCTTCAATTAAACCTTGCATGGAATTGCTAAAAACAAATATTTACAATGTTTAAGCATTTCTGATCTTAACCAATAGTCAAATATTTGTAAAAATATTTCTATAGGGTGTTGACGGTAGTATACTACTCAGCTATACATATAGCTACAACATTGATCGGAATACGCTGGCTTTGACAGCGAGAAAAAACACTTGAGGAATTTCATCTTGTCACGTGACGTCCTCGGTGGCTTAGTGGTCAAAGCACTCGCCCGGTATGCGATGGGACGTGGGTTCGAGTCCCACCTGAGGTCGATGATTTTTTTCAAGTGTTATTTATCTTCAATTAAACCTTGCATGGAATTGCTAAAAACAAATATTTACAATGTTTAAGCATTTCTGATCTTAACCAATAGTCAAATATTTGTAAAAATATTTCTATAGGGTGTTGACGGTAGTATACTACTCAGCTATACATATAGCTACAACATTGATCGGAATACGCTGGCTTTGACAGCGAGAAAAAACACTTGAGGAATTTCATCTTGTCACGTGACGTCCTCGGTGGCTTAGTGGTCAAAGCACTCGCCCGGTATGCGATGGGACGTGGGTTCGAGTCCCACCTGAGGTCGATGATTTTTTTTTCAAGTGTTATTTATCTTCAATTAAACCTTGCATGGAATTGCTAAAAACAAATATTTACAATGTTTAAGCATTTCTGATCTTAACCAATAGTCAAATATTTGTAAAAATATTTCTATAGGGTGTTGACGGTAGTATACTACTCAGCTATACATATAGCTACAACATTGATCGGAATACGCTGGCTTTGACAGCGAGAAAAAACACTTGAGGCATTTCATCTTGTCACGTGACGTCCTCGGTGGCTTAGTGGTCAAAGCACTCGCCCGGTATGCGATGGGACGTGGGTTCGAGTCCCACCTGAGGTCGATGATTTTTTTCAAGTGTTATTTATCTTCAATTAAACCTTGCATGGAATTGCTAAAAACTAATATTTACAATGTTTAAGCATTTCTGATCTTAACCAATAGTCAAATATTTGTAAAAATATTTCTATAGGGTGTTGACGGTAGTATACTACTCAGCTATACATATAGCTACAACATTGATCGGAATACGCTGGCTTTGACAGCGAGAAAAAACACTTGAGGAATTTCATCTTGTCACGTGACGTCTTTGGTGGCTTAGTGGTCAAAGCACTCGCCCGGTATGCGATGGGACGTGGGTTCGAGTCCCACCTGAGGTCGATGATTTTTTTCAAGTGTTATTTATCTTCAATTAAACCTTGCATGGAATTGCTAAAAACAAATATTTACAAGATTCTAGATGTGTACTCACCTGTAGCAAAGTTAGGAACATTTCGAATTTTCATGGTTGTTGCAAACAAAATGAAGCAATCTGTTTTTCAAATGGATGTCATAGGAGCATTTCTTCATGGTGATATAAATGAAACAGTGTTTATCAAGTTACATACTGGAGAAATTTGCAAATTAAATAAGTCCTTATACGGTCTAAAAAAATCCCCTAAATATTGGAATGAAAAGTTTGATAATTTCATGGTAAAACAAGGTTTTCAAAAATCTAAATATGATTGTTGCTTGTATAGCAGATATATAAGTGGTAAATATATGTATGTCTTATTATATGTAGATGACATTATTTATTTCGGTTCTGACAAAACACAAACGGATGAGTTCAAAGTGCAGTTAAATAAAAATTTTAAAATGAAAGATTTAGGTTTAGCAAACATGTATTTGGGTATAAATATAACTCAAAAAAAGGGTATCACTACTTTAAACCAGAAAAAATATTTAATCTCAAATTCTTAAAAGGTATAATATGTTAGATTGCAAATCAGTCACTACCCCGATTGATCAAAACTTTAATTTTCAATTATTATCAAGAGAAAAGTCAGAAAGTAGTGAAATAGAAACCAAGTGCAGACAGTTAATAGGTTCTTTGTTATATGCAGCTTGCGGTACAAGACCAGATATATGTGTAGCAGTTAGTTTTTTGAGTAGATTTCAGCATTGCGCCAGTCAGTTTCTTTATAAAACATTAAAAAGAATACTGAGGTACATAAAAGGTACATTGCACTTATCTCTAGTATACAATGCAAATTATAAAGCCATAGAAGGCTATGCTGATGCAGACTGGGCTGGTGACATACAAGATAGGAAATCTACATCAGGTTATGTTTTTCAGTTGTTTGGTTGTGTAACATTATGGTCTAGTAAGAAACAAACATGTGTCAGTTTATCATCAGCTGAATCAGAGTATATTGCTCTAAGCTTGTGTATTATTGAAGCTAATTGGTTGAAAGGCATTCTGTCTGATTTTAATATAAATATAGATAACATAGCTTTGTATGAAGACAATCAGTCAGTAATAAAATTGGCATATAACTCGGAAAACATTAAAAGATTAAAACATATAGACATAAAATACAAATACATTGTTGATCAAGTAAATAAAGGTTTAATTACTTTAAAATATATAAATTCCTGTAACAATATTGCAGACATGTTAACTAAAACTCTAGGTAAAATACTGTTTGAGAAGTTTAGAAATTGTTTATTAAAATAAAAACACTGTGTTCTGCAAAACTATTGATATGATACATAAATTCATAGCTGTTATTTATTGGTTTACTAATATAAGTTTAAAATCACAAATAATTACTGCCAATGTAAAATAAATGTAAAAAAAAAAAAAAGGGAGCTTAAGTATATTTATCTATTTTTATGTAAACTAAGTAAATAAATAGTAAAAGGAAAGTAATTTTGTAAAAGTGTAAAATGTGTTAAATAATATTTTGTAAAACCGGAGTATGTACAACTGGGAAATATTTGTGGAGGGGGGGTGTTAAAAATAAAACAACAAATATTTTATAGGGCAACATTTATTTTTATATGGTATTACTGTCCGTTTCCGTTTTCATGTAATGTCTGTAATGGCTTCCCAAGTGGCTAAAATAAAGGTGGCGTCTGCAATATATAAATTCTCTTTTATTCACAATAGTCCCTATTCCTTGAAGTTCAATAGTAAACAATCTCGAGCTTATGTTTTGAAGTTAGAGCCGAAAGTCGCTTGTTCACAACTATAGTGGACCTAGGGGTGTAGTGGGTTAATAGCGCCTATTTCTGCCAGCCGACTTCTGCAGAAGTGGCAGAGATATGTTAAATTCGTTATCAGCCCATAAACTCTCTCCAGTGGCCCCAAGTAGCTGTGATGCGCGCAGCGGCCACACCCCGGGAAACCATGTCGGCTCACGGGCTAAACCTGGACGAGGGGCTTGCTACTTCAGTGGTCAAGTTTTCATGCGGATCCCTCCCGCAAAGCGCATGAAGTCTGATTCGGCGAGGAAGGCAACCCACCGCAGATATGCAAAGTGCTTGGCGGACTCGGCGATTCAGCAAAGCAAGGTGGATGGCCAAGGGCGGCGTTAGAGGGCAGATAGTAGCGTCGGCCAGACACATCATCTGACCTCTCCTCCAGTCGTAGCCGTTCTCCGTTCCACCAAATCGCGGAGGGGTAGGGACAAGTGCGTGCGCCTGCGTGTGCGCGAACGCTTGCGCACCTTAATATATCCTGCGTATCTGACTGCTTCCGATTAATGTACTCCGATTCCGAAAAGTCCTGTGGCGATGAGATGAAGTAGAGAGGTCTGGCTTGATGCAAGCTAGGCTTTGTCTGGTTCCTGCAAATGGGCGGTCCTGGGGGTGTGAGTTTTTACACCGCGGTCGCTTTCACACTGCAAATTTGGGCCGACAGTGTGAATTCGGCAGCACCTGGGATGACAAAGCAGCCCTATTTAGGGAGGCACTGTTTTCCCCGCTCAGCCAGGGAGGGGGCTAGAAAAGGTGCCCTAAAAAAATGCTCGTCCCAACTTGAAAGGTGGTAGTAACCGCGGCTGCCATCGCATCACCCTAATTCGTGGTCGACGTAACAATAAAAATATAATGAAACCACCTGTGATGACATTTGGCGCATGGAACGTGAGAACGCTTATTGATCGTGATGGCAACGCCTGCTCTGAACGTAAAACCGCCATAGTAGCTCGTGAACTTCGTCGCTATGACGTAGATGTGGCTGCGCTCAGCGAAACTCATCTTGCAGATGAAGGAGAGCTGGTGAAAGATGGAGGTGGCTACACCTCCTTTTGGAAAGGTACCGCTTCCTCGGAACATAGACGTTCAGGTGTAGGATTTGCCATCAAGAATCACCTGGTAAAGCGACTTGAGGAGTACCCTGTACACATCTCGGACCGCGTGACCACATTGCGCCACCTGGATACAGATAATTTCCTTAATATTACTTACTTTTATTTTTCTTGTATGTATTTGTAATGTTATTATAATTAAACTGATAGTACGAAACACCGCGTCTAGTGATGTGTTAAAGGGTATACAACCAAAGAAAAAAAAAGCGCCAATTTTAAATTAAGCATTCAACACTACCGCTAAATTGAAGCTTTCATAAAATAAAAGTTAAACCAAAAATTACCACTTGAAATTCCTAGTTAACATGAATTCCAATTTTAGATTTAAAGTTATTGAATTTAATTTTACACAGAGCTTTAGTCAACATATCGGCACATTATTAATCGCTACAAACATATTTGAGATCTATTATCTTAGCATAGTATTTTTCTTTAATAAAGTGATACTTAATGTCAATATGTTTGCATCGTTTGTGAAAGTTAATATTTTTTAAACACTAATAGCACTTTGATTGTCCATAAGTAAACACACTGATTTTTGATTGAGTGCACCAATATCACTTAATAATTGTCTAATCCATATAGCCTCTTTGGTGGCGGCGCACTTGGCCATGAACTCTGCTTCTGTGCTTCTGCTTGTAAGTAAAAGTCAAAGTTATTTATTTTTGCAAATTGGCCATCAATGGCACTTTTACATGTCCCAATTTTTTTTTCCTACCACCACTTCGGGACTACATATCGGCTGGTGATGAGACTAGTAATAAGAATTTAAACATTTGCATGCTATTACATATGGCTGAATAGGTCAAAGCTCTATTTATTATATTATGACCATGTATTGTACCCTATTTATATGCAAATAAACATTTTGAATTTGAATTTGAGAAGAAACGGCGCAACAAACTCAGTCACCATTGTCAGCCTGGTTTTATTACAGGAAATACAATTACAAGATAGTGTAAGTGCGAGCTAGGTAGGTTATCAAGTCCATGCACTCTTGTCGTTCAAAAAATCTTCAACTTTCTAATATCCTTTTTCCATAAAACTCCCTCGAACCAAACTTCGCAATCAAACCATGAGACTCGCGAGGCCCAAAACAATATATTGCACGTACAGCTCTTTTCTGCAACACAAAGATTGATTCGATGTCAGCAACTATGAAAATAACTAAAATATACTAGTCTTCCCGTTTCGACATCAGTTAAAAGCCTTATTTTCCTCACAGCATAAGCCGCTGAACTGAGCCTTCCTGACAAGGCAATTATATGGGGACCCCATTGCAGTCGGGAGTCTATAGTAATTCCCAAAAAGGTTGTTGAATCGACTGCATCTATGTGATCGTCTGAAATATTAATATGCGTACTGACCTGCCTCACATTGGGCATAGTGAATTTGATGAGCTTGGTTTATTTTGCATTAAGTAAAAGATTGTTAGCAGTAAACCATCGTAGTACTTGAGAGAGAGCATTATTTACATCGTCAAAGGTTGCTTTACCTCTGTCAGTTTTAAAAATCAATGACATATCATCTGCAAACAATACTATCTCACACAGATCTTTAGTAAAGTAAGGAAGGTCATTTATACAAGCTGAATTTTCATTGGTTTTGGAGCCGAAAATGTTACGTGTGAAAAAAAATACTGTATTGATATACATAATTAAAATCTTTCTACGAATTAAGATAAAGTTGCAAAAGTGTTTTGCTATCGAGAATACCTAGTAACGCTCTCCTTATCAACGACACGTGCGGGCCGCGCCATGCCCCGGTGAACTCGTGTTCGAAGTAGGTAATATCAACGCGTGCGCTGCGACACAGCTGACTTGTTTTACACGATATCTTCTAAACAACTGATTAAGAAAGTTAATTAAGTAGGATCCCAATTCTTCCTTTATACTTTTCACGGGCTTAGGACCGTCAGAAATAAATTACATAGCTACTTAACGTAAAAGAAAACAATTAATTTAGAAGGTACTTTGCTTTAAGATTAATGCACATCCATTATTCAAATCAAGATAGTACCTACTTCTGGCGTATTTAAAAAATTGGAATCATCTTATTTACACTTACAAACTAAGTACCTGGTTACTTCACCGCGAATAAAAATCATTACAGCTCTCTGTACCGCAACAATTGTTCAAAATGTCTACCACTCACTTGAATACACATTCGCGTACGTTTAATTAAATTGTCTTTTAATTTTCTTAGAGTGTCTCTGTCACTTTTTATTGTATTAAAAGCGTCCACTATTACAAGTTTTAACTGTTCACGTGATTCCGTTTTCTCTGTGTAAACGAGCCTTTTAAGCTCAGACCACAGATAAAAGTCCAGCGGAGTCAGGTCTGGGCTCCTTGCTGGCCAAGGTACCGGTTCACCGCGTCCTATCCACCGATCACCGAACACATTGTCCAAGTGCCCGCGCACCGCTCGTTCAAAGTGCGCTGGGCATCCGTCGTGCTGATAGTACAAGTTATGTAGATACGCGAGCGGTACTTCGTCAAGTAAATCGGGGATCACTGTTTGGAGCATTTCAAGATAGGACCTTCCTGTCAGGTTTCCCTCAATGAAAATAGGCCCTATCAAACATTCGTTGATGATTCCGGCCCACACATTAACACTAAACCGAATTTGATGCGAGTTTTCCCTTATCGCGTACGGATTATTTAGGGCCCAGTAATGTTCGTTATGAATATTAAATAAACCTACTCGCGTAAAAGTAGCTTCATCGGTCCAAAGGATGTTAGTATTCTGGTTATTCAATACCCATTCCGAAAATGCCATCCGGTGTACAGGGTCGTCTCCGTAAATCGCATGAACACGTCTAAAGTGATAAGGATGCAAGTTGTTAGTGTTAAGAAGCTTCCAGACAAAATACTGGCTAACATTAAATCTTCTGGCAGCCATTCTTGTGCTTCGTCTTGGATCTTCATCAAAATAGTTCAATATTTCTTCCTCGAACTCCGGTGAATACACTGGCGGTCGACCTCGATCCGTCGCATGTGAAGAGACTCTAAATTGGCCGAAGTCTAGCAGGTGTTGTGTTGCCGCTAGAATAGTAGAAGCTGCTGGGACTTGTGGCGAAAGAATTCCTTGCATCCGCAGCGACTGCAAGTGTTCGGGTGCTGCATACCTCTGCCTAGCCTCGTTCATGTTGTTGCCAGATACCGCATAAAGCCGAATCATAGCGAAGTATTCGACGTTCGAATATTCGTAATGTCGATCCATTTTCGCACGACGAAGCGCGTCACGCGTCCACAACACAATACGCGAACCTAGATTCGCGTCGCGATTGAGACTGACAGACCGGCCGGCGCTCATTGCAAAGGCTAGAGCGGGAAAAGAGCGCGGGGGGCGCGCCGGCGGCGGCCAGTAGCAGTGGCGCGTGAGCGGCGTGAGAGCCGCGGCACCTACTCAGTTCTGTCGGCTTGCGCATACTCAGACGCCGGTTATTGACTTTGATAAAACCGCCCGCTACTAAGTGTTTTCCGTTTTATTTGTTGATAGTTTTGTTAGCATATTTTGTGCCTATATTTTATTTTTTAGTAGCTAATTGGGTTCTACTAAGTGTTTATATAAAGTGGGCTTCGGCTCCAAAACCAATGACAATTCAGCTTGTATATATCAGGAATAATAATGGTCCCAATATAGAGCCCTGGGGCACACCCATGCGTAATGGAGCCCCGGATGAGTCAGTCCCATTGACATTAACTGTTTGCGTTCTATCTGTGAGGTATGACTCTAGCAATTTTCCTGACTCATTTGAGACACAATAATGCCGTAATTTCATTAATAATGTTTTGTGATCTACACAATCGAAAGCCTTAGACAAATCGCAAAAAAACCCCTAAAGCATCCTGCTTACTTTCAATTGCATCAAAGATATGCTTAATGAGTGCAACTCCCGCATCAGTTATGTTTCTTCCCTTTGTGAAACCAAACTGATTCTCATGCAATAGTTTGTTTATTCTGAAGTGTGATAAGAGTTGATTGAAGATTAACTTTTTAAATATTTTACTAAGAGCTGGTAAAATTAATATCGGTCTATAGTTAGAGGGATCACTTTTATCTCCGGATTTAAATAAGGGTATGATTTTGCTGTACTTCATCAAATTAGGAAACGAACCTGCATCAATACACTGATTAAATATACAAGCAAGATGCGCTGCTATACTATCAATTATATGGTTGATTATATTAACTGAAATGCCTCATAAATCTTCTGTTTTTTTCATATTTAACTCTTTAAAAGTTTTTAAAATAACTTCAGGATTTATATGCCTAAAATTTAGAATGGAAGTACATTTTTCGACATTTGATTTCAAAAAAGTTTCCGCAAGACCTTGTGAAGAGTTTAAATTACTAGTTGTAGCAATAGGTATATAAGAAAAAAAATCCTTAAACGCGTTTGCTACCTCATTGTCGGATTGAATAATTTTATTATCAATGTTAAGGTTAATTGTGCGATCTAATTGTTTATTTTTGCATGTTTCTCTATTTAAAATTTAATAATGCTCCAAGTGGCTTTTATTTTATTTTTGGAGCTAGCAATAATATCACGAATGTAATTTGATTTGGCTACTGAACATACCTTTTTAAAGATTTTAGAGATTTTTTTCACATGTTCAATAGTTTTAGGGTCTTGAGTTTGAGCTTTAAGTTTATATAATTCATATATTTTTTTCCTACTTTTATGAATACCGGTTGTAGCCCAGTCGCTGAATTAACATTTATTTGTATTTATTCTAAGGTGTTTTTGCTTAAATATATTGTTAAACTCATCTTTAACCATTCCAAACAATTTTCATACGACACATCCGTATTATCACTGTTGAATGGCAATATATTTATTCCACAATCAATATTTTTCTTAAATCTATCTAATTTATTGGTAGTGACTGGCCTACAAGCAATATCCACTATTGGTGAAACATGATCGTGCTCAAATGTGGCTATTTGTCCACTATGATCTGATCTTAGACAGTTTATAATAGATTTTTGCATAACTTTACAATTACAGAAAATATTATCTAAGCAAGAAGCTGTTGTAGGAGTAATTCGTGTAGGTTCATTAAAAAGATTAATTAACTGTCTTTTATTTACGCGTACACGATACATTTATTATTAATTAATCTGTGACGACCAACACCTGGCTGGCGAGCTCCAGCATGTCAGGAAGGTACTACGGGAAAACCAGTTGCCGGTACCACGTCGTTCCAGACCCCGGGTCAAGCATTCCACCGTCGAACGCCAACCTGCTGTACTACCTTATATGAAGGGTGTCACTGACAAGATTGGAAACATTTTGAAGCGCGCTTCAATCAAAACCTACTTCAAGCCGCCGAAAAAGATTAACCAATTTTTACCACCTGTCAAGTGCATCATACCTCTTCAAGATGCGGGGGTGTACAGACTGGAATATGACTGTGGGCTCTCCTATATCGTCAAACAAAACGAAGTATAGGCGTGCGGGTAAAAGAACATATAGCCGACATCAAACATAGACGGAATACTAAGTCTGCAGTGTGTGAACATGCCTTAGATACACTCAACCATTTCATACGATTTGACCAGCCTAAAGTCCTTGCAAGAGAACGACGATTTGTTCCTCGCATGTTACGGGAGGCAATTGAAATTAGAAGACACCCGAATTTCAACAGAGAAGATGGTTGGAAAATACCACCAGCATTGGATCCTGTTTTAACGAAATCCCATGCTAGGCCCCGCACTGCAAGACCTCTAGATAAAGTTAGCTCTTTTTGCGTAGATTGGAACACAAATTAATATTAACTGAGTGACGGTAGTTTATATTTTTTCAAAATATTGTAAAGACGAATAACACCTTAGTCTACCTGTGACCACGAACGCTGTAAAGTGTTCGAAACGTCAGGTTAAATAAAATGTTAATACATCGCGAAATAATCCGTAAAAGTAGTTTCATTTAAAAGATTTATTAAATTAAAGGATTTAAAAAGATTTAGGAACCTTATAGAGTTTTGAGTTACTTCTAATAAATCAATGTTAAAGTCTCCACATACAACTATCTTCTTATTCGTTTTTGATATTTTTTTTAATACCTGTTCCATAGTGGACTCAAAAAGAAGGTAATCAGCAGATGGGGGTTTATATACACTAACAATAATATACCACTCCAGCTCAGCACACGCTAGTTCAATAGATTGCTATATATTATATAAGGTGTACGTGAATTAGTGTCAGATATTTTAAGGGTAATAAGTTTACGTTATGACAAAAAAAATAATTAAGTATTTTTTTTTTTATTAGAATAGTTTGTTACGGGATTGCTACCATGTACCTTATTTTTGAGTTCCCGATATTTCGGCACTATTGCAAGCGCCATGATCACGGAGTAACTGAAGATCTTGCGGGTAAGTTGTTAAGGGCAAACATATCGGTCTACCCTCTTTCGCAGTCTTTTATTGCACGCGTCGGTACCATTGTACAACAAACTATTCTAATGTTAGTGACCATGAAAGTTTAAAAGAATATATTATTATTTTTTTATTAGAGCTTTAGTTTTAGAGAAAAACACGATCAAAACTTTGATATCAAACGCAACTATCAACACCCTCTAAGCAGCTGATTACTACGTAGCGGACAAGAAGCTGCTACTAAAGTACAACAACAAACGCTCGCTTGTTTGTGTGCGTGCGCTACTATGATTTATTGCCAACAGCCGCCGAAGAACAGACAACACCCATCCAATTTTAAACTCTAAACTAATGTGATTAGATTTAAATTTAAAAATTGTATCGCAAGGGCCGGCATCGTCAAACGCAAACTCAAAGTGAGACCGCCAGAACACAGTCGATACTCAAGTTTAGATTCTAACTCTTTGTCTTAAGGTTCATTTGATTTATTAACCGACTCTGAAGGCGGCGGAAGACACAGGAACATGAACCCAAACACCACAAGTAGACTACTCACACAACGCTTCATAATCTCTAGGATCACACTCATACACTCAAGAAATCATACGACACACAAGCTCATGGAAGACGACATCCTAGTATGCAGATGTGTGTGTATGAATGAATTTTCCTTGAGATAGAAACACTGTTATTATTTCTATCTCTCTCATTTCATGTAATAACACCCAATAGGGTGTGTGTGTGTGTGTTTATGTTCATGTGTGACGTACCTACCTACAAATCTTTTAGATTTTATTTTGCGTGAGTTGCAGAATTTAATAAACGATATTTAAAAAAAAGGTTTCAGCAACTGACGGTTAATCAATTTATTTAAGCAAAGTATTTAGCCCCAAACTAAGCAAAACATCATTGATTAGGCAAAAATAGGTACTCGCGCTCATAACACAAAATTTTGCTCATTTCGGGTTTCGAACCCGCAACCACTTTTCCGGCCAGAGCGCAAACCACTACACCATTGCACTAGTCGGTCGTGGAGCTGCTAATTGCTTCTATCAAATTTTACAGTAAAATAAAAACACTATCTAATTTTAAAAATGTATTTATTACACTTGCTCAATTAGTAATTACATACAGATAAGTAAAGCACTTTTTACAAACACCAGTTTAGATAATACAATACAAGCAATGAACTTTGACCTCCCATCACACTTTTCCAGGCTTTGGACTGGCAAGTAAGGGTAAAATAATTTGTTTCTTATCACCTGATTTAATGAAACATAATTCTATGGAGATATTTTAACCACTAGGGTTTTCTGTCAGTTAATGCAGATGATAAGTATTCATAATTTACTTATTCTTACTTGGCGTGTTTAAAAGTAGTTCATTATTATTTACAAAATCACAGTCACTTATTTATAAAACTATTTACACTAATTGTTGGAAGTGCCTTCCATTTTGTTGGATGCAGAGGGCAGCCCTTTTTAAAATGTGTCTGTTTACACGCACTAAAGTGTCACTATCACCTCTCATCGTTTCGAATGCACTAATTATACGTGCTTTTAATTGTTCAGCACTTGTGATGGTGTGGCCGCCTTGCCCATACACAAGGTCCTTAGCACGGCCCCACACGTGAAAGTCCAGCGGTGTTATGTCTGGCGAGCGTGCCGGCCAGGCAATTGGCCCACCGCGTCCAATCCAGCGACCCTGGAACTGCGCTGTCAGGTATTCGCGAACACGGCGGTCGTAATGTGCGGGCGCGCCGTCATGCTGGTAGTAAATCTGCTGCATGAGGTTAAGCGGCACATCTTCTAGCAGCTCCTCTAACTCTGTTTCCAGGAACTGCATGTAGACGGCCCCATTCAGCCGATTAAAAAACACTGGTCCCAGTAGTTTATGCCCCAGAAGTCCAGCCCAAACATTAACACTAAAACGTGTCTGGAAGTGATCAGGACGCGCCAAATGTGGGTTCTCCTCAGACCAGTAGTGGGCATTGTGGATGTTGAACATGCCCACTCTGGTGAAGGTGCACTCGTCTGTCCACAAGATGTTAGCTGCGCTGTTCCGATGGATCCAGTGACAGAACTCCACGCGTGGCGCGTAGTCCTGTGGCATCAGCTCCTGCACTCTCGTGAAGTGGTATGGGTGCCTTTCTTCACTCTTCAGCACTTTCCATGCGTACATATGGCTAATACCGAAGACGGCTGCAGCATCCCTCGTACTCGCTGTCGGATGAAAATCGAAAAAGTTTGAAACGCTTTCTTCGAGCCGTAGCGAAAGGCGCGGTCTGCCAGCGTCACCCGCAGGCATAAATCTTCCGCTGTCACGAAACCGTTGCTCGGCCCCCAAGATCGTCCGTGGACACACGCGTATGCGAATACTCACACTGACCATGCATGATTTAAATCAAAGGGCAAAGGCTCTAATCTGAAATAATCTTATTTTTAACCTGCTTTCTATTTATTATTTTTGATACGTTTATTTTCTCAGATTTAAAAGGAAAGTCAACCAGGCGTTGATAAGGGCCAAACTGCGGTATTGCCTGAACTACGAATCTGTTTTTCGTCCCCCAAACACTTGCTGATAAATTTAAAGTATTTTTGTGGTTTGCCTTGACCGGAATTTGAACCCGAAACCCTCCACGCTTAGGGCGAACTCCTTATCCAACGCGACTACTACACTGCTTGTTTTTAGTGTATTTACACTTCATTATAATTTTTATCATTTCTTTACAATTCAAATTTCCAAATAAATCTACCCAATGTAGAAAAATAATCCAATGATGAGTACTTACGTACTTTCAGGTAGGTACAAGTACCTGGCTGTAAATAATGCTGAATGGGAGCTAAAGAGGGAGACAATCAGCTAGTACTTTCAAGCTTAAAGTTACTAGCTACTAGTCATTACCAAAAACGTAGTGTTGGTTTTCGTTGAACGTTATCTCTGTAGCATGGATTATCTCTCTTAACTACAGCCACGTTCTGTACCTAGGTACAGATTTGTTTTGGTATCATTGGTAACAGAAGTAATATTAATTAAAAAGTTTAGTACATTGATACAAGATTCGAATTGTTAAGTAAAAAACATCACCGAATATTTTCTTTTTTTTGCTAACGCTACACTCACCGTTGCCCTTACGCACGCTTTTTTATTATTATGTTACAAAAATAAGTCAATCGGCGCTGGACCACCGCTTGAGTTTGACGTTAGTTAAAAATTGTCACCATGCCCTACAAGTATTCGAAACCTGACTACCTCAACTCAACCATGGTTTTGTGCTACTATGAGCCAAACTACAGCCTATATCGGAGTCACCACCCGACAGCCAGAACGAGGGATGCTGCTGCAGCCGTCTTCAGTACGTGTGAAAACTGCCAAAGAGTGAAGAAAGGAACCCCTACCACTTCACGAGAGTGCAGGAGGGAGGAGCTGAGATCGCAGGGCTAACGTGTCATGCACGTGTGGAGTTCTGTCACTGGATTGCTAGACAGCACTAGCACTACCAGCAAGACGGCGCGCCCGCGCCTTATGACCGCCGTGTTCGCGAGTACCTGACAGCACAGTTCCAGGGTCGATGGAGTAAACGCCATGGGCCTATTACCTGGCCTTCACGCTCGCCAGACCTGACTACGCTGGATTTCCACGTGTCCTTGTGTATGATCAAGATGGCCAAACCATCACCAGTGCTGTGCAGTTAAATGCACGTAGGTATTATAAGTGCTTTCGAAACAATACGAGGTGACCGTGACAGTGAAACATTAGTGCGCGTTAGTAGACACAGTTTCAAAAGGGCTGCCTCTGCATCCACCAGAATGGGAGGCAACAAAAATTTACCTACTGTGATGTGACAAGTGTGTCAAATACTGTTGTCTTTTATTTACGCGAACACGATACATTTAAATGAAACTACTTTTACGGATTATTTCGCGATTTATTAACATTTTATTTAACCTGACGTTTCGAACACTTTACAGCGTTCGTGGTCACAGGTAGACTAAGGTGTTATTCATCTTTACAATATTTTGAAAAAATATAAACTACCGTCACTCAGTTAATATTAATTTGTGTTCCTATCTACGCAAAAAGAGCTAACTGTATCTAGAGGTCTTGCAGTGCGGGGCCTAGCATGGGATTTCGTTAAAACAGGATCCCATGCTGGTGGTATTTTCCAACCATCTTCTCTGTTGAAATTCGGGTGTCTTCTAATTTCAATTGCCTCCCGTAACATGCGAGGAACAAATCGTCGTTCTCTTGCAAGGACTTTAGGCTGGTCAAATCGTATGAAATGGTTGGGTGTATCTAAGGCATGTTCACACACTGCAGACTTAGTATTCCGTCTATGTTTGATGTCGGCTATATGTTCTTTTACCCGCACGCCTATACTTCGTTTTGTTTGACCGATATAGGAGAGCCCACAGTCACATTCCAGTCTGTACACCCCCGCATCTTGAAGAGGTATGTTGCACTTGACAGGTGGTAAAAACTGGTTAATCTTTTTCGGCGGCTTGAAGTAGGTTTTGATTGAAGCGCGCTTCAAAATGTTTCCAATCTTGTCAGTGACACCCTTCATATAAGGTAGTACAGCAGGTTGGCGTTCGACGGTGGAATGCTTGACCCGGGGTCTGGAACGACGTGGTACCGGCAACTGGTTTTCCCGTAGTACCTTCCTGACATGCTGGAGCTCGCCAGCCAGGTGTTGGTCGTCACAGATACCCCTTGCTCTCTGAAACAATGATTTGCCTACGGTAGCCAACTGTCGAGGATGATGGTGAGAGGCACCATTGAGGTATTTATCTGTATGGGTGGCTTTACGAAAAACTGTATGACTAAGAGTATGATCCAGATTCCTAGTAAGTAAAATATCTAAGAAAGCTAGTTTATTGTTTGCCTCAATTTCCATAGTAAATTTGATTTTTGGGTGGATTGAATTTAAATGTTCTAGAAAAGCAGAGACTTGATTGGTGGGTAAAATTGTAAAAGTATCATCTACGTACCGTTTATAGAACCTGGGTGTTATAGGTGATGTGCCTAAAGCTCTGGCCTCGAAGTCCTCCATGAAAATGTCTGCGACAACAGGTGATACTGGAGAGCCCATAGCGACACCATCTACTTGTACATAGAATTCATTGTCCCACAGTAAATATCCCGATGTTAGGCAATGTTCCAATAGTTCCGCATATTCTATAGGCATATCAAGTTCAACTAACTTCCTTTTAGTAATTTCAATGCAGTCCTGTACTGGTAAACTTGTAAATAGGGACTGTACATCAAAACTGACCATAGTTTCATTATCCGCTAGGTGTAGGTGTTTAACCTCGCTGATAAAATGGTAGGAATCCTTCACATGTGCTGTAGTTGGTCCTCTTAGCCGAGATAGTGATCTAGCTACGTGCTGAGCCAGTCTGTAGGTTGGTGAATCAATCTGACTCACAATAGGACGTAGCGGGACATTTGGTTTGTGTATTTTTGGCAACCCATATAATTTTGGTGGTTTTGCGCACGAAGGTATTAGGTATTGAGCATCTAGACTTAAACTTTTACTGTGTTTTCGCACTAAGTCACTGGTTTTCTTTAAAACTTTGTTGGTTTGATCTATTTTAACCCGTTTGTAAGTGGTTTCGTCCGCCAGTAACTGTGACATTTTTTGCTTATAGTCCGATGTGTCCATTACAACCGTTGCGTTTCCTTTGTCCGCACGAAGGATAGTTAATTCTGGTTTAGTTTTTAGGTTTTTTAAAGCTATATATTGAGTACGAGAAAGATTTGACTTCGGTACTTTGCTATGTCTTAGGACTGATGATATGTCTTGTCGTAATGCTTCTGAGTCTTCTTTCTTTAAATTATTTTTAACTAAACAATCCTCCACGCTGCATATTATTTCTTCATAAGGAATTTGACGCGGTGTTACGGCAAAATATAATCCAAATTTGAGTACCTCAATGGTATCGCTATCCAATGTTTGTTTTGATAAATTGACAACTGCCCGATTGTCTGTGGTCGATGTGACGTTTGACGCGTTTCGTTTTACAAGATTTTGGGTTGACATTGACAGTTTGTTGTATTTGAAAATCTGTTTTAATTTGCATTCATTATATTTTGAAGACTCGCGTCTATTTAGTATTAGAATGCATTCATCAAAATCTAGTTGGGACAGTTGTAATTTTAAATCCTGACACAAACTTTCGATGGTAGTATTCAAATAGATAAGGTCGGAATGGTGTTGATGTATGAGATGACGGAGCAATTTTTGACTTGCCTGGTATAAGATCTTCGCGCTCCCACGTATGTCTCTCTTCGGTGTTATTTGGACACATCGTGGGATGAGGTTATGGTCTCTGCACCTCTTGAGAAAATTTAAAGATGATAGTTTTCTCGCACGCTTTGTCTTTAGATCTTCCAACCGGCGAATTTTATTTGCGGTTTCCAGTCCGTACTGGTTCACATACTGTTGTCTTTTATTTACGCGAACACGATACATTTAAATGAAACTACTTTTACGGATTATTTCGCGATTTATTAACATTTTATTTAACCTGACGTTTCGAACACTTTACAGCGTTCGTGGTCACAGGTAGACTAAGGTGTTATTCGTCTTTACAATATTTTGAAAAAATATAAACTACCGTCACTCAGTTAATATTAATTTGTGTTCCTATCTACGCAAAAAGAGCTAACTGTATCTAGAGGTCTTGCAGTGCGGGGCCTAGCATGGGATTTCGTTAAAACAGGATCCCATGCTGGTGGTATTTTCCAACCATCTTCTCTGTTGAAATTCGGGTGTCTTCTAATTTCAATTGCCTCCCGTAACATGCGAGGAACAAATCGTCGTTCTCTTGCAAGGACTTAAGGCTGGTCAAATCGTATGAAATAATCCGTAAAAGTAGTTTCATTTAAAAGTGTGTCAAAGTTCATTGTCTGCGTTGTGTTATTTAAACTGGTGTTTGTAAAAAGTGTAACGCAAATTTAATAAAAACCATTTTTTAAGATTGAACTGTGTTGTGTTGTTATTTTACTGTAAAATTGATAGAAGCAATTACCCACTCTACGAACGACTGGTGTAGTTATTTGCGTTTCGGACGACAAAGTCGGGCAGTTGCGGGTTCGAATCCCGAATGAGGCGAATGTTTGTGTGATGGGCACGAGTAGGTATTTGTGCCTAAGTCAAGCTTAATTTGGAGCTTAATAATTGGTGTAATTGTAAAAACAAATTATTTTAAATAAATTACAGCATAAAGTGATTAATCGTCATCGCATCAGTTCCTGAAAGTATTATTTTCTTTAATGTCGTCTATTAATGTTTATTTTTGCATTTTGTGTACTGAAATTAGGTTATAAACCTGCATTATGGCATCTTTAAAGATAATGAGATTTTCTGCAACTCGCAGGTAATAAAATCTAAAAGATGTACGTAAGTACGTCACACACGCACATGCACACTTACACACCCAATGATATGAAACGAGTGAGTGAGATAGAAATAATAACAATGCTTCTATCTCAAAGAGAATTCATTCATAGACACACACTTGCATACTAGGATGCCGTCTTGCATGAGCTTGTGTGTCGTATGATTTCTTGAGTGTATGAGTGTGATCCTAGAGATTATGAATGGACTAGCGTTGTGTGAGTAGTCTACTTGTGGTGTTTGGGTTCATGTACAGGATGATGATGCAGATTCTTTATTTTAAAACTTTACTTTTTAAAGTCTGTTCTATAATTTTAAATTTATTTTATATGTGATCCATGTGATGGTCTAAGTTACTCCTAAAAATATCTGACACTAATTCACGTACACCTTATATAAGATTCAACGATTTTAGTTACATTCCTTTTAATGGGGGTATCTATACGTCATACCAAGGAGCCTGACAAAATTTAAGCGAAAAGTTCAGGCTAGTTTCGGAGATATTCATCATAACAATCTCATTTCGTAACTACAAAATTCCACATCCTTTACAGCTGATTACTACTACAATGACACACTAAATACGCACACAAGCAAACTCAAAATCCAAGAATCAAGCGCGGTCAGCGGTGGGGTGAGATGCCGGGTCAGGAATACCAACATGAAAAAAATTACCCTGTTTTTAGGGTAAATTAAAGTTTTTGAGTTGTTTTTTTTTCGATAAAGTAATAAGAAAAAATACGACTAGGTTTGTAATTAATGTTGTGATGCTAAGTCATTAAAACTTAACGAACGGTTTTTTACCCATGATTTTTATGTTCACACTATCACGTAGCCAACGCGGTTGCGAAAATAGGTACGCAAAATTGAAGGGATCAGGATGCCGCAAACTGACCAAAGAGTGTAATCTGAACTTGCGACTTGATTCACGTCAAAAAACGAAAAGATTCACGTCTTTGATAATCAAAGATGTTCTTTACTTACGTATCATTTTGAATTATTAAAAAAAAAAACCGCGGAGACAACGGCAAGCTACTATTTTATTGTTGTTGCAAGCTCAAGTAATGTTGCGTAATCAGCTTTAATAAAACCACTTAGGTACACGATTAATTAGTTATTCATCACGGCCGCCAACTTGTCGTGTAATGAGTTATTCAATTTTATAAACAAAACTACTAACATTCGAGATTTATAAAGTGTCGTTAATAATATCATAACATTAAATTTAACAGCTAGTCTCAATAATAAACAAAAAATTACAATATCATTAAATCCAAATTTGTTGCCATTCAAATTCCACTTTATTTTTTCAATAAATTTTAGGGGTAAAAGTATGATAAGAACAAGTCGCAGAGTATACGACTGGCCGCTCGCGCCGAAAGGCCGCCGGTGCCGCCGGGGCACGTGTCGGGCAAGGTCAAAGCATGAGCGAGCTAGAGATGTGCCAAAGCCCACATTAGATCCGATCTCAGGGCTAAAAATTTTCGACTCACGGCGGAGGTCGGACTGGACTGTACTAATAAAGATTTTATTCTTGCACTATCTGAAAGTTAGTACTGTTAAGTAATAAACTTTTTTAGGTACATTTAGTAACAAATATCAACGAATGCGATTTATTGTTATCATTTTAGTCTTAATCACGACAACAATGTTTTATGCGTCTTCGTGCTAAAAAATTATACATTTTATAAGTGTTTTGATTTCTCTAGAAATCCCTTACTTTTGCTGCTAACAATAAAACCTAACCATAAGAATAAAAAAAAACCTTTACGTCTGTAAGTTAAGAATAAAATGTCTGATACAGTTCAATATGGCCTAATTTGTTAAAACAATAGTTAAAACGTCCTTAATTGTTATCACTTATCATTGCGTGTGTATCTTTAATACACATATTTATTATTATTGGTTTGTTTGGTTTGGACTGAATGAGTTCGATAAAACATTGATGCAACTCGGTCTCATAGCCCGATGGAGTGTAAGAGAGATAGATGCGTCACAAGCTGAAAGCTTAGGCCGATAGTGCCTCTCTATCGCTTGTTCCGCGCTCTTGCTAGTACGCGAAACGTGAAACTTTCGTGCCTGCAGTCGTGGTGCAGTCGGTCATCGATTGAGACAAAAACTTGTGTCGCACTCTCGATTTAGTTTAAAACGGGGTGTCAATTCCCAATTCACGATCCGCTATCAATCAGGCATGTTTTCGTATCTTACAAATAATCCAATCATAAGCGCATCCCTAGCTGGCGTTTTTTCGGCTTTAACAAAGCGCGCGCGCTGCAGTTTTTGTGTGTGGAGAAATAAATCAGTCAGTCACTCAGTCATAGTGGTTTGCTCCGGAGCGGAATCTCGGGAACCGGAGAGATTCTCCGGTGATTGGCCGATCTCCGGAGAATCTCCGGAGATCTCCGGAGAATTTTGTTGTATAATTTGAAATTTAGCCTCTATTCAGTTAAGGATCGTTAATATTGTGAAATTTGAAGCTTGTAATGAAAGATATAACGTACATAAATGTATTTATGGGATTGGACAAAAAAAAGCAGTCAATAAACGAAAATAGTCTTTATTGAATGAAAATTATGATTTTAAAAGGGGAATTATAAGCAAAAAGTGGGTTGTGGTGTGATAAATCAATTTCAGATAATAAAATTCTATCTGTGCGACAAAATACTAACTAAAAATCATAGAAGTCCTTAAAAAGAAGAACAAATAAAAACAAGAAAAAAATGATTAGAAATAATACAGGGATGCCTGACTACGGGAGTATCAAATAAAACTTAAAACAGTTTAAATGATTTTCATTTATTACTTAATAACTGACTCTGAGTACCTACAGTTTACAAAATACCCGTATTCGTCTAGATCAGGTGTCCGGCGATCTACTTATTCACGGTCGGGCCCGGTCACCTCTGCCGAACACCGATACTGAAGGTCCTTCAGAAACTCTTTAAATCCGTCTTGCTCGAGGGAATAACGCCGGAGGCAAGGAACAGAGGTGTGGTGGTGCTCTTCTTCAAGAAAGGAGATAACACCTTGCTGAAGAATTACAGACCCATCTCGCTTCTGAGCCGGTTACAAGTTGTTTTCGAGAGTTATCACGAATTGTCTCGCACGTAGGTTCGATGATTTCCAGCCTCCCGAATAAGCAGGTTTCCGAAAAGGCTTTAGCACCATAGACCACATCCATACGCTGTGACAAATTATACAGAAGACCGAAGAGTATAACTTGCCACTATGCTTGGCGTTTGTGGATTATGAGAAGGCCTTCAATTCGATCGAGACTTGGGCAGTGCTACAGTCTCTCCAGCGGTGCCATATTGACTATCGGTACATCGAGGTGATTAAATGTTTATATAAAAACGCCACCATGACGGTCCGAGTACAGGAACAGAGCACGAAAGCTATTCCTCTGCAGCGAGGCGTAAGGCAGGGAGACGTTGTTTCTACCGCCGCATTGGAAGATGGTTTTAAACTCCTGGAATGGGAAGGATTCGGCATCAGCATTAATGGCGAATTCTATTGTGACATCTGAGGGTGTAACAAACCACCTTCGTCTTTCTCTAATTATATATGGAATTAATAATTAATTGTGATCGAAACGGACTACGTTAATTACGTTTGGCTGTGATAATTTAAATTGGCAGTGTGATCGTCTAGTTTAAATGGTAGGACCGTACGTTGTGTTAATAGTAGTAAACCAAATTCTTTTAGAGGTACGTGGATGTTATGATTAAGCTTTCTCGAGAATATCATGGGGTTTGTGCGCATTCAAGGAAGAGGAAAAAGAACGCCCCGAGGGGCGCCTGGTGAGCCCCAACACCAAACGCTCACCAGGAGTGGTGGCCATGTGATAAAAAAAATCATCCCAAACAAGCAATCTGCCACCCCCAGGAATAGGACTTAAATCTGAAACAAAACGCATTTAGCGTAATTATGCGCAACTAAGGGAACAACTGAGTTTAAAGAATTTAATATGACATACTAAAATCTACCTATTTGACTGCACGATAAGTCAACCAAGGGTTCGGGGTCCTTAAATTAATTACCTAAATAAATAATCTGAATCCTTTAGTCCAATATAATTCCAAGATGATCCAACAGTATCGATGACAACTCGTATAAGACCGGGTCCTGAAATCTGCATTATGCCCTATGTGAAGTCATCGATACTCCCACATCAACCAGCATTATTTAGATTAAAGATTCTGATTATTTTCCGACTAGCCAAATATTTATACTAAACCCCTCTATATGAAATATAGATTGATCTAACAATATCCATGACACCAAGTAATGTCAGATGGATCAACATCAATCAAAATCGTTTGGATTTGAAATAAATGTTGCAATTAATTCAATACAATACCAAGATGATCCAACAGTATCTATGAACCTAGAACCCTACAAAGAAACGTATAATCCTAACTGTACCCTACCTACTTCCCACCTACAATAAAAAATAATTAAGTTTGTTTGTTTTTGATGTCAGATGTCTAAACGTCAGAACGTATACCTGTCTACCTAATTGTAGTTATCTACAATAAAATTATGATATCTATGAGAACTCAATATTTCTCCAAACGTTAGTTAAAATAGATCAAGCAAGTCAATTTGGTAAACGTAAAGGTTTATAGGTCAAATATGCGTAGTCTTAAACGTCAAATAATGATAAGTAAAATGTAAAATGAAGATTTCAAAGTTGTTTTGTTGTAAATTGGCTCAATAATCGAGCAAACATATAAAAGATAAACGATAGTCTTATTTGTTAAATAAAAAAATAAGGTTGTTTTTATGTAAAACAAGATCAAATGACCTTTGATTTACCACAGAAATATGTCTAAGTTTAATGGCTCTAATGAGCACTAAATCATCAATTAATAAACGTTATGATACGTAAATCATATTCAAAACCCATTAAATATTTTCAAAGGTTTTAAACACGTAAGATGAACTTTAAACACTCAAAATAAAACACAACAAAAAATTCAAATAAAATAACATGCATCACGTCATCATGAAATAGAAAATGGGTTCAAACTAATAGTATAAATCATTACACACAAAATGTTACCCAATAATCGAAATTAGGTAAATTAATAGCAAACAACATGTCAATCTTTAAAATCAAAATAACTAAGCTACAAAATAAACAATATTTAAATTTATTTGGCATTAAATCTGTGAAATAAGTAGTTATAATTTAAATCAATTATTTACGTTATATTTATTATTATTTAAATCATATCAAATTAAATCCCATTTTGCTTTCTATGAGGACATGAAAAAAGGTTGCTAAATTCCTTTTGATAAGAAATTACGAAAAAACAAGAGAATTATGTAAAATATTATAATGACGTTTTAAATAATTCAATATTAAATACTTTATCATCAGCATCAACATCATCATCGTCATCACAATTTAAAAGTTACTTTGTCTTTAAATATTTTAATTAAAATACTTTCAAAAGGAATTTGTAATAATCAAAACACTTACCCCTCTGCATCTTTTCTAAGGACACACGCGAACACCATTCGGACCGTCTACGTCAGACCGCCCAAATCTGACTGTCCACTCCAACTTACCTCCTCCTTGTGCTCTCCCGTAGACCACACACGGGCATCTACATGATGCAAATCGAACCCTATCCCAACAAAAAAGCCCCCCTCCTTGTTCCGTCAGTCCCTCTTATACCCAAGCACTACGATGCTTCCAGAATGTGGTGGGGTGACGAATTTCGGCCTATCCTTACAAAAACCAAAGTTTCTAAAATATTGTTCAAATTTATGGATTGCACATGGGTGTATCACCCTAAGGGCTAAAATGTTCGTCCACTGTCCTTTTGTTTCAAATGCAGTATTATTTTGTATAGTTTCACATTTCTATTTGTTAAAATTCCTAAAAGCTCTTTTTTTGCTATGGCTCACAATTTTGCATCATATGTCCAGCGTCAGGCACAAAAAAAACATTACAACGTGCGCACTGAAGGATCCGTTAAACGTATTATCCTATTGTTTATCTATCCATTCCGGCATGTTTTATTAGAGTTTTCAATTGCTTCAAAATTACGAAGAAAGCATGGTGTTTAATAATTTGCCCTTTTTAGTAAGAAATAATTTGAAGAGAAAAAATTAACATTTATTTTATTAATATACTTATATCATACTTTGATTTGAAAGGGTATGGTCGTTACAAGGGGCAACTGCTACGCTGGCGTGAACACTTTGAGGAAGTCTTCCGCTCCACAACAACGACCGCGCCGGATGTACCGCAGCACCCCCCCGCTCCACCTAGGCATCTCGACATCAATATAGATCCACCTACTCACGACGAAGTGGCTAAGGCTATCCTGTCCCTTAAATCTGGTAAGGCACCAGGGCTCGATCTCATTACTACGGAAATGCTTCAAGCTGACCTTCGCTCCGCCGTCGAAGTCCTGACACCTCTTATTACGAAGATCTGGCCGGAAGAAGTACTCCCAGATGACTGGAACAAAGGGCTCTTAATAACCGTACCCAAAAAAGGGGGACCTTAGCCAGTGCAGCAACTGGAGAGGTATAACTTTGCTCTCGATGCCGTCAAAGGTTTTCTGCAAGATTATCTTAGACAGGTTATCGGGGGCCGTTGAACCCTTCCTTCGCAGGGAACAGGCTGGCTTTCGCCCAAACCACTCGTGCACCGATCAAATTAACACTCTGCGCATCATACTAGAGCAGGCATCAGAATGGCAAAGGGAGTTTTATCTAACCTTTGTCGATTTCGAAAAAGCCTTCGATACGTTGAAGTGGACAAGCATATAGTCCCGTCTATCTAATGTTGGTGTCCCGCCAAAGATCATCGACCTACTGAAGGCCATCTACAAGAAATATTCTTGTAGAGTCACTCACGACGGCCTCATCTCCGAAGACATCGAGGTGCATGCGGGTGTCCGTCAAGGCTGCTTGCTCTCGCCTCTCCTCTTTTTGGTTGTCCTCGACGGAATTATGCATCGCTCATACGAAACCAAGCGACGTGGGATAGAGTGGGGCGTAACTGATGTCTTAGAGGACTTAGATTATGCCGATGATATCTGCCTGCTGAGCCACACGCACCGCGACATGCAGTCCAAGATCGACGACTTACATCGAGAGGCGGGCGTTACAGGGCTCAAAATCAACTGCCGGAAGACCCAAGAGATGCGATCTGGAGTGGAGAATCGCACACCGTTACGGATTGGTGCAGAGGATGTGGTACGAGTCCACAATTTCACTTACCTCAGGAGCGTCGCGTCAGAAACTGGAGGCACAGAAGAGCACATCACTTAGCGCATTGCCATGGCTCGAGCTGCCTTCGCGCAACTTCGGCCCGTATGGCGGTCACGGAAACTGACACGAAGGATTAAGATCAAGATTTTCGGGTCCAACGTCAAATCCGTATTGCTATACGGGTGCGAAACGTGGAAGGTCACCAAGTCCATCTCGCACAAACTCCAGGTCTTCATCAACTGCTGTTTTCGCCAAACCCTCGGTGTGTACTGGCCCGAGAAAATTTCCAACGAACACCTGTTGGAACGCTGCCACGAAACTCCAATCGACCAGCAGATCAAGCGCCGCAAGTGGAATTGGATTGGCCACACTCTCCGGAGGGATCCTGATCATATTCCCAAACAGGCTCTGGATTGGAATCCCCAAGGAAAACGCAAACGTGGTCGCCCCAAGCAGACTTGGCGTCGCACTGTAGCTGATGAGGCGAAAAAGATCGGCAAGACTTGGAGTGAAATCAAACGCGAAGCTCCAGACCGAACGCGATGGAGGACTACTGTGGACGCCCTCTGCCCCATCTAGGGGACCTAGGACATTAAGTAAGTAATTAATGGCGAATACATTACTCACCTTCGTTTTGCCGACGATATTGTGGTCATGGCAGAATCGCTGGAAGACCTCGGTACAATGCTCGATTGCCTTAATAGAGCTTCCCAACATGTAGGTCTTCAGATGAACATAGACAAAACAAAGATTATGTCGAATACCCATGTTGCGCCCTACCCAGTACCAGTTGGGAGCTCTATCCTCGAAATTGTTGACAAATATGTTTACATGGGGGCTGGGACAAGTGATCCAGTTGGGTAGGTCCAATTTTGAGAAGGAGGTCAATCGACGAATCCAACGGTTACCAATAAATTAATATTTCTATTAATCGTCTCTATCAGCCGAAAGAACCGGAGATAAACCGGTTTTTCCCCGGAGATTTCTCCGATTACTTTCACCGGTGAATCACCGGAGATTCTCCGGAGATCTATGCTCCGGTGCAAACCTCTAGTTGGGCAACGGACTGATTTTTTGTGATCGGGATGAATACGTGTTTATTTTTATTATTTAATCACTATAAAATGAGATAAACATTGTTTGCTTTCTAAAACGATAGAGTTTTTAGTGCGTTGTTGCTAATTAGCTTTTAGTGCAGTGTTAAGGACATCAATGGCTTCTACGCCGAAGCAAGTGAACGGATCCAGCGGCGGCGGCCCCTTGGGAAAGCGGAAGAAATCGCGAAGGAACAAGGGCTCGTATCTTTCTAAGTGGTTAGACAAGACTTTAAATCATATACAAGAATCTACGCCTAGTATGGAAACGTACGAGCCTTACGTCAATCCTATTTTGAATTGGCCGTTGGGTAGTTCTCAATTCGCACCTGGTCACGATCCGTATAGGTACATGTACGCGTGTGCTGAACCGATGTCGCTTCCCACGCTCCCGAGTTACTGCAGCCCTGCAGTTCCGCCTTTATACAATCATGAATACCGTTATGCCCAAAGCGTAAACAAGAGTATCCAAGTACAGAGGCCAAGAATGCGGAGACGAAGCGATAAAGCTGAAGAAGTGCACACTCCAAATAGTACACTGAGCAATACAAATTATCTGCAACCAAAGAACTTCTCAGATAGTCAAGACTTTGCCAGCTTGCCTCCAATAGTTACATCAGTAGCTGACACGAATTCAAATAGTGATGTGAACATGAATGAGAAAGATGATGGAAGTAACACTAGGAGGTTTAGTGATCCCTGTGTGAGAGGTTTGCCTGATGTAGCTAGACCAGCGAATGGTGATGTTGATTCAGATTCTGAATCCAGCTCTGACCTCTCTGGCAGCCAAGTTGGTAGTAGACTTTTGACTCATCTACTCGATCAGATTAAGAGCCTAAAATTTGCCAATGAAAGACTAAGTAAAGACTTAATGGATACTAAAGGTAAGCAAATATTCTAGTTGTTGTTGTTTTTTTGTTATTCTACTTGTTTAAGTTTAAAATTTACATTACAACATTGTTGAAAACAGGTTTGTTTACTAAAGTTATAATTGCAATTTACACACATAATTTGTTCACTGTCTAGATTTGACAGCAAACATGCATTGATTTTAGTGAAATAAGTGTGTTGGAATAGCAAAAAGTTTTATTCTGACCTTTGATTTAATGAATTAGCTGCCCACAATTGACTTACATCCACCTACCCACTAACCATATGTCAGTCACCCACTCAAGATTATTCAGGTCAAGGTGAGCTGAGCCACTCATTTAATAATGCAGAGTGCTACACTTATCTAAATGATGCATTTTTATTGATTTTCTCTAAATACATTAAATTTTTGTAAATTTTGCTAATATAGGTGCTTGTCAATACTTCATTCATTACATAAATGTATTAGTAACATGAACTGTATTTTAAATTACCTAATTAAATTATACATTTTGTTATACAGATGTGTCATTTGTCCACATAATTTCTGTTACCACAAATCTTGCTAATATGATTCTGAAAAACTTTCACATAATATTTGTATGTTTTTTCTCTCTCTGACAGCTTAACAGAATTTACTGAAATTTGACACAATTTAGATATTGATATAGCTAGCTTAATACATGTATAATTAAGTAAGTTTGTGATTGTTTTAAGGCCTGCGCAGCGCAGGTGAGGGACTTTTGTACATGGAGTGCCGTCCATGGTCAAAAGTCCCTCGCCTGCACATAGCCCCCAAAAAGTCCTCATAGCATGTGTCATGAGCTCAATCAAAGCACATTGTATATGTGATCATTTGGTGGCCAGAAGCTTATTGAAATGGACGATATGGAGGCTTTCATTCAGAGATAACATTGGTTGTAATTTATTTAAAACTTAGGAACTCCTGCATGCTTTTTTGCAATCATGTCTGTTGTTTTCCTCGGTTGTCCGCAAGATTTTTGTACGCGGTACTTTTAGTCTCTTGTGTGCGTTGTGCGTGCGTAGCAGATGTAGTGTAAGCGACCGATTTTAATGAACAAAAAAGTTCTAAGAGGACTGTCCCTCATCAGCGCAGGCCTTTTATTCTGAAGTGTACATAGATACATACAAACAATCTGTTAAAAACATACCCATTGCTTGGGCTTTGTTATAGGCTGCTAAATACTATCTAGATTTTTTGATGTGAATAATGTAAAAAAAAAACTGCAGTATATGCGAGCAAAGTTTTATCCAAATTAATTTCTTACTTTAGATGTCGACTGGAGGCATATATCCAGATAGATGACTGATTCAAGTCTCAAGAACGGATTTACAGACTGAACCTTGGTTACTGTCACAAATGTATAAAATAAAGTACCTAGCATGTTATGGTTAGAATTGAAAGGCAATGGATAATTTAATTGTTTTGTAACTGGTTAAACTGAACTCACTACTTTCAGTTGAACTGAACAATGTTCGTCAGCAGAATGTGATCCTGCAAAAGGGTTCCAGTTCAAGTATTGGTGCCAACCACTCGCCCTTAGCTGATTCTGGTAAGTTACTATTGCATCATGTAAACTTCCGCGAAATCAAGGAGTGCATCATAAGACATGTAATTCCCTTATTGTTCTTGAAGATGGCTGGATGAATGTTTAATGTATTATGTATGTATCACATGTCGCTCTCAAGTTTCGCCACTGCTGCGGCCACCCGCTGTAGTCGCGAACGCAGCATATACAGGATGCGACCCGACCCGCCCGCTGCGTCCCGATCCCGACATAATGTGCGCGTACCTTAAAGACGCTGTTGCTATTGTAGCAAAATACTATAGCACTTATCCATAGTATAAAAAGCAAAGGTGCCCGACAGACTGACGGACCACCGATTAGTGGTTTGCTCCGGAGCGGAATCTCGAGAACCGGAGAAATTCACCGGTGATTGGCCGATCTCCGGAGAATCTCCGGAGATCTCCGGAGAATTTTGTTATATAGTTGGAAATTTAGCCTCTATTCAGTTAAGGATCGTTTATATTGTGAAATTTGAAGCTTGTAGTGAAAGATATAACTTACAGAAATGTATTTATGGGATTGGACAAAAAAAGCAGTCAATAAACGTATAAAATAGTCTTTATTGAATGAAAATTATGATTTCAAAGGGGGAATTATAAGCAAAAACTGGGTTGTGATTAATTAATTTCAGATATTAAAATTCTATCCGTGCGACTAAATAACTAATTGAGCGACTAGAAATACAGAGAGGACAACTTCAATATTAAGATAGATTCGATTTTTCCAATTGAGGTGTTACTTAACAAACTACTAAAAAGTTCATTCAAGCAAAGTATTGTAAGCTGCTTCATTAATAATTATTGGTGACTGATATTCTTTTTCAGGTCTAATGTTTTTTAATTAGATACTATTTTTTATGAAAATATCAGATTGTTTAATGCACGCAAATCCGAATGAGGGCGGAGGAAACAGTTAGTCCAGAAACAATTGCAAGGATTTTAGTGACGGGAACGAAGCTCCGTAATTCCAACTCCAAGCAGTCTTGACTGCTCTACCCCTAGAGAGTAATTTAGAAACGCGTAGGCTGATTACAGAAAAGATAAACTTTCTGAAAAAGATGATTCAACTAATTGTAGCTCCGAGTACGAGTACAAATCCGCAAGAATCCGTACTCTGACTTATTTGTATTGTTTTTATAATTAAAAATATTGTTTTTGTAAATTTTTTGGCTAGTTTTGTTTTATCTGTTATTTTTTTTATCTCTTTAATATCGCGTGCTTGTTGTGTACTGTAATTGTGATTATTTGTTTTGTTACTCTGTTTCTGTTTCGTCTCCTGTCCTGTAATGGTATGTGAACGGCGGTGCATCAGCTCATCGGAACCTTCCTGGTGTTTTCGACTGACTCCGAGCCGGAGTCGGCCGGAGGAATTGGGGGTTCTTTGGTGATCCGATGTACCGTTGACACTACCCGTCCCGCGTCCTGCGGGGTCTCCGCTGAAAACCAGCGTCGTTATGGCTCTGGCTGTAACGATAAATGCTGAGCTGAGAAAAGGTCCCCCTTTTTGACACTCTTTTTATGTTATTATATATATTTGATTCTGTTTGTAATTGTGCTTATGTGTCAAATAAATGAACTCATCACTGCTGCATCGAAAACAGTTTTCGATGCGGCAGTGATGAGCTTCGTTTCGTATCTTTAATATTATCAGGACTAGGAAAGCGTTGTGCGTTCTGGCTGTACTCATCAGATTTAGAATAGAAAACATTTATTTGACACATAAGCACAATTACAAACAGAATCAAATATATATAATAACATAAAAAGAGTGTCAAAAAGGGGGACCTTTTCTCAGCTCAGCATTTATCGTTACAGCCAGAGCCATAACGACGCTGGTTTTCAGCGGAGACCCCGCAGGACGCGGGACGGGTAGTGTCAACGGTACATCGGATCACCAAAGAACCCCCAATTCCTCCGGCCGACTCCGGCTCGGAGTCAGTCGAAAACACCAGGAAGGTTCCGATGAGCTGATGCACCGCCGTTCACATACCATTACAGGACAGGAGACGAAACAGAAACAGAGTAACAAAACAAATAATCACAATTACAGTACACAACAAGCACGCGATATTAAAGAGATAAACAGATAACAGATAAAACAAAACTAGCCAAAAAATTTACAAAAACAATATTTTCAATTATAAAAACAATACAAATAAGTCAGAGTACGGATTCTTGCGGATTTGTACTCGTACTCGGAGCTACAATTTGTTGAATCATCTTTTTCAGAAAGTTTATCTTTTCTGTAATCAGCCTACGCGTTTCTAAATTACTCTCTAGGGGTAGAGCAGTCAAGACTGCTTGGAGTTGGAATTACGGAGCTTCGTTCCCGTCACTAAAATCTTTGCCATTGTTTCTGGACTAACTGTTTCCTCCGCCCTCATTCGGATTTGCGTGCATTAAACAATCTGATATTTTCATAAAAAATAGTATCTAATTAAAAAACATTAGACCTGAAAAAGAATATCAGTCACCAATAATTATTAATGAAGCAGCTTACAATACTTTGCTTAAATGAACTTTTTAGTAGTTCGTTAAGTAACACCTCAATTGGAAAAATCGAATCTATCTTAATATTGAAGTTGTCCTCTCTGTATTTCTAGTCGCTCAATTAGTAATTTAGTCGCACGGATAGAATTTTAATATCTGAAATTGATTAATCACAACCCAGTTTTTGCTTATAATTCCCCCTTTGAAATCATAATTTTCATTCAATAAAGACTATTTTATACGTTTATTGACTGCTTTTTTTGTCCAATCCCATAAATACATTTCTGTAAGTTATATCTTTCACTACAAGCTTCAAATTTCACAATATAAACGATCCTTAACTGAATAGAGGCTAAATTTCCAACTATATAACAAAATTCTCCGGAGATCTCCGGAGATTCTCCGGAGATCGGCCAATCACCGGTGAATTTCTCCGGTTCTCGAGATTCCGCTCCGGAGCAAACCACTAATCGGTGGTCCGTCAGTCTGTCGGGCACCTTTGCTTTTTATACTATGGATAAGTGCTATAGTATTTTGCTACAATAGCAACAGCGTCTTTAAGGTACGCGCACATTATGTCGGGATCGGGACGCAGCGGGCGGGTCGGGTCGCATCCTGTATATGCTGCGTTCGCGACTACAGCGGGTGGCCGCAGCAGTGGCGAAACTTGAGAGCGACATGTGATACATACATAATACATTAAACATTCATCCAGCCATCTTCAAGAACAATAAGGGAATTACATGTCTTATGATGCACTCCTTGATTTCGCGGAAGTTTACATGATGCAATAGTAACTTACCAGAATCAGCTAAGGGCGAGTGGTTGGCACCAATACTTGAACTGGAACCCTTTTGCAGGATCACATTCTGCTGACGAACATTGTCCAGTTCAACTGAAAGTAGTGAGTTCAGTTTAACCAGTTACAAAACAATTAAATTATCCATTGCCTTTCAATTCTAACCATAACATGCTAGGTACTTTATTTTATACATTTGTGACAGTAACCAAGGTTCAGTCTGTAAATCCGTTCTTGAGACTTGAATCAGTCATCTATCTGGATATATGCCTCCAGTCGACATCTAAAGTAAGAAATTAATTTGGATAAAACTTTGCTCGCATATACTGCAGTTTTTTTTTTACATTATTCACATAAAAAAATCTAGATAGTATTTAGCAGCCTATAACAAAGCCCAAGCAATGGGTATGTTTTTAACAGATTGTTTGTATGTATCTGTGTACACTTCAGAATAAAAGGCCTGCGCTGATGAGGGACAGTCCTCTTAGAACTTTTTTGTTCATTAAAATCGGTCGCTTACACTACATCTGCTACGCACGCACAACGCACACAAGAGACTAAAAGTACCGCGTACAAAAATCTTGCGGACAACCGAGGAAAACAACAGACATGATTGCAAAAAAGCATGCAGGAGTTCCTAAGTTTTAAATAAATTACAACCAATGTTATCTCTGAATGAAAGCCTCCATATCGTCCATTTCAATAAGCTTCTGGCCACCAAATGATCACATATACAATGTGCTTTGATTGAGCTCATGACACATGCTATGAGGACTTTTTGGGGGCTATGTGCAGGCGAGGGACTTTTGACCATGGACGGCACTCCATGTACAAAAGTCCCTCACCTGCGCTGCGCAGGCCTTAAAACAATCACAAACTTACTTAATTATACATGTATTAAGCTAGCTATATCAATATCTAAATTGTGTCAAATTTCAGTAAATTCTGTTAAGCTGTCAGAGAAAGAAAAAACATACAAATATTATGTGAAAGTTTTTCAGAATCATATTAGCAAGATTTGTGGTAACAGAAATTATGTGGACAAATGACACATCTGTATAACAAAATGTATAATTTAATTAGGTAATTTAAAATACAGTTCATGATACTAATACATTTATGTAATGAATGAAGTATTGACAAGCACCTATATTAGCAAAATTTACAAAAATTTAATGTATTTAGAGAAAAATCTATAAAAATGCATCATTTAGATAAGTGTAGCACTCTGCATTATTAAATGAGTGGCTCAGCTCACCTTGACCTGAATAATCTTGAGTGGGTGACTGACATATGGTTAGTGGGTAGGTGGATGTAAGTCAATTGTGGGCAGCTAATTCATTAAATCAAAGGTCAGAATAAAACTTTTTGCTATTCCAACACACTTATTTCACTAAAATCAATGCATGTTTGCTGTCAAATCTAGACAGTGAACAAATTATGTGTGTAAATTGCAATTATAACTTTAGTAAACAAACCTGTTTTCAACAATGTTGTAATGTAAATTTTAAACTTAAACAAGTAGAATAACAAATAAACAACAACAACTAGAATATTTGCTTACCTTTAGTATCCATTAAGTCTTTACTTAGTCTTTCATTGGCAAATTTTAGGCTCTTAATCTGATCGAGTAGATGAGTCAAAAGTCTACTACCAACTTGGCTGCCAGAGAGGTCAGAGCTGGATTCAGAATCTGAATCAACATCACCATTCGCTGGTCTAGCTACATCAGGCAAACCTCTCACACAGGGATCACTAAACCTCCTAGTGTTACTTCCATCATCTTTCTCATTCATGTTCACATCACTATTTGAATTCGTGTCAGCTACTGATGTAACTATTGGAGGCAAGCTGGCAAAGTCTTGACTATCTGAGAAGTTCTTTGGTTGCAGATAATTTGTATTGCTCAGTGTACTATTTGGAGTGTGCACTTCTTCAGCTTTATCGCTTCGTCTCCGCATTCTTGGCCTCTGTACTTGGATACTCTTGTTTACGCTTTGGGCATAACGGTATTCATGATTGTATAAAGGCGGAACTGCAGGGCTGCAGTAACTCGGGAGCGTGGGAAGCGACATCGGTTCAGCACACGCGTACATGTACCTATACGGATCGTGACCAGGTGCGAATTGAGAACTACCCAACGGCCAATTCAAAATAGGATTGACGTAAGGCTCGTACGTTTCCATACTAGGCGTAGATTCTTGTATATGATTTAAAGTCTTGTCTAACCACTTAGAAAGATACGAGCCCTTGTTCCTTCGCGATTTCTTCCGCTTTCCCAAGGGGCCGCCGCCGCTGGATCCGTTCACTTGCTTCGGCGTAGAAGCCATTGATGTCCTTAACACTGCACTAAAAGCTAATTAGCAACAACGCACTAAAAACTCTATCGTTTTAGAAAGCAAACAATGTTTATCTCATTTTATAGTGATTAAATAATAAAAATAAACACGTATTCATCCCGATCACAAAAAATCAGTCCGTTGCCCAACTAGAGGTTTGCACCGGAGCATAGATCTCCGGAGAATCTCCGGTGATTCACCGGTGAAAGTAATCGGAGAAATCTCCGGAGAAAAACCGGTTTATCTCCGGTTCTTTCGGCTGATAGAGACGATTAATAGAAATATTAATTTATTGGTAACCGTTGGATTCGTCGATTGACCTCCTTCTCAAAATTGGACCTACCCAACTGGATCACTTGTCCCAGCCCCCAGGTAAACATATTTGTCAACAATTTCGAGGATAGAGCTCCCAACTGGTACTGGGTAGGGCGCAACATGGGTATTCGACATAATCTTTGTTTTGTCTATGTTCATCTGAAGACCTACGTTGCACTCTCGTCTAAAGACCTACGTTTTGTTTTATCTGTTTTTTTTTTTTATCTCTTTAATATCGCGTGCTTGTTGTGTACTGTAATTGTGATTATTTGTTTTGTTACTCTGTTTCTGTTTCGTCTCCTGTCCTGTAATGGTATGTGAACGGCGGTGCATCAGCTCATCGGAACCTTCCTGGTGTTTTCGACTGACTCCGAGCTGGAGTCGGCCGGAGGAATTGGGGGTTCTTTGGTGATGCGATGTACCGTTGACACTACCCGTCCCGCGTCCTGCGGGGTCTCCGCTGAAAACCAGCGTCGTTATGGCTCTGGCTGTAACGATAAATGCTGAGCTGAGAAAAGGTCCCCCTTTTTGACACTCTTTTTATGTTATTATATATATTTGATTCTGTTTGTAATTGTGCTTATGTGTCAAATAAATGTTTTCTATTCTAAATCTGATGAGTACAGCCAGAACGCACAACGCTTTCCTAGTCCTGATAATATTAAAGATACGAAACGAAGCTCATCACTGCCGCATCAAAAACAGTTTTGTGATGCGGCAGTAATGACAATAGTTCCATATTAAGAACGTATAGATGAAAATATGAGAATTTCAAATTTTTTTAAGTTCATCTCGCATGAACTCGAACAATATACTGGAGATGAAAGATTTAATCTTAAGCAAAAAATCATAGAAGTCTTGAAAAAGAGGAACAAATAAAATCAAGAAAAAAATTATTAGAAATAATATAGAGATGCCTGACTACGGAAGTATCAAATTAAACTTAAAACTGTTTAAATGTTTTTCATTTATTACCTAATTACTGACAATGACTACCTACAGTTTACAAAATACCGTATTCGTCTAGATCAGGTGTCCGGCGATCGACTTATTCACGGTCGGGCCCGGTCACCTCTGCTTTCCGATCGCACATATTTACTACGTTTGCACAACGTGACCCCTACAATAATAATAACATGAATCTGTACCTATAAAAACAACGGTTATCAATAAATTAATATTTCTATTAATCGTCTCTATAAGCCAAAAGAACCGGAGATAAACCGGTTTTTCTCCGGAGATTTCTCCGATTACTTTCACCGGTGATTCACCGGAGATTCTCCGGAGATCTATGCTCCGGTGCAAACCTCTACTCAGTCAGTCTCTTACTTGCTTCCTTGCGTGTGTGACGTGTCAGTCAGGTGCAACACGATGTTCTATCGGTATACGATTTCGACGATCTGCATAATAAATGGTTATGTACTACCCATTGCCAATTACCAACTTGTTGATAAAATAATTGGCGCAATATTTTTGGAGCGTCTCAATGGACACAGCTACCTCGAGTGTCTTCAAGGAACCTTGGAGGAACTGCTATCTAACATCCCTCATCATCTCCGCCGTGGATTTCAGTACTTCTAGCAAGATGGAGCCCCGGCGCACTACGTCCGCGTTGCACGTACGTGCGGGCCTGCTTGCCTGCCTACATCACATCGGCATCGCGCGAAGGATTGGTTGTGCTGGGCCGGTTCTCTGGTCGGCACGTTCCCTGGTCCCTATGCCTCTCGACTTCCATGAGAAGTGAAGGACTTAGTGTGTGATGAAAGTGATCTTAACATTCAAAGTGCGTCACATCACAATAACGAAAGCGAAAAGTGGCAGTGACACGTGGCGTTATTGCGCGTAAAAAAGCACGTCAGTAGGTAACCTTTGGTCTGTAGGCGTCAGTGAAGGATATTTTCATATTTTTTTTATAAATTGGTGATTTGTAAATGCCTTTAAAGAAACTGACTCCTAATTAAGCAAGGTAAGGTGGATTGGAACCAAGCGGCACCTACTTACTCGATTGATTTGTAATTTATTTATTGTTTGTCAAAAAACTTATTAGATAGGTACCTAGGTACTTACAACACTTACAACAACGCTTAACTTGCAAGACCGTAGCCTGTGAAAATGTGATAGGGTGTCATAATAAAATAAATGTTAATAAAACCGTATTTTATTTTTTATTTCTATCCGCCTACTGACTCTGCTAAGGAAAGATAAAACTTTAAAATAACTAATTGAGTACAACAATTAAAATCAAGTAAATACCTTATCTACTTAAAATAAGGATGCAATCTTAGTCATAAAACATTGAAATTATCTTTTCTTAAGCTTCGAAGTTCGAACTAACAAAAAAACAATGTTGGCTATTAATTTAATTGGCATTGGTTTTAATGTTTGATAACAATCATTATTATTATGATAAGAAGCGCATTCTACACACACATGTAGGTACATGTGTGCATGAAGAGGAGCAGATTACTATTGGTCCGTGATTGGTCGACGAGTCAGCCCGGCCGTGCTGCTAAACCAATCGCAGATCAGCTGACTTGACAGTTAGTATACACACAACTAACTTGCTAGTGTGCGCTGTGTACGTACACTACGTACGTATACAATCTGTAAACTACAGCTTGCACATGTGTTGGAAAAGATACAGAGTGTTTCAGGTTTGACTGTGATTTTATTGATTTATTTTGTTAGAAAACATAACTTTTAAAAATGACTATGAAACAGTACCTTATTTTTTGGCATCGTATTTAGTATGATTTTTAGATACCACCCTATAAAGGAATGTAACTAATTTCGTTAGATCCTGTAGAGTGCCACGATGTTTTTGCGATCTTTTGAATTAATATTATTTTTAATAAGAATTAGTGATCCCCCTCGTTGAGCTGACTCTCTACTGAACAAACTAATGACTTCCCAATTTTCAATCCCTATGAGCACTTCACATTTCTTAAGCCAGTGCTCAGTAAGACAAAGGACATGTATATTCATTTCCTGTAAATAAAGTGTTATTTCCAGGTCTTTGCCGGAAAGGGTCTACCTTGTATCGCAGAATTTTTAATGTCATAATTTTATTATGCATATCAGCGAATGGCATCAACTTCACTTCGCAGAAAATCATTTGGCATTCACTCATTTATCAGACGTTCAAAACTCATAATCTCGTAACCCAGAATAATCTTTAGGCTTAAATTGATGATCCAGAATAATGAAAAAGCAGAAACATCATAAAGCAGAAAGTTCACAACCAGAATCGTCTTCTGGCATACCTTTCATTTCTTTAGTCATTAAAAGGCAGAACTATCATAATATCTCAGAATGTTTACATTGTAAAGAAAAACAAATCAAAAACTTTACTTTTTACTTAATAATTGGATTTTATTTGCAAACTGACAGAGTTTTAGCTTGACAAGTGATCGGTACAAAATGATTGACTAAAATGAGCTTGCATGGCGTTATAAAGGCTTGCCCTCACCGACGTCTGCTGCTTAGCTGACTCGGTGGGGACGGCTCGGCGGGAACGTTCCTGATTGGCTGGCGGCATGGCAGGCTTTACAGGCTTGGCTTTGGCGGGAACGTTCCTGATTGGCTGGCATGGCTAGGCTAGCGATTGGCTGCTGCGTTTCTTTACACTCGGCCATCCTGCAACAATTGCTCCCGCAATGTGCGAGAAAACAAACAAAAGTTACTAGCTTGTCAAATAATCAGATGATCAGTTAAATAGTTGCTAGTCCGAATTTCTGGCACTATCAGATACAGGAACAACTTATTTATGGATTTAAGAAATTAACCGCTTAACCCGGAATATTAGTTATTATACTTGGACCAGAGAAGACTGCCTCCAACTTTATTATATTGCTGGCTAACAGGCTCGGCGGGGAGACTAGGCGGGAATGCTCGGCAGCTTAACCTTGGCTAGGCGTTTGTTTGAAGCTAACAACTAAGTCCTGAATAGATAGCTGCTGTCTAACAATAACTTAATGATACCTCTTTTCTTTAAATAAGGAGGATATTACGGCCATACAATGAAGAGTATTTAGGTTATGTCCATCATGCAACACAGTTGCATATCGAACACCTACATGTCATTAATCTTAATAATATTACGACTACAAGCATTGCTACAAGCCGTTGCTACAGGCCATTGCTACAGGCCATTGCTACAGGCCATTGCTACAGGCCATTGCTACAGGCCATTGCTACAGGCCATTGCTACAGGCCATTGCTACAGGCCATTGCTACAGGCCATTGCTACAGGCCATTGCTACAGGCCATTGCTACAGGCCATTGCTACAGGTCACGCCTACAAGTCACAGCTACACGTCACGCCTACAAGTCACAGCTACACGTCACAGCTACACGTCACAGCCAAACGTCTCGCTGATCAATGTCTCGCTGATCAATGTCTCGCTGATCAATGTCTCGCTGATCAATGTCTCGCTGATCAATGTCTCTCTGATCAATGTCTCGCTGATCAATGTCTCGCTGATCAATGTCTCGCTGATCAATGTCTCGCTGATCAATGACTCGCTGATCAATGACTCGCTGATCAATGACTCGCTGATCAATGTCTCGCTGATCAATTTCTGGCTCATCAATTTCATCAATAAAATTACAAAATATTAAGTATGGCACACTTACGAATATTGCTATGACCTTAAGTTAGGCAGTAAAAGCACTTATGTTTAAAAAGAGATTCATTGGTAATAGCTTAACGATTTCGTCGAGAACCGGACAAATTTGTATGCAAAACCATAAAACTAACGTTTCTCGTATGCATGAGCTAACAAGGAATGTTTAAAATAGCAATAGCTAACAAAATATGAACGGCTGGCAAAATGACTATAGCCGGCAAAATGACAATAGCTAGTAAAATGGTACTGGCTTGCAAAAACGGTAATGGCTAGCAAAAGTAAGCTTATGACTTATCGACTGACCTTTGTCATCTGGCAGTGGTGGTGCCTCGCAGACATCGGTTAAAAGCTTCTCGCCCGGCTGCCAGACAATGTTCTCGGTGCCCATGTTGATAACCTCCATGTAGTGACCGGCATTGAATGGACGATGGCTTGTAGCTCGAAGTTGCTATTATTGTTCTCAGTAGCACGTTGTCCTTTACCTATGACAGACACTATTTTAATCACTAGTAACGAAATGAGCTGATAAAGCTGTATTGCAAGGCGAGTAAAATAAATTAGCGAAAAGGACTATGCAATTCTTCTCAATGTAGGCATAAGCACCTAGCTACCATACCTTCCAGCGACTGCTGGCATAGGCATAGGTTTAGCATACCGCACAGGTTTTACATACTGTAGAAATAGCCACAGAGTTAGAGTACCTCCTAGTGAATGCCAGCGTAGGCACATTTTAGCATACTACATACATTTTAAATATTAGTCTGCTGAGAAATAAATGAAGTAAATATCACCAAGCTGAATGAAGGCGGAGCACCCCACAAGCATACTGCAGCTGCACCGTGAGCGCACCACGCCCGATGCTGTCACCACCACAGATGCGCACTAGCTGCGCTGCGCCAGCTCCGCACCACAACACCGAGCTAGATGCGCGCCGAGAGCGCTGCACAAGCGCACCATGAACACTGCGCCTGCTGCACTCCGTGATCGCTGCGTCAACAGGCATGGATACCCCAAACCAAGAGTACCTCATCGGATACTCTTGTCTGTATACGATTGAGTGCGTAAAACACACAAAGCACGAACTCAAGGCAGCACATGAAGCGGAAACAAATTAACAAGCTCGGCCGCCTGATACGAAATACTAAGTAGGACTTTTCACAGTTTAAAACATCTGGAGGTACCTATAGAGGTAGGTACTTACACATTCTAGGAGAGTAATAAATGGTAGATAATTAACTAGTGGTTTTTATTTCCTCAATCGCAATCTCAACAGGAACAGGAATTCCAATTTTAAGTTATACGTTTTACTTTCGTTATGTATTCTGGCAAATAAACAACTGAACAGTAAATTCAAACTTTGTTGCAACTTGCAACTAAATAATAATATGTAAGAGGTACCAAACAAGAATTAATATCTAAACCACTAAACTAAAAACGGTCGTTTTCGATTGTTTCAAAGTAGTAAAATTAATTATTATAACCATGGCTAAGGCTGGGTTGGTTTTAGTTTCAAATAACCTTTATCCAAGGACTACGTGGTGTAGACAGTCACACGTGGCCATGCTACACCTCAAAAGTTATTAATTAAGCAATTAAATTATTTTTGTTAAAACTTTGCGGGTAGGTATTTTTTATCTAATCCTTCAAAAGATCAGCGCGTCGTATAGCTTAAAGTATGCACTTCGCCCATCAGACAGCATCTATGCATCTTATAAGCACTATTTTAACTAAAAATTACAGCTACTTTTGAACAACACCAAAATCGAATCAAACTGTTTTACTGTTTAGGTAAAAGTGCATAAGCATCTCCGCTACCATTATGGCTGGCTGGCTGGCTGGCAGCAGTTATAGTTGGTAGCTCACGCCAACCAGTTATAATTCGCAAAAAGTATGAACTAGTTTTAGGGATTGTCTAAATCGTGGGACATTTGTGCCTCCGAAAAGTACACCAGCTACATTAATCGTCAAAAGCATACATGGGCATTAAACCCGTTAGAATGTTTAAAAAAATACTTTACTATCACCAGTAAGCCACTTCCGCATAAAGCCTGAGCTCAGTAACTCGAAATAATTTCCCGTCCACAGACAATTAATTATCAATTAGCTAGTTTCAAACGAAGCGTAGCTTGTACTATGGCAACTAGATAACGAATAAACATACTAAAATACGTTTATAAACATCCATGACTTAGGTACAAACGATCGGGGTCATCACGGCTTTGCAGTACGGAGCGCCAACCACTACACCAGACGGTCGTCTAATTGTATCAAAAGTAGTAAATAAATCAAAAGTAGTATCACTTACTGATTTTAGCAATAAAATAACTCCGGCTTCGACGATACCTCTCTACTTGCAAATACCTCATTGCCGACGATTGTCCCTCGAGCAGTGTAGGACGCCTCCGCAGCTCCGTCCCGAGCGCGAATGTCCGCGGTGCGCCGCAGCGTACGCGACTGCTGCGAGTGCTTCTGCTTACAATGCGGCATTGACGCCGCTCTCAGGACCGATTGCGTTTCTTACCGCATTTGACCGTTTATTACTAGGAGTCGCGGAAATTTACTACTACCCGTACTTTACACGTAAAGTTTAAACTAAACAATCGTAACCAAGAAATCTAAACAGTGGGAGTGAAAGTAATCCAACTTCTGATTTGTAAAGAAAAACAAATCAAAAACTTTACTTTTTACTTAATAATTGGATTTTATTTGCAAACTGACAGAGTTTTAGCTTGACAAGTGATCGGTACAAAATGATTGACTAAAATGAGCTTGCATGGCGTTATAAAGGCTTGCCCCCACCGACGTCTGCTGCCCAGCTGACTCGGTGGGGACGGCTCGGCGGGAACGTTCCTGATTGGCTGGCGGCATGGCAGGCTTTACAGGCTTGGCTTTGGCGGGAACGTTCCTGATTGGCTGGCATGGCTAGGCTAGCTGCGATTGGCTGCTGCGTTTCTTTACAACATTCAAAATCATCGTTTGGTATACATTTCATATCCTTAGTACCTTATTGAAAACCTCATTTATGTTTTTTTTTAAATTGTTTTTATTCCATTCGGGATACACCCAAGCAATGCTATCTGAGCAATACTAGTATACACCATGCATGGCAAGCCAACATGCAGCATGCAAGCAAGCATGCAGCATTCAAGCAAGCATGCAAGCAAGCATGCAGCATGCATGCAAGCAAGCAGCAGCTTGCATATGGCATGCAAGCATGCAACATGCAGCATGCATGACTTCTGTTACGGCTTCGCCGCTGCGGAGCTCCGGCGGTCCCACGCAAGCTTATCGTCGCAGATGGTTTTCTTTCACCCCCGCAGCTTCGGCTTGCTGGCCGCCTCGCCCCTCCGCGCCTACGCGCTTTTTAATTACACTCTAGATTAAGGCAAACAAGACTGCGTGGAGTCGGTTTTGCACCTATTTGTTTCTGGCACTGACTTTTGTAATTCTACATATTAACTTTTTAAAACAATATCTTAATTCAATGAAAGGTAAAAATACAGTGCACATATAAAAAATAGCAATATGCCTTATGAAATTATTCTAAACGAAATTCTGCTATCTTCATATTATGCATAGTAAAATTGTGCCAAATAATCGTCGCACTAAATAAGCGGTATGCTCAGTGAAATTATGCAGAATAAAATTTTGCTAAAGGTTATTCTGCCTGGTAAATTTCTGCTATCTTAAAAGTATGCCATTATGAATTCGGACTTATAAACATTCGGCTAAACAATAATTATGCAAATATTCGTTTAAAGGAGATTATGCCAAGTGGGCTATGCCAAATGAATTTCGGAGCAACAAAATTCTGCCAGAAAAAGGGAACCCGTTTGAAAATAAGCAAGATGCTCTCGGGGTTTTTTGTGACTTATCTAAGGCTTTTGATTGTGTAGATCACAATACGTTATTAATGAAATTACGGCATTATGGTGTCTCAAATGAATCAGAAAAAATTTTAGAGTCATACCTCACACATAGAACGCAAACAGTTAATGTCAATGGAACTGACTCTTCCGGGGCCCCATTACGCATGGGCTCTATATTGGGACCTTTATTATTCCCGATATACAGGATCTAACGAAATTAGGTACATTCCTTTATAGGGTGGTATCTAAAAATCATACTAAATACGATGCCAAAAAATAAGGTACTGTTTCATAGTCATTTTTAAAAGTTATGTTTTCTAACAAAATAAATCAATAAAATCACAGTCAAACCTGAAACACTCTGTATCTTTTCCAACACATGTGCAAGCTGTAGTTTACAGATTGTGTACGTACACAGCGCACACTAGCAAGTTAGTTGTTTGTATACTAACTGTCAAGTCAGCTGATCTGCGATTGGTTTAGCAGCACGGCCGGGCTGTCTCGTCGACCAATCACAGACCAATTGTAATCTGCTTCTCTTCATGCACACATGTACCTACATGTGTGTGTAGAATGCGCTTCTTATCATAATAATAATTATTGTTATCAAACATTAAAACCAATGCCAATTAAATTAATAGCTAACTTTGTTTTTTGTTTGTTCGAACTTCGAAGCTTAAGAAAAGATAATTTCAATGTTTTATGACTTAGATTGCATCCTTATTTTAAGTAGATAAGGTATTTAGTTGATTTTAATTTTTGTACTCAATTAGTAATTTTAAAGTTTTCCTTAGCAGAGTCAGTAGGCGGATAGAAATAAAAAATAAAATACGGTTTTATTAACATTTATTTTATTATGACACCCTATCACATTTTTACAGGCTACGGTCTTGCAAGTTAAGCGTTGTTGTAAGTGTAACTACCTAGGTACCTATCTAATAAATAAGTTTTTTGACAAACAACTAAATAAATTACAAATCAATCGAGTAAGTAGGTGCCGCTTGGTTCCAATCCACCTTACCTTGCTTAATAAGGGTCAGTTTTTTTAAAGGCATTTACAAATCACCAATATTTATAAAAAATATATGAAAATATCCTTCACTGACGCCTACAGACCAAAGGTCACCTACTGACGTGCTTTTTTATGCGCAATAACGCCACGTGTCACTGCCACTTTTCGCTTTCGTTATTGTGATGTGACGCACTTTGAATGTTAAGATCACTTTCATCACACACTAAGTCCTTCACTTCTCAAGAAAGTCGAGAGGCATAGGGACCAGGGAACGTGCTGACCAGAGAACCGGCCCAGCACAACCAATCCTTCGCGCGATGCCGATGCGATGTAGGCAGGCAAGCAGGCACGCACGTACGTGCAACGCGGTCGTAGTGCACCGGGGCTCCATCTTGCTAGAAGTACCTACTGCAATCCACGGCGGAGATAAAGAGGGATGTTAGTTAGCAGTTCCTCCAAGGTTCCTTGAAGACACTTGAGGTAGCTGTGTCCATTGAGACGCTCCAAAAATATTGCGCCAATTAGTTCATTAACAAGTTGGTAATTGGCAATAGGGTAGTACATAACCATTTGTTATGCAGATCGTCGAAATCGTATACCGATAGAACATTGTGTTGCACCTGACTGACACGTCACACACGCAAGGAAGCAAGTAAGAGACTGACTGAGTGACTGACTGATTTATTTCACCACAATTAAAAAACTGCAGCGCGCGCGCTTTGTTAAAGCCGAAAAAACGCCAGCTAGGGATGCGCTTATGATTGGATTATTTGTAAGATACGAAAACATGCCTGATTGATAGCGGATCGTGAATTGGGAATTGACACCCCGTTTTAAACTAAATCGAGAGTGCGACACAAGTTTTTGACGTGATAACGTCTTATAAATCGATGACCGACTGCACCACGACTGCACGCACAAAAGTTTCACGTTTCGCGTACGAGCGAGAGCGCGGAACAAGCGATAGAGAGGCACTATCGGCCTAAGCTTTCAGCTTGTGACGCATCTATCTCTCTTACACTCCATCGGCCTATGAGCCCGAGTTGCATCAAAGTTTTATCGAACTCATTCAGTCCAAACCAATAATAATAAATGTGTGTGTTAAAGATACACACGCACTGGTACAATTAAGGACGTTTTAACTATTGTTTTAACAAATTAGGCCATATTGAACTGTATCAGACATTTTATTCTTAACTTACAGACGTAAAGGTTTTTTTTAATTCTTAACCACTTAGGTTTTATTGTTAGCGGCAAAAGTAAGGGATTTCTAGAGAAATCAAAACACTTATAAAATGTATAATTTTTTAGCACGAAGACGCATAAAACATTGTTGTCGTCATTAAGACTAAAATAATAACAATAAATCGCATTCGTTAATATTTGTTATTAAATGTACCTAAAAAAGTTAATTACTTAACAGTACTAACTTTCAGATAGTGCAAGAATAAAATCTTTATTAGTAAAGTCCAGTCCGACCTCCGCCGTGAGTCGAAAATTTTTAGCCCTAAGATCGGATCTAATGTGGGCTGTGGCACATCTGTAGGTCGCTCATGCGACCTTGCCCGACACGTGCCCCGGCGGCCTTTCGGCGCGAGCGGCCAGTGGGATACTCTGCGACTTGTTCTTGTCATACTTTTACCCCTAAAATTTATTGAAAAACTAAAGTGGAATTTGAATGGCAAGAAATTTGGATTTAATGATATTGTAATTTTTTGTTTATTATTGAGACTAGCTGTTAAATTTAATGTTATGATATTATTAAACGACACTTCATAAATCTCGAATGTTAGTAGTTTTGTTTATAAAATTTAATAACTCATTACACGACAAGTTGGCGGACGTGATATTGGCCGTTTATTGTAAGATCTCTTGTACACTTAATTCGCAATAAACGCATTTGAATTTGATGAATAACTAATTAATTGTGTACCTAAGTGGTTTTATTGAAGCTGATTACGCACCATTACTTGAGCTTGCGACAACAATAAAATAGTAGCTTGTCGTTGTCTCCGCGGTTTTTTTTTTTAATAATTCAAAATGATACGTAAGTAAGAACAGCTTTGATTATCAAAGAAGTGAATCTTTTCGTTTTTTGACGTGAATCAAGTCGCAAGTTCAGATTACACTCTTTGGTCAGTTTGCGGCATCCTGATCCTTTCAATTTTGCGTACCTATTTTCGCAACCGCGTTGGCTACGTGATAGTGTGAACATAAAAACATGGGTAAAAAACCGTTCGTTAAGTTTTAATGACCTAGCATCACAACATTTATTACAAACATAGTCGTATTTTTTTTTTATTACTTTATCGAAAAAAAAAACAACTCAAAAACTTTAATTTACCCTAAAAACAGGGTAATTTTTTTCATGTTGGTATTCCTGACCCGGCATCTCACCCTACCGCTGACCACGCTTGATTCTTGGATTTTATGTTTGCTTGTGTGCGTATTTAGTGTGTCATTGTAGTAGTAATCAGCTGTAAAAGATGTAGAATTTTGTAGTTACGAAATGAGATTGTTATGATGAATATCTCCGAAACTAGCCTGAATTTTTCGCTTAAATTTTGTCAGGCTCCTTGGTATGACGTATAGATACCCCCATTAAAAGGAATGTAACTAAAATCGTTGAATCTTATATATAAATGACCTTCCTTACTTTACTAAAGACCTTTGTGAGATAGTATTGTTTGCAGATGATACATCATTGATTTTTAAAATTGACAGAGGTAAAGCTGCCTTTCACGATGTAAATGATGCTCTCTCTCTGAAGTAGTACGATGGTTTACTGCTAACAATCTGTTACTTAATGCAAAAAAAAACAAGCTTATCAAATTTACTATGCCCAATGTGAGGCAGGTCAGTACGCATATTAATATGTCAGACGATCATATAGATGCAGTCAATTCAACAACCTCTTTGGGAATTACAATAGACTCCCGACTGCAATGGGGTCCCCATATAATTGCCTTGTCAGGAAGGCTCAGTTCGGCGGCTTATGCTGTGAGGAAAATAAGGCTTATAACTGATGTCGAAACGGCAAGACAAGACTAGACAATACTTTAGTTATTTTTATAGCTTGTTGTAGTATGGTCTATTGCTATGGGGCTCAGCTGCTGATATTGAGTCAATCTTTGTGTTGCAGAAAAGAGCTGTACGTGCAATATACTGTCTTGGGCCTCGCGACTCTCTGAGGGAGGTCTTTAAAGATATTAAAATATAAACAGTAGCGTCACAATACATTTTTGACAATATTATGTATGTTAGAAAAAACCTAAGTTCGTTTAGCCTTAAATGTGATTCACATCATTATAATACTAGAAATAAAAATAAACTTGCCGTTCCGAGCTTCAGATTAAAGAAAGTGGGTAATTCATTTTTGGGGAAATGTATAAAAATATTCAATAAAGTACCATAAACTCTTATTGACTTACCTGTTTATGAGTTCAAAAACCACATTAAAAAAATCCTTATGGAAAAAGGATACTACAAAGTTGAAGATTACTTGAACGACAAGAGTGCATGGACTTAATAGCCTGCCTAGCTCGCACTTACACTATCATGTAATTGTATTTCCTGTAATAAAATCAGGCTGACAAAGGTGACTGAGTTTCTTGCGCCGTTTCTTCTGATCACCAGCCGTTAATAAACTTCCACAAACAAACTTTTGTTGCAAAAACAAATGGCGACCGTGAAAAAATTTGAATGAAATATCGAGTCGAATTACATTTTTTTTTTATGTTAGTAGCATTGTATGCTTGACTAGTGTGGTGGTGTAACTATTATTCATATATCGATGAAAAATAGTCGACTGAACAAATCACACTTTTTCTCTTTCTTATGAAAAACAATTTGTTCAAAAAACTGCCATCAAACTTTTAAATCTCTGTCTTATTATTCTTATTTCATCTCTGTACAACAAAAATCTAATAACAATTTTCTAATAAATCTTATGAGACTACTCTTTGTCTCTCTCTCTCTCTCTCTCTCTCTCTTACCCTCTCTCTTAAGCTATTATTACAAGCGTACTGTAACAATATCTTTGCATTTTTACTTTAATCATATACTTCTCTACAGTTTTAACTTCATGTAAAACATGTCATAGTTGTCTCTAACAATGCAACAATAATCTTATTTTAGTTAGGCAGACATGGCTAACTTTTACTCTCGATTTAAACAATAACGGTTATTTCTTGTAACCATACTCATCATTATTAAGAAAGTCACGGATACCTCTCGCAGCCGTACTAATTTTACTTAACAGGACAGTCATGGCTACCTCTTACAACCGTATTGAACTTTAGAAGTCACGATTACCTCTTGCAACCGTACTTCGTACCGTATTCTTTGTTTGTATAATAAAATAGTCGCCGTTTCCGTTTTACGTTAAACAGATATTGGCAACTCTCTAGTTTTACATCTCTAGTAAAACTGAAATACAACTATAATAAATAAAGAGAACATCGACGAATATATCATAGTAAATATCGATACTTTAATCTAAACGATGTACAACACTAGTGAACGAACGATTGTCCGGTTTTTCTTCGTTCAATCGTTCTCTCGCTCAGATATTAACATAAAAATACATTAATTCTAACTTTGTTTTCTATGGATATCCCTTGTAATTGTAATTAAAATATCCCAGCACCTCCACCATGTCGCAAAGCTACTTACTTGTGCGAATTAATCTGATGCCAGGATTTGCTTAGCGGTAAATGTTACAGCCCCGCTCCACCATTGGCCGAACTGCGATCGCCAACCCGCCTGCCAAGCGTGGCGATTATGGCAAAATCCTCCTTTTGGAGAGGCCTGTGTCCAGCAGTGGACTAATATAGGCTGGTGATGTGATGATGATAAGTAAAGACGTTACTAGAATAGAACTCTTGATATTATCAATTGGCTGATGATAGCTTTTTACAGCGGGACCTCTTTGTCCCTCGATTGGCCTCCCCACACCCCTCTCTAGCCAATCCCTGTCCACCAAAGGCTCGTTCTCTGATAGGCACAAACATAAGTACTTTAAACAGGTAATATTCAGAACTCACCACAAACTTCGTACTGTCCGTACTTACTTCCTTTTTTACTTCACATAACTCTTTTTACCTTTTGACGACGCAGCGTCCATCTTCCTCCCTTTTCTCCCGCCAACAACACTCCCGATGCTACCAACATAACCATCTTCCTTACGTTTCGTTTCACGTATTACATCGCGATTCACGACAGCTATGTTGAATGTGGAGTGATCAGCTAAAATGAACATACGATCACCACGGCCGATCGGTCATGGCTGTCGATTACGAGGAAATCCTCGTAAAAGCCCCGATGTCAAGTCAGCATAGCAGCACTCCCTTGTTTTCTTGAATAAATGGCTCAGCATTTAATTGTTCCCCCTGGATTTTTATCAAACGAATTTTACCATTAGAAAGATAATATTTTTTTACACTTATTCACAAAAAATATCGTGTCGGTAGCTTGCAGTTATTGAAATATTAATTATTGAAAATTAATTAATTTGTATTGATTTTGACGTCCGATTTGTTGACATGTCGTCACTGACGGTTGTCGCGTTTCGTTATTTGACTGACAATGTCTGGTAAATGTAATTTCATCATACATTTATTAAAGTTGTATTTATACAATATTTAGCGGCTATTTTAATAAAAAAAATATACTTTTAAGATATAAAACAGTATTGTATTGTAAACTATAAATATAGATTAAAAGAGAATTAAAAAATAATAATTTTAAAACGCCGTTAACAAAACGCAATTAGCATCGGCCATTTTACTGTGTTATGTCAATGTCAATCTGTCATCACATCAATCATCCTATAGCCGCACAGTTGAGAGCATCTTTTTGTACTCCTGTCGTTTATTTGTATGACTACCATGGCGTCCCCGAAGCCCCAGGCCTCGCTTTCCGCCCCGTCATCTCCTGAAGAGTCGAGTGTAGTGCAAGTGTCGGACTCCAATGAGCACCTTGTGACGAAATCCTCTTTAGAGTGTGTGCAAGTGTTGGACTTGTGATATTTTGGATCGGGAATTTATCCAGAAAAACGCACAGGTCCGTTAGTTACTGGTGTAATCGATGGACTGCCTGCTACAATATTTTCCTACCTTACATAGTGAGATCTTATTATAAATCTACTATATTATACTATAATCGCCGGCGGCTCCCCCGACCGGTCCCGCCGCGGCGCCTGTGCGCCCTCCTCCGCCGCCGGATAGTTACCCTGCGAATCTGTGCTGGGGTTATGTTTCCCTATACTTGAAACGGTAGATGCTAGTGACAATCGATTCCCACTGCTTCGTCGATGTACTTGATCGACATGTCTGTGTATAATCCCGCCGTCTTTATCTAAAATTTTAAGATTATTAGGCCCCAAGCTGTCGACTATTTGGCCGGGGGCCCACTTTTCCCCTTTTAAATATTGCCTATACCAGACATCCTCCCCCTTATCTAAGCTTCGAAGCACTCCTCCTGCCCCTTCTCTCTGGCTTTGTTGAGCTCTATTAACCTGAACCTCCCTATCTGGTTTGATAATGTCAAAGCGCGTACGGATTCGCCTACCTATTAGGAGCATCGCTGGGCTCTCCGCCGTGGTTGAATGTTCTACATTTCTATAGTGAGTTAAAAATGACCACAAAGCCCTGTCTACCCTTTGGTTACTTATTATTGCTTTTTTAATGACTTGCTTCAAGGTTTTTACTGCGTTCTCGGCTAGGCCATTAGAAGCAGGGTGATAGGGAGCCGTAAATATGTGCTCGATTCCATTGTTCCTACAGAAATAATCTAAATCTTGAGAAACGAACTGCGGCCCGTTGTCGCTTACGATTTGCTTCGGATTACCCCATCTACTGAATAATTCCATCAGCCTATCTATTAACCAACTCGACGTAGTACTAGTAGCATTAAACACTTCGATCCATTTAGACATTGCGTCTACGACGACCAGGTAAGTTTTGCCTGCGATCGGGCCCATGAAGTCTAAATGTAATCTATTCCAGGGGCGCGCGGGCCACGGTCACAGGCGCGGCGCGTGGCGCGGAGGCGCGTCCGCGTGCGCCGCGCACACGCCGCACTCGCGGCACAAGCGCTCCACGGCCTCGTCGACCCCGGGCCACCACACGTAACTCCTAGCTAACGCTTTCGACTTCACTATCCCCATGTGGGGCTCGTGAATCATGTCTAAAATCTTTTGTTGGCAATTTTCCGGAGGTATCAACCTATGCCCCCACATTACGCAGCCTAATTCTTCGTAAAGTTCGTTTTTTCTATTAAAATAAGGTTTTAAATTATCTTTTTCACATTGTGAAGGCCATCCATTTCTCAAATAACTCAATACTCTCGATAGACGCGCATCTCGTAACGTTTGCCGTTTTATTTCATTATGATCTAATAAAAATGCATCTTGTACAAAATGTAAGTACGTTTGCTCAGGTGACGGAGCATAACCGGTTTCCTTTTTTTTATTTGGTAATGGGAGGCGTGAAAATCCGTCTGCCCCGTTATCATTAGTACGAACGTATTGAATGTCAAACAAGTAGGTAGATAAAATAATTGCCCATCTTTGCATCCGGCTTGCTACCATGGTTGGAATACCTTTATGGAGCCCGAAAATAGAAACTAGCGGCTTATGGTCTGTGCGCAAGGTAAATTGCCGACCGTATAAATACTGATGAAATTTACTGACACAGAAAATAATAGCTAATGCCTCCCTATGAATTTGTGAGTAGTTCTTTTTGGCTTCATTTAGCGTGCGTGACGCATAGGCCACCGGCCGCTCGCGCTGCCCGGCGTCGCCCGGCTGCGACAGCACTCCCCCGACCCGCGCGCTCGCGTCACACGTTAAAATCAGCGGTTTTTTTGGATCATAATGTGCCAAAACTTCCGCACTAGATAGTATTCTTTTGATTTTATTAAATGCATCTTCACACTCCGGTGACCAGTACCACGATTTGTTTTTTTGCAATAATTCATATAGTGGAACTAAATGGTCACTCATTTTTCTTACAAATTTCCCATAAAAATTAATTATACCTAAAAACGAACGTAATTCCGTGACGTTTTGTGGCCGGGGTATGTTTACAATTGCTTCTATTTTCGTAGGGTCTGTTTTTAATCCCAAAATTACTCAGAATATAACCTAAGTAATGTACCTCATCTACTAGGAAAACACACTTGTTAGTTTTTAACTTTAAGCCATGTTTATGTTACCTGCTAAGCACTGCTTCTAACGCGACTAAGTGACTTTTTTGGCATTTTCCACCTATTATGACGTCATCTAAGAATACCTCAACGTCCGGTATACCTTTCAATAGACTACACATGATGCGTTGGAAAATTCCTGGACTAGACGATAGTCCGTATACTAATCTGTTATACCTAAATAGACCACGATGAGTGTTTATAACAGTATATTTCTTTGTATCGTCCAGTTCAATCTGATTATAAGCCTGGGAGAGGTCTATCTTAGAAAAATAACGCGCTCCGTTAAAGTTAACCATCAAGTCATCTATGCGAGGCAGGGGATATCGGTCAACTAGCAAAATAGGGTTAAGTGTCGCCTTGTAATCAGCACAAATTCGCAACGAACCGTCGGCCTTGTGGACTGGCACCAGCGGCGAGGCCCAGTCGGAGCAGTCGACGGGCTCGATGATGCCGTCGCGCAGCATGGCGTCCAGCTCCGCGTCGACGCGCTCGCGCAGCGCGTACGGCAGCGGCCGCGCCCGGTGGAACACCGGCGCCGCGCCCTCGCGCACCCGCAACGTTGCCCGGCCGCCCGTGTACCGCCCCAGCCCGCCGCTGAACAATTCTTTATACCTGTCAACCAAATCAGACACTTGCTGTGAGAGCTGACTATGTTCAGCTGTTAATTTATTGCATTTACTAAAGGCCGGAATTTCAATATTAAGTTCGGTTAACCACTGTCTACCCAGTAAGGAGGTCGTACCACTTCCGATGACAAATAACTCTAATTGTTTTGTTTTATTTTTATACCGTACATAAGGTTTGATAGTTCCTATTGGCTTAATTGTAGATCCATCTTAAAATTTTAAAACTAATGCACTGTACTCAAGGGGAAAATGTTTGAAAAATGTATAGTATGTTTCCATATTTATAAAAGAAACGGCAGTTCCCGTGTCTACTTCCATATCTATTATGTGTTTATCTATTTTTATTGGTAAGCTTACCGCCCGGTAGTCATTCAGGCACAGATGATTTAGACTTTCTTCCTGAATGTCTTCTTCCTTGGTTCCGTCTTCCTTCTTTTCCATAACCTTACTAAAGTACAGCTTCGAAGGTGATGTTCCGCCTCGACCGCTAACGCCGCCACGAACACCACCGCCTTGCGGGCACACGCGCCTCAGATGCCCGACGTGCCTGCACAGACTGCACTCATAGCTCCTAAACCGACATCCGGCGTAATTGTGGTCTGTAGCTCCACAGCCCACGCAGCTGTACCGCCGTGCATCACCAGCGGAGCCCCCGCTGCCCCCCGCGCTGCCGCCTCGTAGTACTGCGCGGCCCCGTGCTCCGCGACCCCTCCGCGATGCTCCATTTCCCGAGCCTCTGCCGCCGTTTGTCAGCATGTGTAAGGTTGCCGACTCCCCGTGCCTTGCCACGTCTGTGTTGGATCCCGCGGCTTGAGCCTCGACTCGACGCAGCTGCATCCCGCTCCGCCGCCTCGAGTGACGTAGCAATTTTCACCGCGTCATTGTATGCCAGGGCGTCGTCCTCCGCAAACAGCCGTTGCCGTATGACGTCACTGCGCAATCCGCATACAAATTGATCTCGAAGATTCTCACTAAGGTTAGCGCCAAACATGCAGTATCGTGCCATTTTCTTTAATTCCGCCACGTAGCTGGCTATGTTTTCGTCTATGGCCTGCCTCCGCTGTCTAAAACGAAACCTCTCTGCGAGCACTGAAGGTGTCGGTTGCAGGTGCTGACGAAGTAAGTCCACTGCTTCCACGTATGCCAACTCGGACGGCTTTTTGGGGCTCGATAGGTTTGCCAACAATTCATACGCTTCATCGCCGATAACGGCAATCAAAGTTGGTAACTTTAATTCCGTTTTCACTCCGTTAACGAGAAAATACATTTCCAATCTATCAATATATGATGACCACGCCCCGGTTTTTACGTCGAATCGTTCGATTTTACCCACCGCCATTATTTAAAGTTATTATTTTTACGCACCGTTCCGCCAATGTTTTGGTTACTTAATTGAAATTACACGATTGTACACCTTGCCAACAACTCCAACTTCGGATCGCCACTGTGATATTTTGGATCGGGAATTTATCCAGAAAAACGCACAGGTCCGTTAGTTACCGGTGTAATCGATGGACTGCCTGCTACAATATTTTCCTACCTTACATAGTGAGATCTTATTATAAATCTACTACCTACATACATCACAGGACTCAAATGAGCCACTTGTGCCCACCCCTGTGGTTCCAGGTGTGAGTGTAGTTTTGGACTCTATTGAGCCGCTGCCTCAACGTTTGGAGCCTGTTGCTGGTCCATCTCTGCTGAATCGTTACCTGGTTGTTTATCGCAACCACCAACGGCGTTGCAGCAGGCTGATTCTAGTGGAAGAAGTCAAAAACCGTATTCCGAAGAAATTCGGTCTCATTGGAATTTATTTAAAGTCTTCAATACATTGGGTAAGTTTATTTTGTTTTTCAAATTTTGTGTGACAGAAACGACTATGTGACATATAGGTTTGAAGCAGGATGGGAGCGCAGCTGCGCTCCCGCCCTGCAAGACGTCATCAGTAAGACAGAACACCAGGTTAGGTTAGGTTAGACTGGTGACCACACACAGAGCGTGAAGGCGAGCGAACGTAGCGAGCGCAGCGAGCGAAGTGAGCGTGCCGTGGCAGCGGCCGCCGAGCGCTCCATATAATTTTTAAAGAGACTTCAAGTATTAGTTTTTTGCATAAGTACTTGTAAAATCTTGTGTGACAGGCTTTGTGGCATATAGGTTCGGAGCAGGGCCTAGCTTCGAGAGTAAGTACTTTTTATATATCTGTGTGACAGAAATGACTGCGCTGGATATAGAAAAAGGTAATTAATGTTTATGTTTAATTGTTTCAGGGACTACTGAGCAGTGTGTTGCATTTGCTGAGCAACGAGGCATGCTACCGAAAATATAAAAAAAATCACACAAAATATGTTTTATTTCATATTCTTTACCTTTTAAGTCATTTCTTAAATTTGCTTAAGAAATCCTTTTCCTGTTAATATAAACTTAAGTTAGGTTTTTTTATCATATTTTGTAAACCAATCATTTGCGTGAGGGGGGGGGGGCTGAGGCGGAGGGGTGTAACCCCACTATCTCACCCCTCCCTCACCCCTTAAAATACCAAGAATTTCCGAGAAGGGGGGGTGTGATATTGGGGGTAGCCCCCTCCCCCATCCTAGGAGGTAGCGCCCTCCCATTTCCACCCCTAACTCTGCCCCTCCTCCCAAAATTATTCTTTAATTTCAATGATTTAGAGGTTACGGTTTACAAATTTTCAAAAATTCATATCTTCTTAACCAAGCATTTCCGAGAAGGCGGGGTGGTGAAGGTAGGTAGCCCCCCTTTCCCCCTTTCCGCCTAATAATTGGGAACACAATCAAATGCCCTTCCCAATTATCAAAATTGTAAAAACTAAATTGACTAAAAAGTAAAAAAAAAACTTTAAAACAATCGTTCAATAATTTAAACATTTCAATTTGATAATTGAATGTTATGTTTGACATCCTTATTTATAATGACAGCAGAATGTCAGTCAACAGTCAAAGTCAACAGCAGCAAAGCAATGACATTTAACTTTTTGCGGTCCGAATCACGTCAATTTATTAATTGTAATTATTATAGTTTAAAGTCCAAATTAGGTGAGCAGTTGTTTCAAATTCCGAATAAATATATCCAATGAGGATTTAAATACTACGTAATAAGAGTCTGCATTCTAGCACTAGTCACTGAACCGATTTATGAAAGAAAATTGTACCGCACTGGTAATTTGAACTTGTACCAACATTTAAAAACACAACTGTCACACTAATTGACAAGCTAGGGCTTGACGAAGCTGTATCGTTCTTATGTATCGATATCGATAAATCTACGATCAATCGGTAGGTCGGGTGGGTACTTTTTACCATTAAGATATGTCAGTATGTATGTACTTAACTAAAAACAACAATTAAATGAAACGTATTTATTACATTATGTAATACAAAACATACCAAAGCTATTTTTTTTTTACATTATATGAGTTATTATTACTCTAATGAATGATGTATCTTCGGCGCATGCCACGTAAGCCGTGAAGTTCACTCGTTGTAAAAAATCGCTGTCGGGGCAAAAGCGCGGCTGGTTTGGGGGAGGGAGAGAGTGGGGAGCTTGATTTCTTGCCAACACCATATTTGGTTGACCTTAAGAGGGTTCTCTCACCAAAACTTCGATTTTTCCTACTTTTTAGCTGCATTCTTCTCCTTATTTGATGCGTATAGCGATAATTGAAAGACACCAAAGTAATCTTTGAAGTTTTATCTGTAAAATCATTGTTTAAAATTTGTATTTCCTCTAATTAATAGTTACGAAAACAAGCTTTTAAACGACGTCGATAAAAATGTATTCTGTGCGTCTCCTCCGTAATTAATCCTTATCTTATTATTTGGTTTGTACCAATCGGTAGGAAATCAAAAAATCTTTAATTTCATCGCAAAAAAATTGTAAATTGATCCATTATTGACAAAGTTATGGCTATTATTCATTATCTACGAACGTCTGAATCTCTGGCGTGCTGTGCGGGGCAGCGGGAGGCAGTGTGCCGCTAGCTGTCCGAGGGGAAGCCTGTGTCGCTCGTTCCGCCGTGCCGATCAATCACTGCTCGGAACAAAACAGCACGCGCGAAACACTTAAAAAATTTCGTCACTTAGCGTGAGTGACTCGATAGCTTAGGTCTCAGAGCACTTGCTATGTATGCGATGGTTATGGGTTCGAACCCCACCTGATTCAGTTTTTATTTTTTCAATTAATATTTTGTTTTTTTTTAGTTTGCAGTTTTTTTTATTTCCAGTTGTATTTATTTATTTGTATTATGAACAAATTAAATATAAAAAATCTGACCTAACTTTATATAACTACTAACTTGCTATGACAGTGGTCTTAGTCTTAGTAGCAAGTATAATTCTGTAATAAAGAAATAACCTAAATAAAAAACACCAAAAAAAAATCCCTACTTAATATAAAATACACCACAGTGTAATATCATAATATATTTTGTTTTATTTTTAAATTTAATAAGAATAATTAACAGTTTTTAAATCTAAAAAATAAAAATAACTAAAGAATTTATGTTTATATACATAATTGTTTGTTGTAATAGCGTAGCGAGAGACACTTGAAAAATTTCGTCAAAACACCTAGCGACTTGGTAGCTTAGGTCGCAGAGCACTCACTATGCGTCCAATGGTTGTGGGTTCGAACCCCACCTGATTCAGTTTTTATTTTTTCAATTCATATTTTGTTTTTTTTTTATTTTGCAGTTTTTTTTATTTCTTGTTGTATTTATTTATTTGTATTATTAACAAATTAAATATAAAAAAATAAAAAATATACTTTATATTACTACTAACTTGCTATGACAGTGGTCTTAGCAAGCCGCGGTTATGCTTAGGAATACCGAATTATTAATTTCAACCTTAGGGATATAATATTAAGGTACATTACTATTCGTCACCTAAAAATCCCTTGCAGTGCCCCTTACAGTATAATTCAGTAATAAAGAAATAACCTAAATAAAAAACACCAAAAAAAACCTACTTAATATAAAATACACCACAATGTAATATCATAATATATTTTGTTTTATTTTTAAATTTAATAAGCAGAATTAACCAGTTTTTAAATCCAAAAAATAAAAAAAACTAAACAAGTTATGTTTATATACATAAATTGTTTCATCAGATATTTTATTTATCAAAAGCGTAGCGAGAGACACTTGAAAGATTTCGTCAAAACACCTAGCGACTTGGTAGCTTAGGTGTCTAAGCACTCCCCGGTGGTTGTGTATGCGATGGTCGTGAGTTCGAATCCCACCTGATTAAGTTTTCATTTTTTCAATTCATATTTTGTTTTTTTTTTATTTTGCAGTTTGTTATTTCTTGCTGTATTTATTTATTCTAACAAATTAAATATAAAAGAATCTAAATTAACTTTATATTACTACTAACTAAATAAAGAAATAAATTAACCTTAATAAAAACACCAAGAAAAACCTACTTACTATAAAATACATTATAATATATTTTGTTTTATTTTAAATTTGATAAGAATAATTAACAGTTTTCAAATGTACAAAATCAGAAAACTAAACTATTTATGTACCTACATAAAATCAGATATTTTATTTAACAATAGCGAGAAACACGTAAAAGATTTCGTCGAGACAACTAGTGACTCGATAGCTTAGAATGGTAAAGCACTTGCCCCGTGCATTTGTGGTGTGTGGTGGGTTTGGGTCCCCCTGATGAAGTATTTTTTTTTCAAGTTTTTTAAAATCATATTATGTTTCGTTTTTAAATTTGAATATTTTAAACAGTTTTAAATACTAAAAAATATCTCCCATGCGAATATCTTCCGGCTACAAAGTGGATGTCATTTTATTTTATGCTTTGGTGGCGCAATTTCACCATGTCGCTCAGCCTCAGTCTGTCGTGTCAGCTCGTCATTGAATGCTCCGAAACGTGTTACTTTGATGGAGCCTGCAATTCTTTGGTGTACCCTAGCGATTACTTAGACTGGAAATGTCACTTTACGCATGATTTGACCGTCAGAATTTTCCTAACCTTTTTGGTGGTGTTTTGTTCAACGACTTTTAAGATTTGGTGTGTCTTATTCTTAGTACGTCTTTTAGTTTATTTATTTATTTATTTATTTAAACTTTATTGCACAGGTGAGTACAATTGGCGGACTTAATGCTATACAGCATTCTCTACCAGTCAACCTTGAGGTAATGTAAAAGTATACGCACATAAATTTTTATAAGGTTATATAGGATTTTGATATTTATTACGACATTTAACTTATGCAGTGAATTTTCAGAATTATATATTTAAATAATTCATTCTGAAATTGAATCATAGTTTTGGTGGCTTAGTTTTGGTGGTTTCTTCTTGCTTCTTAATAAACAATACTATCCCAGGATCCCTCTTTCTGGTCTTGCGTTGGAGCCTAATGACTAAAGACATCATTAGAAACACGCAATGCTTAATGATTTTCTCTTAGAATCTATGCTACTGTGGATCGAGCGAGGTGTCAGGTCGGGCGCACGTTCCGAAATGGGCCATTCAAAATTGGGCCCGGTCTATGCCCTGCTGAAAACCGGACGATTTATTGAGCCCGCGCTAAGCCGTTAGCGCGGGCTCAATAAATCGTCTGCTGGGCGCAGCAAGGTTGTTCTTGAATAGATTCCCACGGGTGCTAACGCTAAGTAAGTTTTTTTGTTGTTATTGTATTCTGTTAACTAGAGTACTAGATAGTAAATATGTTTACAAAGTAACAGTTAGTAATCTCGAAGGAAACTCACAATAATAGGATGTAAACATTCAAAATTGCTTAGTATTCTATCTGTCCCTAATTAGTTGACCACGACTGTATGTCCAGCAGTAGGCTGACGTGGGCTGATTATAATGGACTGAGTAGGGTGAATCTTGAAACGCACGAATTACGCTGTCCGGAGTTATAAAGTACCCGAGGTTTAATAATGGAACATCAAAATATTTTTTTTATTTAGTTCTAGGTGTATTCTAACGAATGCTTCATGGTTTTTGGCTTTATTGAATTTGCAAATAACTGTAAAAAAATAATTAGGGTAGGAAATTTGATCCCCATGGCGTGTCCATTCAATAAATTTTGATCAAACTGTAGAAAAAACTGCAACTTAGGGACAAAACCAGATGGTCAAATGCTACTTTTATATAAATATATTAGTCTGTAAATAGATTACTCAATTAGAATCTTCGTTTAAGTATTTAGTTATACTTTAATTTAGAATCAAAATTTTGTCCAGGATTGAGAGTTGATTCCCGTGGTACGACACTAATCTTCACCTGCAGCTCTAGTATTAAAAAGTAGGGATACGAGTGTGCCGCGCGAGAATCAGTCGTGAGTTATCCCTTCGACACCCATCCCGATATGAAAGTTTCTTGTCTCGATCTGAAGGGAGCTACGAGCGACCTCACTCGTGCCTGCAGTCGCCTCTGCCGACAGCAGATCTCATCCATGGCGCCGAAAATAATTAAAAAAAAAGCATTAGTTATATAATGTCCGATTTTTTTAGCACTCATCCTGCTAGCCGGTGACTATATAGGTGAAAAGCAATCGTGAAAACCAACTTTCAAATGTGTATCATAAAAACTAAAAAAATGAAAATAAAAATACAAAATAACAACAACGACTTGATATTGCATAAGCTCGTCCATCTTCAAACGTAAAACCATCTGTGAACATCTGTCTTATTCCTTCCCCTTGTAATAAGCGAGAAAGAGCTAACAGACGTAAAAAATGGCCGGAGTTCATTCATAAACTTATACTACACGGTCAGATGTTTGGCTTGTTTACCTTTAACATTGTTAACTTAAAATAAGGGCTTAAATGTAGCTTAGTGCAAATTTTCTAATTTGAAAATCTACATCATTTAGAACAAACCAATTAAAAAAATACAATGTCTTAGCTAAGTAAATGTTAAGTTAGCAGCTTACCAATGGTAAAACCAGTAAAACGGCCCTCATATCAGCTTATCAAGTAAGTACCTACATACACTGATATTCAGGGGGTTTGTTTCCAGATAAGGTAGTGATTCAAATTTCCCATCACACTTTCACAGGCTGTGGACTGACGAGCTATCCAAAACCATGTTAAGATTGTTTTAGGTATGCGACTTTATTATTGAGAAAGGTAATTAAAACTAACCGAAAACGATAAGTTAGATTATTCTAACTCAATGAAATTCAAAATACCTAACATAATTTTATGATAACTCGGCGTGTTTAAAAATTTGAATCATCTCTCTAGGTACAACGATTGTTTATTTACACTGTTCCTTACTATCGAAAATTGAACTCGTCATGATTAAAAATACACGAAAACATTCCTTATCTAACTCAAGATTTAGGTATTCTAGTTTCTACATTTTTTATTACACTGACCGACCACTCACACGCACACTCACATTGTGACTTTTTATGGTTCTACATTGACTAACTATCACAGAACAAACTAGGTTAAAATTGTGTTTTTAATAAGTGACAGATTTTGCGATACTACGACGCGCGCGGAAGCCGGAAGCGCGTCCGTATGACGCATCTAATCGCGACAGGCGCACGACCCGAACTAAAAGAAAGCGAAGCGCACTGCGCAGCAGCGTACGGTCAAAGTGCGGCCGCCAGCGCACCAGACGAAGCAGTAGTGATGTAGTATCTATCGAGATAGCGCGGATCGATACACTGTCATTTAATTTTAATACTAACAATTAGAAGAAGTTCAATATCATTTTTGTTTCTGTAAATTAAAAATCAAAAAGTGATTTAATTTAAACGGTGTAAGGCCGGGTATAGCAAAAGTCTCATTAAATGCCACAGGATGATAGCTTGTAGCCGTTTGAGTTCTTGCTTTTGAAATTTAAAACCTACCTACCGTCATGACGGGTGGCCTAAAAGTAGGCCCAGCTCTGGTTATTTTAAACTTTTCTGCTAAGATCGACTGATAAAGAAGGCTACAGAACGTTTGCCTTCCTCTGCACTTTGTTTGTGCTAAATGCAACTGTTCCCAAATTGGCCGCCAGTTGAGAAGTTATTAAAAGAAGTATAAAATTATGTTATTTCTTAGTAAAACAGTCTCGCATAAGCAATCGATCGAAAAGTAAAAGTAATAGTATTCTTTATTTGCATAATACAAATTGCTTTTACTCTTTAATTAATTCGATCATAAGTGAAATTATTACTTATAATTGTTGATATTGTGACGTTTACAACGATATCAATTGCATAGCGAGGTGAATGCCAATAGTTTTACACGTCGATACATTTCCCTTTTGTTACTCATCCCTAGGTGTCTTTAAAATTCCGACAATTTAATTGGCATAGGCTTAGAGCTAATTTGGTCAAAATAAATGATTGCATGCATGGAGGTAGGTCTTGCGATTGATTCACGGGCTCGATCTTTTTAAATGACACAATAGTCTAGGCAGCACTTCTCAACTGAGGTTGTATGCTCGATTGATAGTTAGTCTAAAAATGATTCAGTCAGTACCCAATGGCCAAAAAAAAACTACAGGAAATCGGCACAATTTATAAACTAAAGATTTTAATTAAGTACCATGAACTGTGCCAGGAAAAGACCGACATACCTCGTAACTTTATATCGCGCTCAGAATACCCACAATCTAGGTACGAACAGCCTTGGCCAACCTAGAAAGCGCTAAACCGCCTTCAGAGGCCGAACCGCCGCCGGCAGAGTTTGGCCCATACAGATAACATTTGATAAAAAGATAGAATCAAACTTAGGAATCTTAGTAATTAGGATAGGAATAAAAACAAATAATTATTATTTCATGAGCCCTGGCAATACGTCAAAATTTTTAGAGATTGGGTACCTGGACGCTTCGAATCAATTAGAGCGATTGGGAACTTGTATGGCCTTTGCGTAGGTAAAGGATCTCGGAGATAAGATCACTAGCTCCTGGTCTAATTTTAGTCGGTCTTTTCGGTGCATCTCAAACGATCTAGTACAAAGGGGCCGCCGGCCGCCGCGCTTTTCGGCAAGTGTTTTCGCTGCTTGCCGACAAGGCGGCTAATTCAAAGAATGTTTGGCACGTGTCAAGGTAAAGATTCACCTGAATTTTAGTATCGAAAATCTAGTTGCACTAGCAAGACGTGTGATATCGATCACAATTTTACGATCATGCCCTACCGATACTCCAATCAGGAGTACCTTGATATGGTACTCTGCTACAATGAGACCGGCTTTAATTTAACCGCGGCCTCAGAACTGTTTGCGGAAAGAAATGGAGGAGTTCTGCCTGCCCGGCAGACTATTTTGAGAGCAGTGCAGCGGCATCGTGACTGGCAGACGTTCCGACCGCCAGCTGCTGACGCCGGCCGGCAACGCTATTCAGCCTCTTTAGAAGAGGAAGTGCTGGATTTTTTTACCAGACACCCCATGGCTAGCACCATGGACGCGGCCATAGTCTTCGGAGTCAGTGATTTTTATGTGTGGAGACTTTTGCGGGACGAAGGGTTGTACCCGTATCACTTCACCCGGGTGCAAGAACTAGAGGTTACCGATTTTCAACCCCGTGTCCGCTTTTGCCAGTGGTTGTTAGCGGATGCAACTCGAAACATTTTGTGGACTGACGAGTCAACTTTTACGAGAGTTGGCCTTTTTAACCAACACAATGCCCACTTTTGGACAGAAAATAACCCACACGCAGTGCGGCCGGATCACTTCCAAGTGAGATTTAGTGTCAACGTGTGGGCTGGGTTATTGGGCGATAGGTTGTTGGGGCCTGTTTTTCTCGAGCGGTTAAACGGGGAGAGCTATGTGCATTTGCTAAATACTCGGGTCCGGCGTATGTTGGAGCGAGTGCCGCTGGCGTTGCTGAGAAATTTTTATTTCCAGCACGATGGTTGCCCAGCTCACTACGCCAGGACGGTTCGTGAGTATTTAACAAATGAGCATGGTGATCACTGGATTGGCCGCGGAGGGCCGGTTCCTTGGCCCCCTCGTTCCCCAGACCTAACGCCCATGGACTTTCATGTCTGGGGTCGTCTTAAAGACCTTGTATATGGACACGATGGCCACGAAATACGGACGGAGGACAATTTAAGACGTCGTATTAAACGGGCCTTTCGTGTGATGCGCCGCGATCGCGACGCACTGCGGCGTGTTGGATTGCACGCCCAAAGACGTGCAGCAGTATGTATCGCGCAAAACGGACGCCATGTACAGCAATTAATGTAAATAAATAGTGATTATTTTAGTGTAAATAAACTGAAACCAGTAGTGTAAATAGGAGGAACAGTGTGTTAATAGTCGTGTAAATAAACAATCGTTGTAGATAGTGTTGATTCAAATTTTTAAACACGCCGAGTTATCATTAAATTATGCTAATTTGTTTTTTTAGTTTAATCAAACATACCTAACTTTAATAAATTTGCATACCCCTAACACAATACATTCTAGCATGATTTTGGATAGCTCGTCAGTCCACAGCCTGAGAAAGTGTGATGGGAAATTTGAATCACTCCCTGTCTGAAAAATACCTACACCCCTTGAAGATTTGTGTACTCACCTGATAAGCTGATAAGTCGACCGCAAATAGGTAAGCTAACTTAACATCTACTTATTTAAGAATTTTCAAAATTATGTTTTTATTTGTTTGTTTTAAATTATGTCGATTTAATTATTCGAAAATTTGCAAAAGCTACATTTAAGGCAATTTTTTTTATTAACAATGTTGAAGGTCATTCCCCCTAGTTATTCAAGCCAAACGTCTGTGCGTGTTATGAATGAACTCCGGCCATTTTTCGTCTGTTAGCTCTTTTTCGCTCTTTACAAGGAGAAGGAATAAGACAGATGATCACAGATGGTTTTACGTTTAAAGATGGACGAGTTTATGCAATATGAAGTCGTTGTTGTTATTTTGTATTTTTATTTTCATTTTTTTTAGTTTTTATGATACACATTTGAAAGTTGGTTTTCACGATTGCTTTTCACCTATATAGTCACAGGCTAGCAGGATGAGTGCTAAAAAAATCGGACATTATATACTCATTCTAATCATTGTTCTTAAGGAGTCGGTCAAGTATTCCACCTAATTATTAAACCATTGGTTAAGTGATCTAGGACTCATTTGACCCTTAGCTCACTATACACCTAGCCGCTACGCTTATCTACTAGCTTAAATCTAGGGAACACTTAACCCTTAGCGCACGACACAACTAGCCGCTACGTAATGTAGTATAAAAGGAATAATAATTATTTACTTCTGTACTACCTTTGTACCATAAATAAGCTTTGTGATTTGTTGCAAATTGACTATTGATTACTTGCTTCAAAATAAGGAAGTACTTGACACAAGCACTCGACACACCTGGCCGTTGTACTCGTGTTTAATAAAAACTAAGGACACACTTGGCCCTTATTCCTGTTATCTACAAAACCTAAGGACACACTTGGCCCATGCGACTCACATGGCCGCTTCACCTACCTAATAAAAAGAGGTTTTTACTAAAGGACACACTTGGTCCACGCGACTCACATGGCCGCTTCACCTACCTAATAAAAAGAGGTATTTACTAAAGGACACACTTGGCCCACGCGACTCACATGGCCGCGTCACCTACCTAATAAAAATAATTCACTGGCTTCTATTTAAAAGGCTTTTATTACTAGTTTCAGTTGGCGACTGGATGGGAGGACCCGGTGGAGTGGTATCGGGGGGGCTCGGGCGTCCCCGCAGTCTCCAAGCGAGTTCCCCTCTGATCGGCTGAGCCGAAAAGTACGAGTAGGGTTTGCTAAGCAGCGCCTCGACTATATTTTTCTTTCCCCTACTAAAACTCAAAAAAAAAATAATGACAAAGCTAAAGAAGAAGAAAAAGTTTCATCAACGGCGACACTTCCTCCCACTCAAAGTGCACCTCACCAACATCCGAGGTCTGCACTCAAATCTCGACCCGGTTCACCACCACCTGGAGACCGAGAAGCCGCACTTATTCTTCTTAACGGAGACGCAGATAGCAACACCGTCGGACGTGGCATACCTCAACTACCCTGGATACACTCTCGAACATAAGTTCAAGAAATGTGCAGGGGTCTGTGTGTATGTTCGCGATGACATCTGCTGTAAGCGTCTCCGTTGCTTTGAGAAGTCAAAATTTCCTGTGCTGTGGCTTTTGGTGGACACTGGGGTAGAGAAATCTCTCTGCGCTTGTGTTTACCGTTCGCACAATGGAGATCGGGAGACGACTGGGCTCATGGAATACCTTGCTGAGACGGCAGACTCCGCACTTCAGCGATATCCAACAGCAGAGCTTGTTTTTCTGGGGGAATTCAACGCCCACCACAAAGAGTGGCTGTTCCCATACCAGAAAACTGACCATGCTGGGCGAGAGGCCCGCAAGCTAGCATTGGCGCTAGATCTCACTCAGCTGGTGGAACAAGCGACGCGAATACCGGATATCGCTGATCATACACCCAATTGCCTGGACCTACTGCTGACAACTGATCCACACAGACACTCGGTTTCAGTCTCGGCTCCACTGGGATCGTCCGACCACTGTGTAGTGAAATCCGTATCGATCTGCTCTTCTCCGGATAACACCCTTAGGGGTACGAGGAGAGTATGGCGATACGAGTCAGCAGACTGGGACGAGATGCGAGCTTTCTTTGCATCATACCCGTGGCGGCAGTTATGTTTCTCTTCGAAAGACCCCTCATGCGTCGCTGATGCGATCACAGCTGTTATCCGGCAGGGAATGGAATATTTCATTCCATTTTCCGACATCCCGCTCGGTTACAAAGCCCGACCTTGGTACAATGCGGACTGTGCTCGAGCTGAGGCTCGTAAACAGTCAGCTTACCAGGCTTGGGTAAAAGCTCGAGATCAAAAAGTGCGAGCGCGAAAGGTGCGAGCAAAGAAGAGAGCATATAATACAGCCGCCAGGTCTTGCAAAAGGGTGCTGCGAAAAGCTAGGTTCGACCATGTCAGCCGTATTGGGGCGAAACTTGCATCTTACCCACAGGGTAGTAAGCAGTTCTGATCCCTGTCGAAATCAGTCGAATCTAACTTCTGCCTTCCTACACTACCTCCAATGCAGAAACCTGATGGGTCACTTGCCCACACCGCAACAGAGAAAGCAAATTTATTTGCCGATCTGTTTGCAAGCAATTCACGTCTAGACGCTGGCTCGAAACATCCACCCACCATGCCTCACTGCGATTCTTTGATGCCAGAGATCTCAGTGCACAACAAAGAGGTCCGTAGATCCCTTCTTGGTCTAGACGTGAACAAGGCCTGTGGCCCAGATGGTATACCAGCAAGAGTGCTGAGATATTGTGCGCCTGAGTTGTCTCCCGTACTGACGCGACTGTACCGCCTCTCTCTCACGACAAAAATCGTACCAAAATCTTGGAAGCTTGCCAATGTGCAACCAGTACCCAAGAAGGGTAGCCGTGCCGACCCTGGTAACTACAGACCGATCGCCATCACTTCCGTACTCTGTAAGGTTATGGAAAAAGTCCTAAATTGCAAACTGCTTTCATACCTAGAAGACAATGATCTTCTCAGTGATCGTCAATATGGCTTCCGCCGGGGACGTTCAACTGGGGATCTTCTAGTGTATGTAACGCATTGCTGGGGCGAAGCCATCGAAAACCACGGCGAAGCAATCGCAGTGTCGCTGGATATTTCGAAGGCTTTCGACAGGGTTTGGCATGCGAGTCTGCTGAGCAAGCTTCCAGCGTACGGTATCCCCACTGGCTTCTGTAGCTGGGTGGCTGACTTCCTGAGAGAACGGTCGATCCGAGTAGTCATTGACGGCTGCTCCTCTGACCTCAAGGCCATTGACGCCGGAGTTCCTCAGGGGTCTGTGCTCTCTGCGACTCTTTTCCTGCTGCACATTAATGACCTGCTATCTTCAGGTATTGTTGGGTACGCAGATGACAGTACTGTCACGGAGAAGCATCTGTCTAGTGCAGGAGCCAGTGGAGTTGAGGTCCAAAGATTGAGAGAGGCCATGGTTGAGCGTACGAGCCTGACGTTAAGTAATGTCTCCCAGTGGGGCGATGACAATCTCGTCAGCTTCAATGCCTCTAAGACGCAGGCGTGTCTTTTCTCTACAAAAAGGAGTCCTTTCACCCTTTCTCCTACTTTCCGAGGTACATCTGTTCCAGTGACCGACACTCTACAACTTCTTGGCATGGAGTTGTCCTCTGACCTCAACTTTGGCACCACCATCGAGTCTAAGGCTCAAATTGCAGCTAGAAAGTTGGGCGTCCTGAATAAAGTCAAGCGGTACTTCACGCCTGGACAGCTTTTAACTCTTTACAAAGCCCAAGTCCGATCTTGCATGGAGTACTGCAGCCACCTTTGGGACGGCTCGGCGAAATACCAACTTGCTGCACTAGACTCGGTGGAACGCAGAGCCAAGAGAATAATAGGCGATAAAAAACTGGTGGCGTCCAAGCTGCACAGCCTGGTTCACCGCCGCAAAGTTGCTTGCCTATCGGTCTTCTACAGATTGTACTTCGGAGAGTGTGCTCATGAGCTGCATGAGCTCATACCACCGTCACCTTTCTTCCATCGGACATCCAGACGCACGGCCGGCTACCATCCGTTCTTAGTTGATATACCCATAATCCGCACTAAGCGCTTCTCATCATCTTTTATAATGCGCACAGCTAAAGATTGGAATTCCCTGCCTGCGTCTGTATTTCCGAGTGCATATAACCTGACTCTCTTTAAGTCCAGAGTGAATAGGCATCTTCTGGGCAAGCTCGCTCCATCGTAGATCCCATCTATGCTCTAGAGCAAGATTGGAGTCAAGAGTAAGCCCATCTTAAGTAAAAAAAAAAAAAAAAAAAGTTATAATAAAATTTCTCGAAACATATAGAAACAAGTCAAATGATTAGTGCAATAGTCTCGCCGTAGCAGATTACTATCCTAATACAATGCTTAGTGACAATCTTAATGATATCAAACTACTTCTTGTATCATGGGCAATATTTCAGAATAATTTTCCATTAAAAATTTCGTACATACCTTTTGTGGGCTGCAGCTTCATCGCACTTCTGAGTTTTGAAGAAATAATACCACTGTTGAACCTCACTGATTTCATTTTATAAGGATAGAATAATTAATTAGGTAACTCACAAATTATATGCTTATTGTTTTAATTATAATTGCTATTACGGCCGACAGAGTTTCCTCTTAGCTACCGCTTGGTTCGAACGCTGACGAGCAACTGACTGAATAGCGATCTCTCCCGATACTGCTGCGGTGTTTTCCCCACCACAACTCAATTACGTCAAGTCCTATTCTTGGTCGACAGTTAGTGTTGCCAACATTTAATTAAAATACATCGAATCACGACACGTGTAACATTTAGTTTAAAGTAAGTGTTTAACACACTTGATTTAAACTTGTGGGATGCTACTTGTGTAGCACGTTTGCTGCGTCTCATTTGAGGCAGACGGTGTGTTCGGCGGGCTCAGCGGCAGAAAACGCTGTGAAGTTGAAGCACGCCAAGTACTCGGCCCTGGAGTCAATGTATGACTTCATTCCGGTGGCTGTCGAAACACCTGGACCATGGGGGGCTGAGGCCCGCGACCTTTTAAGAGAGATAGGGCGAAGATTGAGAGAGAAGGGAAATGATCCCCGCTCTGGTTCCTGGTTGGTCCAGCAGGTCTCTATTGCCATTCAACGCGGCAATGCAGCCAGCATAATGGGGACCTTTGGATCGACTAGGTTGCAGGGTGGACCTTAAGGCCGTTCCCCTAGCCAATGACCTTGAGCATTTTGCTGGCTCTCTTCCTCTCTTCACCGCTGCATTATTTTGTAAAGTGATTGCGATAGTGAATGCGATAACGCCGCGACATCTAGTTAGCTTACGCCAAACTACGATGTACTCGTGGCATGATTAAGCAAATACAAACGTAAAGCACGGATCGTAGAATAATTATAAGAGGCGGCCAGGCGGCAGAGTAAAATAATTTGCTCGCAACTTTCATCGCCTACACATTATTATTACCTTACGCACATTACATTTTGACAAGTCACGTGATATATTTTGGAAAAACATAATAAATTAGCCGTGAATAAATAAGGTAACGAAAATACATAAATTATAGCGACAACCCCTATAGTTTATTTTGTCAGTTATTAAAATATTTTTGGCAGAACAGAATACTAAAATTTAAATATTATTATCTAGCAATTACCTACCATGCTACGTTTATTAATAAATGGTTTTTAATAATACTAGAATTTAAAAGTGTAATTTTTCTTTATTGAATTTAAAAATAAAACAGTATGAATTGAAACAAAATTTACCAACTACAGGTGGGATTCGAACCCTCGCCCATTGGATCTTGAAAGGCGAGTGAATTTCCAACTACGCTACCAAGTCACTAGCTGTCAAGTCGAAATCTTCAAGTGTTTCTCGCAGATTTTTTTTTATAAATGATGCAGCATTGATCAGGCAACTGTTGGTGTAATAAACAAATGGCCAATTTAATAAGCCCGTTGTCTATAGTTTAAGTTTTTTTTTTACATGACAGATCTGTGATCTACACTCTCTCTGCCCTAATGTCTGCCTGCTGTTGTACTGTGTTCATAAACCTGAATAAAACCAATTCGTTTATTTCAACTGAATCTTTCGTTTTTCTCGCCCTAACCCTTTAGGTTATGGGCCCAGGGCTTCGTCAGTGCCCTGCCAAATATTTATTTCGAAGTTTCGGCAAGAAAAAGAAAGTTGTTCATCTGCGTGTTGGATCGTCGCATGCTGGCGGTGTGCTAAACTTACTGCAACAATCACAATGATGTCTTCAAACATAGCATCAGTGGAGAAATTAACAGGTATAAACAACTATGTGAACTCGAAATTTCAATTAAAAATGTTATTCATCTACGAAGACATGTGGGACGTGGTCTCGCGTGACCCGTCGGACAAAGAGAAAGCTGATTCAGACTACCAAAAGCGATCAGAAAAAGCTTTGGCAAAAATCTGCTTGCTTGTACAACCTACAGTATTTATGCACGTGAGGAACGCAGTTACAGCGCGAGAAGCATGGCTATGCCTGCAGAGGGCATTTGAGGACAAAGGGCTTTCGAGACGACTAAGCCTTCTTCGAATCCTTTTCGCTACAAAACTAAGCGAATGTGACGACAACATGGAGAGGTATGTCACTAAAATATGCGATCTCAGCCAGCAATTAAGTGATATAGGATCACCACTGGATGACGACTTCCTTGCAGTCTTGCTGCTTAGTGGTTTGCCTACAGAATACGACCCGTTAATTATGGCATTGGAGCACTCCAATACTTCACTGGCAAGCGAGATCGTGAAGGCTAAACTTATGCAAGAAACGCAGCGGCGAGTAGACAAGAGCGATGGGAGCTCGACTGCTTTACTTACAAAGAAAAAACCTATCAAATGTTTCAAATGCAAGAAGGTTGGACATATTTCTAGAGACTGCAGAAAGGAAAAGGTTGTGAAGAAGAAAGAGAGCACCGACAAAGCACTTCTGTCTGCATTCTCGGCGTCTGTGCAGAGTGATGTGTGGCTGATTGATTCTGGAGCCAGCAGTCACATGTGTTACAACAAGAAAATTATAGAAAAATTTGTGCCGGGTTATGTCAGTGAAGTGAAAGTGGCAAATGGTGAAAAACTGTACACTTCTGGCCGCGGTAATGTTGTAGTGCATCTAAAAAATTCTCCAAAGACAATTAGCGAGGTCTATCATGTGCCTAAGTTAGCAACAAACCTTTTATCTACTGTTGTCTTTTATTTCACCTTTTATCTGTCAGTGCATTATGTAGAAAAGGTTATAAAGTCATTTTTGATAAAAACTATTGTAAAATATTTGACAACAATGTTTTGGTAGCCACAGCTCGACATTTTAATGGGGTCTACCAGCTTGAATCTAACAGGGAATCTGACTTGGGGTTAGTATGTGCTAATGTTTCTGTTTCCCAGATTTAGACACGATTCCGGAAAATGAAAAACGCACCACACAGGTAAACCAGGTTCGAGATTCAGCGCTGAAGGAGACACAGAATGTCTGTGAAGTGGAAACAAGTTATCAAGCTGCGAATACTCAGGTATCTCAAGAGACATGGCACAGAAGACTTGGCCATCTGAACTCGAGGAGTATGAATCTATTGAAACAAGGTATGGCAACTGGTGTCAATTATGATAATACTCAGTTTAAATCTTGTGTAGCTTGTGTAGAAGGTAAACTTTGTAAGATGCCTTTTCCTAATAAATCGCAAAGTAGGTCTAATGAACTTCTAGGCATTGTACACACTAATGTTTGTGGTCCCATGTCTGAAAAATCTTTTAGTGGTACAAGATATTTTTTGACGTTCATAGATGACTACAGTAGGAAAACTTTCACATATTTTTTGAAAAATAAAAGTGAGGTATTTGAAAAATTTAAATTATTCAAAGTAATGGTAGAAAATCAGACCCACAAAAAAATCAAAATTTTGCGATCCGATAATGGAGGCGAATACATTAACTAGAGTTAATTTAGAAATTACAGGATTATCTGAAACAAAATGGCATCATTCATCAAACAACCATCCCGCATTCACCTCAGCAAAACGGCGTTGCTGAGCGAGCAAACCGGACCATCGTCGAGAAAGCTCGCTGTATGATGCGAGATGCAGGCTTAGACGGCAGATACTGGGCGGAGGCTGTCAACACAGCGGTCTACTTAAAAAACAGATCTCCAACTAAAGCTGTCATAGGGTGTACGCCTGAAGAAAAATGGACTAACAACAAGGTGAATCTTAGCCATTTACGAACTTTTGGTTGTTTGGTCTATGCCTTAATACAGAATCGGACAAAATTTGATTCAAAAAGTAAGAGATACATATTTGTTGGCTATTGTGAAGATAGTAAAGGTTACAGGTTAATCGACCCGGATTCCCCTAGCAAATATATTAAAGCTAGAGATGTTGCATTCATGGAAGATAAGTTTTTTAGTTTTACTAAAAACATGAATGGTGATAGTGAGGTTTTAGTGATGACAAATGACTCACAGACTGAGGGCAAAAGTTCTCATGATGAAATAGTACAGTCTGGAATTCCTTCATCACCAGAAAATGGGGCAGAGATTAACCTTAGGAGACAAAATATCTTTAGCTTTAATGATTCCGATGACTTTGATAGCTCTATCGTAGCGGATACTTCTGATGAAACATATGTTTCAGGTTCTTCAACTCTTAACGACGAAGATGCGGAGCCACACCAGAGAGCCTGCCTGGCGAGTTCAAGGCGTATCAGAGGCGATCCAGAGACGGTGCAAGAGGCTTTAAGCAGTCCTGAGGCCGATCACTGGAGAGAGGCGATGAAAGATGAGTACCAATCTTTTATTGATAATAAATGTTGGACATTTACTGATCCATCGAATAACCAGAAATCAAAAGCAAATGGATTTTTAAGAAAAAGAAAGGCTTGAATGGAGAGTTATTAAAATACAAAGCTCGTCTGGTAGCTAAGGGCTACGCACAACGCTATGGTATTGACTATGAAGAAACTTTCTCGCCAGTGGTCAGATACTCCACTATTCGCATTCTTTTAGCATTAGCAGCCGAGACAGATATGACCATTGAGCATATGAATGTACGGACAGCATTCTTAAATGGAGACTTGCATGAGACTGTTTATTTGGAACAACCAGAGTGTTTTGTTATTCCTGGCAGTGAACATAAGGTATACAAATTTAACAAGGCCATATATGGACTGAAACAAGCATCAAAATCTTGGTATGAAAAAATAAACAATGTCTTACAGAGAAAGTTACATTTCAGAAGATTGTCATCGGAACCCTGCGTGTATTTCAAGTCTAATGATGAAGAATTAGTCATTATTGCTTTGTATGTTGATGACATATTGCTGTTTTCAACAAAGAACTCACCATTGAAATGTGATGTCAAAGATAAACTCATGAAAGAGTTTGATATGAAAGATCTAGGGCCAGCTAGTTACTTATTGGGTATGCGAATTACTAGACATCAAGACAAACTTTTTCTAGATCAGTCAAATTACATAAAAGAGGTTCTAGACCGCTTTAATATGACCGACTGTAAACCAGCCCAAAAACCAATGGAAAAAGGTGTAAAACTTACAAAAACTGATAAAAAAAAGAGAATATCAACTATAGAAACTTAATAGGATGCTTAATGTATGTTGCTTTTTTTTTTTTTTTTTTTCTTCCGTTTCCGGTACTGTAATCGTAAAGACGTGCTGTCAATCGCTCCCGGAATTAAATTAGTAAAATGTGCTAAAAACCAATGCGTCAGTGCTCAAACGTGAAAATTGTGTTCCGAAAATGTTCGCATGAAACCGCTGCTAAAAATTGGACATCAAAAGTGAAATACGACAGGAAATAAATAACCGAACAAGACCTGGAGGTTATAACCAGCTGTCAAAACGAACAGTGCCAAGCAAGCATACTAACATTGACGAATCAACACTTCGGCATACATTGCTTGTGAGACTTTAAAATACATTGCCTGCGTCCTGTAAGTCGGGCGTGTTCCATTTCAAAGAGTTTTACTAGTATTCACTTTTTTACTTTGGTGAATGGGCACGTTCCTTTGCAATTATGACAACACAACTGTCAGGAGAGATGTCATTACTTTTGGAAAAAATGAAGGAAGAGTTAAATAAACAAACGATACAAATAACAGAAAGCGTTACAACATCGGTACTGAAAGTGGTGGACGAAAAAATACAACTAATAATTGCTGAAAACGAAAGACTGGCTCGGGAAGTGGAAAAACTGAACATGAAGCTCCAAACCTTAGACATGAATGCTAGAAAAAACAACATCATTCTACATGGAATTCCAGAACCCCATACCGAAAAAAACGAAGATCTAAACACTTTGATATTAAAAACAATAAAGGAACTGGATATACCACTCGAAAATAGCGAAATAAATAAAGCGCAACGACTTGGTAAAAAGGAGGAAAAGGGAAAAGTAAGACCTATTTTGATTACAATAACAACTCTGCAGAGGAAAATACAAATTCTTAGAAACAAGAAGAAAATGAAAGAAAACACATACATTACAAATGACTATTCTAAAGACTTCATGGAAAAACGTGAAGCTAGAGCAAGTAAGTTTCGTGATCATGAAAAAAGAAAAAGAATGTCGTCAACACCAAGCCCAAAAGAAAAAGAGACTACCAACAATACTAGCAGGAAAATCCAACGAACGGACGCATTTCAACTCATGCGGGAGCGAGCAAACTCCATGTCTGAAAAAAAATCCTACCTCAATTGATAACCGGAAACGAAATATTGCACAATCCAAAGTAACACCAGATGAGTATCCAAACAAAACCTCTCCAATACGGCTGGTCCCCGCGGAGAAGTATGACCAAAACCCTCCAATCATTAAAATATCTGAACAACAAGGTACAAAATGCCCTCAACTTAAGCAACTCAAAAATAAGAACAATTATCTATACCTATGCTCACTGAATACTCGAACACTCAGAACACCTGAAAGCCTACAAGAACTGGAGCTATCCCTTGCAAGCATAAAATGGGACATATTAGGAATTAGCGAGATGAGAAGAAGCGGGGAAGGAATCGAAGAATACAAAAACTTTATTATGTTCCACAAAGGTGAAACTCTCGGACAAAAAGGAGTAGGATTCCTTGTAAAAATAAAATTTAAAAACAACATAAAAGAGTTTGAAGGAATAAGTGAAAGGATAGCAATAATGCACATTAATATTCCTAATTATCAAAAGGATTGGACAATTATACGAACCTACGCTCCTACCGAACAGGCTGACAAGAGAGACACTGAATACTTTTATAACACCCTCACTGAAATAATAAGGAAGTATTCGGAAAATCACCTGGTTGTCATGGGAGACTTTAATGCCCAAGTAGGAGTTAGACAGCCAGGCGAAGAACTCATAATAGGGCAATTCGGGCATGGAAAGCGAAGCTCGAACGGACTCAGACTGAGTAGCCTTCTACTTGAAAACAATCTAGCACTACTAAATTCATTCTTCAAGAAAAACCCTAAGACGAAGTGGACCTGGATATCTCCAGATGGAATATACAAAAACGAGATAGATTACATTATAACCAATAGGGTCAAGTTCTTCAGTGACACACACATAGTACAAAACTTAAACTTCAACACTAACCACCGTATGGTACGCAGCCGCTTGAATCTCAACCTACCAAAGAAATCCAGGAAAAATATACAAACAAAAGCAAAAACTGCAACAGAAATACATTACAGAAACCTCGGAAAAGACACAACAACACCTCTCTTGGAAATCGCCAACTCAAATATAGACACAGTGAAAAAATACAGCAACTTTGAATCAGAACTCATAGGTCTGACGAAGAAAACACCAGATAACATCATAGAAAACAAGTTTAGCCAAAAAACAACAGAACTAATAGAATCAAGAAGAAAATTAATCTCTATGAAGAGAAGTAAAAAAAATCAAACAGAAATTTCAAACATTAGTAAGCAAATACGAGAAAGCATGAGAAAAGACAGAAAAAGAAGAAGAAATCAAACATTTAAACCAAATTCACTTCAAGCGATGATAGAAACCCTGAAAAACAAGAGCAAAGAAGTAGGACTTGAAATAAACGCAGATAAATCAAAACTGATGACCAACTGCACAGAGGTTGAAATAAAAATTGACGGAAAGCACTTTGAATATGTCAAGGAGTATGTGAACCTAGGACAAATTATTGCAACAACTGATATTACGTCAAGGGAAATAGAGAAAAGAGTAGCAACAGGATGGAAAAAATACTGGGCTCTGAAAGAGATTATGAAAAACAAGGACTTAAGTATGCACATAAAGGCAAAGACTTTCAACACATGCATTCTCCCTTCTATGATATATGGCTGCGAAACATGGGCACTTACTGAGAAACACAGAGAGACAATTGCAAAATGCCAAAGATCGATGGAGAGAAGCATGTTGGGTGTTAAACTAATTGATAAAATAAAGAATGAGAAAATCAGAAAGAAAACTAATCTCAAAGACGCACTTTCTCGTATTGACCATTTGAAGTGGGGCTGGACAGGCCACATGTTGCGTTGCCAGAGAAACAAATGGAGCAAGCAGGTCACTCTCTGGTATCCAAGAGACAGCACCAGAAAACAGGGGCGCCCGATAAGAAGATGGGAAGATGAACTTAAATTGACTCTGGGGCCACACTGGACTAGAGTGGCAACAGACAGAGTTCAGTGGAAGCAGTTGGGGAGGAGGCCTATGCCAAACGGCACACCGAGTTACGTGATATATTATAAACTACACCTGTAAAAGCGGCAATACTAATTGAATGTAAAGCATGTAATTTGGAAATAAAGGCTATTATTATATTATTAATGTATGTTGCAGTTTGTTCCAGGCCTGACATCGCGCACGCGGTAAGCACTCTAAGCCAATTTAATGAGTGTTACAGTCAGCTTCATTGGAAGGCAGCCAAACGTGTCCTGCGCTACTTAAAAGGTACTGTAAATCACAGCCTTGTTTTTGAAAAGGGAGGTCTTAGTGTTACTGGGTATATTGACGCTTGCGAAGTGGACCGCAGATCTTACACTGGTTTTGTATTCAAAATTGGTAAGTGTACTGTGTCTTGGGAAAGTAGAAAGCAAAGAACAGTTGCACTTTCTAGCACCGAGGCAGAATATATGGCCCTGTCAGATTCTTGTAAGGAAGCACTATTTATTCGTACTTTAATGTCTGAATTGTTTTGTAGACAATGTTGTGTAACAATATATAATGATAACCAGTCAGCACAGAAGTTGTGTAAAAATCCTATGTACCACGCTCGCACCACACGTATAGATGTGAGACATTATTTTATTCGTGAAGTTGTAAAGGATAATATAATTGTTTTGTAATATTTATCAACCTCTGAGATGACTGCAGATATTCTAACTAAACCTCTTGTCAAAGAAAAACATGATATGTTTGTAAAATATTTAAACTTATCTGAGAATGTTTGAATATGATTTATCTTTAGGCAATAATGATGTGAATCCGTACACAACAATTACCAACTTAAGTAACATTTTATGTAATATGAATGAATGTAAAATATTTTTATTAAGTGTTCAACAAAATAACTGCTTAAACGTCCAGAAACTAAATACTAAAATGAATCTGATTGTAAACCAATATGAAAATTGTACTTTTATAAATATCGATCACATGCTTCAACATCACAAAAGCCATAAAAAAATATCGACTAGGAATAGAGTCTGCTTTAAAATAAATATTGAAATCGATTACATAAAATACAGTCAAGATTACATTAAAAATATCTCGGAAATTATAAAAACACAAAAATATAATAACTCCTATAGCCTTAAAAATACGACATCTAGAAACTCAAATACCATCACATATGAAAAAGGTACGATCCCGTACTATTTTCCATCTAAAAAAATACTTTAAAATAATAAAAAATCCCCTGAACAAGAAAAAACAAAATGTTTTCGTTAACAATAATGAAACAAGTTTTGTTATCTTTCATCAAAATATTCAAGGCCTGGAGTCTAAAAAAGAACTTATTGAATTGACAATTATAGACCTAAAAAATAACTTAACTCCTGACATTCTTTGCTTTACGGAAACTTTTATAAAAAGCGGAGAGGAAAAAAATATTAAAATATCTAACTACGAACTAGCATCACACTTCTCGAGAAACAAAAAAAGAGGGGGAGCCTGCATTATGGTCAAAAAAGGAATATCCTATACAAAAATAGGTTTTGCTCAAGACCTAGCAGTCAATTTCCATTTTGAATGCTGCTCCATACTAGTTCCAATATGTAATGTATTAATTTTATGTGTTTACCGTACATCAACAGCTACAAAGAAGAGACATTTTGAGTACTTCTTGGAAAAACTTGAACTTGCCCTTAATAAATACTTACACAAATATTCAAAGTACAAAATAGTTATTGCAGGAGACATAAATATTAACACCTTAACGAATAATAATGTAACTAGAAATCTAACTGACCTATTACGTAATTACAATTTGACACAGCACATAAAAGAACCTACTAGAGGCTCATCTTGTATTGACCATATATTTAGTAACGTAAGAAATGCTACAGGCTTAACTCTCCCGGTCAGTCTATCTGACCATGACACAGCCCAGGTGCTTAATTTTAATTTAAAAAGAAAAATTGTTATCCCAAGAACAATATTCAATTATAAGAGATCGTATTGTGCTAAAAATATTGAGAAATTTAAAACACACTTAGAAACACTTTCATTTCTAGAAGTGTACAGTGAAAAAAATCCAAATGAGGCCTTTAATATTTTTTATGACTGGTTTCTTTTGCTATACAAGCTATGCTTTCCTATTTGTAAAGTAAAACTAAATATGAACTTTAAGTTGAATTGGATCACAAAAGGAATTAGGAAAAGTTGTGCAAGAAATAGATATCTCCGCCGAGACTTCTATAATAAACGAAATATAAAAACCAAATTAAAATATCGAGCATATTCAAAATTATTAAAAAAATGTATTTTGCAAGCTAAAAAGCAAAGCAACAACAAATATGTCCTCAAAAGTAAAAATACTTGTAAAGCCACGTGGAAAATAATACAAGATGAAATAGACAATGGAATGCGACCAAATGATCATATAGAATTTATAGAATATCGTAATAATATTATAAAAAATCCTGACGAAATTGCAACAGTATTTAATGACTTCTTTATTGAATTGACAAATAAATCTAATTATAATAATAATTTTGTTGAACCCTCAACGGACATCACAAATAATTCTATTTTTCTTTCCCCTATCGACGAATACTGTGTGAAAAAAACTATAAACACTCTGAACAATACGAATTCGTCGGGTTATGATAATGTCTGCACGAAAGTCATAAAGGCGAGTCAGGAGCAAATAAGCCCCATGTTAGCGTACTTAATAAACCTTTCTATGGAATCTGGAATATTCCCAGATAAGCTTAAATTTTCCATAGTAAAACCAGTGTTTAAAAAGGACGACAAATCAAAAATTGATAATTACCGACCCATAACGCTGATACCTATATTCGCTAAAATCTATGAGAAAATCATACACGCCAAACTTACTTCCTTCTTTAATAAGTATCAGATAATAAAGCAAAGACAATATGGATTTCAAAAACACAAATCCACCACTCATGCTTTATTTGACTTAGTAAATGAAACATTGTTAGGTCTAAATGATAGCAATTACACCACAGCTCTCTTCTTCGACATGTCGAAAGCATTCGACTTTGTATGTCACAATCTGCTATTAAAAAAACTAGAGCACTGTGGCGTCAGAGGCGTTGTATTAAAATTGATTCAGACGTATCTGCAGAACAGAAAGCAATCAGTTGAAATCTCACAAGTAGACAAAAATAACGTCGTTCAAACATACAAATCTGATTTCAGAGATAATAAATTTGGTGTTCCACAAGGAAGTGTTTTAGGACCACTCTTGTTCTTGATATATATTAATAATCTCCCCGACGTGACTGAGCATCAATGTGTTCTGTTCGCTGACGACGTATCAGTGGTGGTAAGGACTGATAGTAAATTGACAATAGAGGATCATAAGAGTGACATTGAAAAAACAATTAAATCTATTATAACATGGCTTAAGAATAATAATTTGACTATAAATATTAACAAGACCTGCTTTATAAATTATAATATTATCATCTCCCAGACATTAGACATAAATTACCAAGGGCAAATACTTAAGAATGCAAATACAACCAATATATTGTTTTAAACTTTCATGGTCACTAACATTAGAATAGTTTGTTACGGGATTGCTACCATGTACCTTATTTTTGAGTTCCCGATATTTCGGCACTGTTGCAAGCGCCATGATCACGGAGTAACTGAAGATCTTGCGGGTAAGTTGTTAAGGGCAAACATATCGGTCTACCCTCTTTCGCTGTCTTTTATTGCACGCGTCGGTACCATTGTCTACAAACTCACTATTTTCTCGCACCTGTTCTCGACACACAACACTAACAGTATCTGACCGCGAAACAGCAGTTTGTTGTTTTTTCCGGTTTTTGCACATACGATCCCGTAACAAACTATTCTAAAATACAACCAAATTCTTAGGCATAGAAATTGACCAAAAACTAGATTGGAAAAAACAAGTAGAAATTGTATGTAGTAAAATAAACCGTTTTACATTTGCACTGTATAAACTGACTAAGATAGCCTCAAGGAGTACTGCTCTTACAGCCTACTTTTCATATGTCGAGTCAGTTCTTAGATATGGTCTCATCATGTGGGGAAATAGCACAGAAGTAAATAAGGCTTTCATTGCACAAAAGAAATGCGTTAGGGCAATATGTGGTACTGCACCTGACGAACCATGTAAACCGCTTTTTAAATATTTAAAAATCTTGCCACTGCCGTGCCTTTACGTTTTTGAAATTGGAAAGTTTGTAAAGCTTAATATGCATTATTTCAAACAAGCTAAAGACATATACCCACGGAATACAAGAAATGGTAATAGACTCGTTTCTGTTGTCACCCCGAAAAGTGTGATGTTTCAGAGAAATTGTTATTGGATGTGTATTCAAATCTACAACAAGATTCCTGACCACATAAAACAATTACCTTCCAATCAGTTTAAGACTGCCTTGTATACATGGCTTTATGATAGATTGTTTTACAGTGTTAAAGAGTATTTAAGCTATAATTGTGATTAATTCTATAAAATTATTGTTAATTATTATTTAAAATATCATCATTTATTTTCTTTCTTTCTTTTTTTTTGACATTCTATAATTGAAGAAATGTAATAATTGAAATTGTAATTTATTAAATATGTGTATCTGCCATCACAGTAAATTGTCAATTCTTGTGAAATTAATATGTAATTAATCTCCAAAACATTTGCATGCTATTATTAATGGCTAAATGGGCCGAACATTAAACTAATTGTAAGACCTTCAGTGTACCCTATTTAAACGCAAATAAACTATTTCTATTTCTATTTCTATGTTTTTGTTAATTAAAATAACGTGTTTGTTTAGTATGTACATTAATCATAACTTGATAATTGGTTGGTTTATGTATTAAAAAAAAAACTATTTTTCAAACAAATGAGTATTTGTTAAACGTAATTTATTGAAGTTACTCTTGTACTTGTAATTGCAAAACTAAGTGTAAGTTGTATAGTTTGGGAAAAGTATGTATTTTTATTTATTTTTTGTACTTGATAGTCTGTACAAAATTGTAATTAGATTCAGATTGTATTTGTTTAAGGGCCAGTGTTGGTGTAATAAACAAATGGCCAATTTAAAAGGCCCGTTGTCTATATTTTAAGTTTTTTTTTTTTACATAACAGATCTGTGATCTACACTCTCTCTGCCCTAATGTCTGCCTGCTGTTGTACTGTGTTCATAAACCTGAATAAAACCAATTCGTTTATTTCAACTGAATCTTTCGTTTTTCTCGCCCTAACCCTTCACTATGCGGATACTACACCCGATAGAAATTTTGTTACAATTTTGTGTGCCCATAAACTCTATCGTGAATTCGTGAGATATTTTATTTATAGGTTGTTGTTATTTATATAAAGTTTATCTAGATTATCTGATATTTATCTGATTTTATGTTATAAATGGTTTCGGTTTTTATTTGTTTTATCTTAAGATTTAAAACTGTTAATTTTTCTTATCTAATCTAAAAGTAAAACATAGTAAAAATTGAAAAAAAAAAACTTGAAAAAGTTACTGCTTCAAGTGAGATGCGATCCTACGACTTTGGATTACCGGGCGTGTGTTTCCTCTACTAAGCTATCCAATCACTAATAAATTTGGCGAAATCTTTCAAGTGTTTCTGTCGAAGCCATCGTTTTTTCTAATCAATGTTGCGGTATACTACCGTTGTTTAGTAAGAATCTACATATTAATTCATAAAATTACACATCGATGGCGCTGTTCATTGTTACACCGCGGTATCATTTGGTTTTTTCCAAACTGATATACTGATTTGAGAAAGTAGAAAATAAATGAGTTTTGATGCGGACTATTTGTTTCAATTCGTAAACAACCGTAGTTAGCTAAGTATAGACTGTGGTGAACATGACTACAGCTTCCTCATTACTCTAAAACGAATTCTAAGCCTGACATAGTTTAACGCATAATGAGAGCCATCGAAACGTTCCAGTCATATAATTGCAGCAATCATATCTTCGTTACTATGAGGTGTTTTTTGTGTGTCAGCCGACGAAACGTGTCTCCAGCTGACACATGCCGTTTAGGCAAACCAGTAAGGTTAGGGTTTCAGAATATAGTTAGAAATTTAACTAATAATGACAGCAATGATAGCCAAAAAAACTAGCCATCACACTGAAATACTGTTGAAACTACGATCGTAAAACTATGTGCGAGCTGGAGACCCATGTCTCTGGCTTGCACAGCTGTATCTTCGTAATTACTCAAGATACGATCATAATTTATACCTCAAAATTTGCGGTCGAATTGCAGCATTCGACTCCAAATATATCAAAACTAAATCTTGAATAGTTTAAGAGCTACGAACCGATAAGTATGTGTAAGCTGGAGACCCATGTCTCCAGCTTACACATGGTGAATTAGAGTAACTGTATAAGTTAGAGTTTCATTTTAAACATGAAATGATTCGTTGTAATAGCAGCACAAACGATGCTTAATTTCAAATCTCTGGGCCTTTTGGTTTCATAATTATAAGCCAAAACCTGTTTTCCCGCCAAAAAATTCAAAATAATGGCTCGGAAGCGGGCAAAGCGCGACGTTGCCGTTCCGTGCGCTACACTATTGTAGTCGAGTTTGAACTCAAGAGCTAGTATTATTTGGAGTCATTTTAATTTGCGCTCTCGATCGTTTTTATTTCTATACTAAGAATGATAGACAAGGAGCCTTAAACATAAGGACAAAATAGTTCCTTCATAAGTTTTAATATTTAATTTTGATGGTAGTGATTTCACACGCGGATGATTTTATATTTTTCATTTTTTGATGAGAATGTAATTTGTTTTTTCACATTTCGCTAATTTACATTAAAAATATCATTCCAATAAACAAACTAATCTATTCTATTGATTCATTTACTATTTCAATGTTTTTAAACAAAGTAAGTAATGGTTCAAAATAATATCTATGGTGGATCTCATAAGTTTTTTAACGGTATACGATAACCTTACATCCGCTCGTTATTTACACAGAAAAGCCATTTTGTCATCGGCTCGGACCGGGCCGACGATTGAAGTAAAGTAAATTAAAATATTCTTACGTTCCAAATTGCGCTAGAAGCACTGTCAGCGTAAAACCGACCAAATATAATAGTCACAATTAATATTACACAAAATAGGGTTTCTTTACCTACCTGTTGCATTTATATGGATTCGTGCTAATAGTGCTTGCGTGCACGGAGTAATGAGGAAGCTGTAGACATGTTCACTAGACTGTGGCAATGTGGCTAGCCTTTTGGTGATAATAATCTGATTTTATACTGTGGGCATTTTCGCCAGTAGACGTCCCTTCGCTTTTTAGAGATTGATAAAATATATCGCATCACGTCCATATTAGGGTGTAAAGTAGAAATACACCCATGGAAAAGCACAAAACTTGTTCCTCAATGTAAACGATGCCAGGCGTATGGTCATACCCAGAAATACTGCGCAAAAGAACCAATATGTGTAAAGTGCACTGGAAAACACCTTACTCGAGACTGCAGAAAACCTGCAGACGAGAAGCCAAAATGTGTGCACTGCGGTGAATAACATCCTGCCAATTATAGAGGATGTGTAGTAGCTAAAGAGATGCAGATCATAAAACAAAAGCACACAAAAAATGTTGCTAAGGTCCGACAGGCACCAAACCTCAAAAGACAAAGTTAGTGTAGCTCCAACAAAAACTGTAAGTAAAAAAAATACCTACGCACAAGCAACATCTAATAAAATCAATTATGTAGGTACATAACGATGATGCAAATGTACCTACTGATAGTGCTGCGAAATTAGATCAAATCCTAAAATATATGTCTTCGTTTGATGAACGACTAAAAAAACTGGAAAACAGTGCCAAAACTGCGCCATCAAAACCTAAAAAAATACTCACAACTTAAAAATTATGGCTTGGAATGCCAATGGACTACTCAGAGACCAAAATGAGCTGCAAGTAGTTCTAGTCACACAAAACATTGACATATGCCTTGTATCAGAAACACATTTTACCAAACAATCTCATATAACATTCAAAGGATACGACGTCTATCATGCACTGCACTCCAACAACCGTGCTAGAGGTGGTAGCGCCGTTATTGTAAGAAATAACCTTTCATTATGAAAACTTTAAATTTGGAAATTGTAAAGAATTAATTGAGCATTTGACCAGTGACCGTAGTACAGACTACTCTTTATGGAAGGTGATAAAGAAAATGGACAAACCTGTGCAAGCCATTCCTCCCATTAGAGAAATTGATACACCGATACACTTCGGGGAAGGGTTTACGATGCTACTAATGTCAAATGATGATCGGTCAGATCGACTGAAATGCCCGATCCAACCGACCGAGCGTTTGCATTTCATATTAGAAAATGCCCGATGCATCAGTCAGTTTGTTAGTAACAAACGCCAGGCAAAGACCATAGTCCTACCTACCTACTGGGTGAATCTTGAAATTAGGCGTATTTGATTGATTCCCGTGGAAAATTTTAAATGATAAAGATATGCTAAAATCATGACGTAATATTAAATTTGGATAGTTTTTTTAACATATTGATCTAATAGCCACTCATTTTGCACAATTAGTTTCGAAAATATAAGCAATTGAAATTTTGTCTACCACTGGAATCAAAAACAAGGCATGGGAATCGATAAAACAATCTTTATTATAGTTCAAATCAATTGTTTGTTTAAATTCTTTTATTCAATACAATTCTTTTATTCCAAAATTTCAGTTCTTCGTCAGTTCTTTAATAAATGTAATAAAGAGTTCCTCTCTTTTCCTTTCAAATTATAACAAAAATGGAAACACGTCACGACACGACACTCCATATCATTTATAAATTTTAACAAACTTTTACTTAGTTTTAAATTCATTTACGTTATTTTATTTATTTGCGTGGACTCATTTCACTCACTGGTAAAATTTTTCCTGTAATATTTTTCTTTAAATATCTTTGCCGTTCTTTTTCTTGTGGTTGAGCACGAAGTATGGGGTCATTTTTTATTTTTTCCCGTCTACGACGTTCAGCAAGGCGTTTTTTTTCTAATATTGCTTGCTTTGACTGTTTTGGAGGCATTTTTTGGGTCTGAAATATGTAAAAGTTTCTATGAATATAAAATTGAATCTAGCTATTTTAGTGTTATTAACAAATCACAAAGTAATGACACAAATTAAGATTATCTATGAATCACAAATACATTGGCACAGCATCCTTCATTTTATAAAGAAAGATTGATTCCCATGGCATTAAAACCACGGGAATCAATAACACGGGAATCAAAGTTCGTCAATTTTTATCGATTGCTCTTTAACTAACAAACATATATTTTAAATGCAAACTTAAATAAATAATGCACTATCAATAGTTTTTATTTATTATAAGAAGCGATCTTAAAAAACAATAAAAATATTTTTTATGGCTATCACGGTAATCAACGATGTATTTTATTTTATTTTATCAGTAAAACACTACAGTATCTTAAAACTAAATTACTCGCTAGATTTGTCACTAAACACCATTTACGTGTTTCCACATATAAAATCAAAGTATGGCTTGTACAAGTTAAAGTAACTTATGAGATAAAAATAGGCATTTAACAGGGTTAAACGTTGGTACACTTATTAAAAAAGTAGCAGTGGGTTCAATCCAGTCAGTGCACCGCTTCAAACCATCTTTTTGAACAACGCTTTTTGAGACTACTAACACTAGTGTTAAATAAGTCTAGTTCGAGGTCATCGGCCATAGCATTGAACACGTTAGGAGCCCTAATGAAATAGGAGTTCTGCCTATATTTCGTGGTACTGTGTGGGATGAAAAGAGCCGCAGGCCTCCTCAGGGTTCTGGGCGGTTCTCTGAGATTTATTAATAAAAGGAGGTGTGGAGAATCTATTTTTGATTGAGCTATTTTAAAAAGAAGTACTAAATCTGCAATATTTCTTTTTTCGTGCAGCGGTGGAGTGTAATGTTTATTGCACCCGTGTTTATAGCTTTCCATGTAGGTTCTGCTCTTGTACTGCAAAAATCTCATGAACTTACGCTGTATGCATTCTATTTTATCAACGTAAATATCATACTGTGGGTTCCAAACCTGTGAGCTGTACTCGAGGATGCTGCGCACATATGTGCAATATAAGAGCTTAACAACTTTCAGACTGTGAAATTGAGAGCAAGAACGCATTATAAAACTAGTGTCCTAGTGGCCTTCTTGACTATTTGCTCGACGTGAGTCTCGTAAGTTAATTTGGAGTCGTGGGTCACGCCTAAGTCGCGAATTTTGTCAACATTTTTTAATCCCGTCCCTTTGAACGAGTATGTATATTCTGTTACATTAAGTTTACGGCTGAAGCATTTACTATAACACTTTGAAATATTTAAATCTAAATTATTATTAATACAATACTCGTCAAATCTATCAAGATCAAGCTGAAGTGAATTACAATCATTTAAGCTGTGTATTTGTTTATATATTTTCATGTCATCCGCGTATAATAAAAATTTTGAATTGAGAAAACAGCTAGATACGTCATTAATGAAAATATTAAACAGCAAGGGTCCTAAAAGCGGACCTTGAGGAACACCAGAAGGGACAGAGTTCCACTTGGAGCAGTAACCATTTGTAACTACTGCTTGACTTCGGCTCTCTATGTAAGAGGTGAACCACCTGAAAAGATTACCATGTATTCCGGCTGACAGTAACTTGTTTAGAAGTATCAAATGGTCTATCCGATCAAAAGCTTTGCAGTAGTCGGTAAAAACAGCATGAACTTCCCCTCCTCCATCCATACCAGAGGTCAAGAAATCGGTAAACGTTATTAAGTTCGAAGTAGTAGAGCGGTTTTTAAGAAATCCGTGTTGTTCTGGTATAAACAGACTCGATAGTGTATTATAGACTTGGTTATACACGATGCGTTCGAAAACTTTGGCAAACAAACATAATTTAGAGATGGGTCTGTAGTTCTTGACCTCGCTTTTATTGCCGTTTTTGTGTATTGGAGTTATGAATGCGGCCTTCCACAAGTTGGGTACGGTACCTTCTGACACCGAGCGCCTGAATAGCATTGCCAGTGGTCTTGTAAGACTTTTTGCACAGTTAACTATAAAAACTGGCGATATAAGATCAGGGCCTGCACCTTTGGTAAAATCCAGTGATTTTAACAAATTAAATATACAATCATCTTTAATTTCTATGTCTCCAATGGTATGAAAAGAGGGTTCCTGTGAACGGAACGATTGTTAAGTTATGGAAGCGCTAGGGGTGCCACCAGGGAGGAATGTGGATTGAAAGTAGGACGCAAAAAGCTCACAGATCCTGTCTCCAGAGCTAGCAGTTTGCCCTTCGTATGTTAAGTTGGCTGGCAGAGAATTAGTCCCTTTTTTATGAGATTTAACAAAGCTCCAAAACATTTTAGGGTTTTCAATAATTGAATGTTCTGCTTTATCGAGGTATGCGATGTAACATTGCTGCTCCAACACCTTAGCTCTTTTGAGCAATAAAGAGAAAGTAGCGTAATCCAAGGCGTTTCCTTAAATGCGATATTTATTATAAAACTTTTGTTTTTCTTTGAGAACTTTTTTCAAGGCTGGGTTGTACCAGGGAGGAAAAGATTGAGATGAAATCATTTTCTGGGGTATATACATGTCTCTTAGGTCGTATAAGATTTTGAAGAATAATTTCACCGCGCTCTCTAAGGAATTGTTATACAAAGCTTTCCCACTCAACATCATCAATAGAAGAGTTAATTTTATCGTAATCTCCCAACCGATAGAGAAATACCTGTCTAGCTTTTGGAGCAAGATAATCCACACTACAGAAGTTGAGGTAGACACTCAGAGCTTTATTATTCACGTCTTCGGGCACTAATGGGTCGTCACACGCTATTACAGATATACTTGAGTTGCTTAATACTAAATCTAGAAGTCTATCGTTGATATTCCTGCATAAACTAAATTGATTTAAATTACATTCCGTTAAGATATTGAAAACATTTATTTGAGTTTCGCCCGCGATGCCATGAGGCTGAAGATTTTCTCCGTCACTGATCCAATTAATTTTTGGCAGATTGAAATCCCCCAATATAACAAATTTATCGTTTGGACAGGAATTAACTATTGACGGTAACCTTCAGCGAAGTTATGTAACTGCGTGTTAATAGAAGGCCCATTCTTTTCATTACAAAGATAAAGAGTGCAAAAATGTACTTTAGTCAGCATAATATTATTATGCCTATAAGATACGGTTATCCATATATCTTCAGCGGAAGAAGACCACTCCGGGCGCTCTGTTGCTGTTAGATCGCGTCTAACACCGTACATTTCCCCAGTGCGTACATAGTCTCTGTCCCTTCGCCATATAAGATATCCCAGATAAAAATTTTAATTCTAAATTTAAGTATAACTAAATACTTAAACGAAGATTCTAATTGACTAATCTATTTACAGACTAATCTATTTATATAAAAGTAGCATTTTACCATCTGGTTTTATCCCTAAGTTGCAGTTTTTTTTACAGTTTGATCAAAATTTATTGAATGGACACGCCATGGGGATCAAATTTCCTACCCTAATTATTTTTTTACAGTTATTTGCAAATTCAATGAAGCCAAAAACCATGAAGCATTAGTTAGAATACACCTAGAACTAAATAAAAAATATATTTTGATGTTCCATTATTAAACCTCGGGTACTTTATAACTCCGGACAACGTAATTCGTGCGTTTCAAGATTCACCCTAATCAGTCCATTATAATCAGCCTACTGCTGGACATACAGTCGTGGTCAACTAATTAGGGACAGATAGAATACTAAGCAATTTTGAATGTTTACATCCTATTATTGTGAGTTTCCTTCGAGATTACTAACTGTTACTTTGTAAACATATTTACTATCTAGTACTCTAGTTAACAGAATACAATAACAACAAAAAAAACTTACTTAGCGTTAGCATCCGTGGGAATCTGTTCAAGAACGACCTTGCTGTGCCCAACAGACGATTTATTGAGCCCGCGCTAACGGTTTAGCGCGGGCTCAATAAATCGTCCGGTTTTCAGCAGGGCATAGACCGGGTCCAATTTGGAATGGCCCATTTCGGAACGTGCGCCCGACCTGACACCTCGCTCGATCCACAGTAGCATAGATTCTAAGAGAAAATTATTAAGCATTGCGTGTTTCTAATGATGTCTTTAGTCATTAGGCTCCAACTCAAGACCAGAAAGAGGGATCCTGGGATAGTATTGTTATATTAAGAAGCAAGAAGAAACCACCAAAACTGAGCCACCAAAACTATGATTCAATTTCAGAATGAATTATTTAAATATATAATTCTCAAAATTCACTGCATAAGTTAAATGTCGTAATAAAGACATAGATTACACTAAATATCAAAATCCTAAAAGAAGTACTAAGAATACGACACACCAAATCTTAAAAGTCGTTGAACAAAACGCCACCAAAAGGGTTAGGAAAATTCTGACGGTCAAATCATGCGTAAAGTGACATTTCCAGTCTAAGTAATCGCTAGGGTACACCAAAGAATTGCAGGCTTTATCAAAGTAACACGTTTCGGAGCATTCAATGACGAGCTGATACGACAGACTGAGGCTGAGCGACATGGTGAAATTGCGCCACCAAAGTAATAATATAAAATAAAATGACATCCACTTTGTAGCCGAAAGATATTCGCATGGGAGATATTTTTTAGAATTTAAAACTGTTTAAAATATTAATCAAATTTAAAAACGAAACATAATATGATTTTAAAAAACTTTAAAAAAAAAACTTTATCAGGGGGACCCGAACCCACCACACACCACAAATGCACGGGGCAAGTGCTTTACCATTCTAAGCTATCGAGTCAGATCCAGACTCATCATTTATGGCCAGTCACAAGTTGGGTATGATGTTACAAAGTATATAAGATTTAACGATTTTAGTAACATTCCTTTTAATGGGGGTATCTATACGTCATACCAAGGAGCCTAACAAAATTTAAGCGAAAAATTCAGGCTAGTTTCGGAGATATTCATCATAACAATCTCATTTCGTAACTACAAAATTCCACATCCTTTACAGCTGATTACTACTACAATGACACACTAAATACGCACACAAGCAAACTCAAAATCCAAGAATCAAGCGCGGTCAGCGGTGGGTTGAGATGCCGGGTCAGGAATACCAACATCAAAAATTCACCCTGTTTTTAGGGTAAATTAAAGTTTTTTAGTTGTTTTTTTTTTTCGATAAAGAATAAGAAAAAATACGACTAGGTTTGTAATTAATGTTGTGATGCTAAGTCATTAAAACTTAACGAACGGTTTTTTACCCATGATTTTTATGTTCACACTATCACGTAGCCAACGCGGTTGCGAAAATAGTTACGCAAAATTGAAGGGATCAGGATGTCGCAAACTGACCAGAGTGTAATCTGAACTTGCGACTTGATTCACGTCAAAAAACGAAAAGATTTACTTCTTTGATAATCAAAGCTGTTCTTACTTACGTATCATTTTGAATTATTAAAAAAAAACCGCGGAGACAAGCTACTATTTTATTGTTGTCGCAAGCTCAAGTAATGTTGCGTAATCAGCTTTAATAAAACCACTTAGGTACACGATTAATTAGTTATTCATCACGGCCGCCAACTTGTAGTGTAATGAGTTATTAAATTTTATAAACAAAACTACTAACATTCGAGATTTATGAAGTGTCGTTTAATAATATCATAACATTAAATTTAACAGCTAGTCTCAATAATAAACAAAAAATTACAATATCATTAAATCCAAATTTTTTTGCCATTCAATTTCCACTTTATTTTTTCAATAAATTTTAAGGGTAAAAGTATGACAAGAACAAGTCGCAGAGTATCCGACTGGCCTCTCGGGCAGAAAGGCCGCCGGTGCCGCCGGGGCACGTGCCGGGCAAGGTCAAAGCATGAGCGAGCTAGAGATGTGCCACAGCCCACATTAGATCCGATCTTAGGGCTAAAAATTTTCGACTCACGGCGGAGGTTGGACTGGACTTTACTAATAAAGATTTTATTCTTGCACTATCTGAAAGTTAGTACTGTTAAGTAATAAACTTTTTTAGGTACATTTAGTAACAAATATCAACGAATGCGATTTATTGTTATTATTTTCATCAAGAATCTTCATCAATATTTTCATCAGAAATCAAAACACTTATAAAATGTATAAAAAAATATACATTTTATAAGTGTTTTGATTATAAAAAATTATACATTTTATAAGTGTTTTGATTTCTCTAGAAATCCCTTACTTTTGCCGCTAACAATAAAACCTAAGTGGTTAAGAATAAAAAAAAACCTTTACGTCTGTAAGTTAAGAATAAAATGTCTGATACAGTACAGTAAGGCCTAATTTGTTAAAACAATAGTTAAAACGTCCTTAATTGTTATCACTTATCAGTGCATGTGTATCTTTAACACACACATTTATTATTATTGGTTTGGACTGAATGAGTTCGATAAAACATTGATGCAACTCGGACTCATAGCCCGATGGAGTGTAAGAGAGATAGATGCGTCACAAGCTGAAAGCTTAGGCCGATAGTGCCTCTCTATCGCTTGTTCCGCGCTCTCGCTTGTACGCGAAACGTGAAACTTTCGTGCCTGCAGTCGTGGTGCAGTCGGTCATCGATTTATAAGACGTTATCACGTCAAAAACTTGTGTCGCACTCTCGATTTAGTTTAAAACGGAGTGTCAATTCCCAATTCACGATCCGCTATCAATCAGGCATGTTTTCGTATCTTACAAATAATCCAATCATAAGCGCATCCCTAGCTGGCGTTTTTTCGGCTTTAACAAAGCGCGCGCGCTGCAGTTTTTGTGTGTGGTGAAATAAATCAGTCAGTCACTCAGTCGGTCTCTTACTTGCTTCCTTGCGTGTGTGACGTGTCAGTCAGGTGCAACACGATGTTCTATCGGTATACGATTTCGACGATCTGCATAACAAATGGTTGTGTACTACCCTATTGCCAATTACCAACTTGTTGATGAACTAATTGGCGCAATATTTTTGGAGCGTCTCAATGGACACAGCTACCTCGAGTGTCTTCAAGGAACCTTGGAGGAACTGATATCTAACATCCCTCTTCATCTCCGCCGTGGATTGCAGTACTTCTAGCAAGATGGAGCCCCGGCGCACTACGTCCGCGTTGCACGTACGTGCGTGCCTGCTTGCCTGCCTACATCGCATCGGCATCGCGCGAAGGATTGGTTGTGCTGGGCCGGTTCTCTGGTTGGCACGTTCCCTGGTCCCTATGCCTCTCGACTTCCATGAGAAGTGAAGGACTTAGTGTGGTATGAAAGTGATCTTAACATTCAAAGTGCGTCACATCACAATAACGAAAGCGAAAAGTGGCAGTGACACATGGCGTTATTGCGCGTAAAAAAGCACGTCAGTAGGTAACCTTTGGTCTGTAGGCGTCAGTGAAGGATATTTTCATATTTTTTTTATAAATTGGTGATTTGTAAATGCCTTTAAAGAAACTGACTCCTAATTAAGCAAGGTAAGGTGGATTGGAACCAAGCGGCACCTACTTACTCGATTGATTTGTAATTTATTTAGTTGTTTGTCAAAAAACTCATTTATTAGATAGGTACCTAGGTAGTTACACTTACAACAACGCTTAACTTACAAGACCGTAGCCTGTGAAAATGTGATAGGGTGTCATAATAAAATAAATGTTATTAAAACCGTATTTTTTTTTTTATTTCTATCCGCCTACTGACTCTGCTAAGGAAAGATAAAACTTTAAAATTACTAATTGAGTACAACAATTAAAATCAAGTAAATACCTTATCTACTTAAAATAAGGATGCAATCTAAGTCATAAAACATTAAAATTATCTTTTCTTAACCTTCGAAGTTCGAATAAACAAAAAAAAACAATGTTGGCTATTAATTTAATTGGCATTGGTTTTAATGTTTGATAACAATCATTATTATTATGATAAGAAGCGCATTCTACACACACATGTAGGTACATGTGTGCATGAAGAGGAGCAGATTACAATTGGTCTGTGATTGGTCGACGAGACAGCCCGGCCGTGCTGCTAAACCAATCGCAGATCAGCTGACTTGACAGTTAGTATACACACAACTAACTTGCTAGTGAGCGCTGTGTACGTACACTACGTACGTACACAATCTGTAAACTACAGCCTGCACATGTGTTGGAAAAGATACAGAGTGTTTCAGGTTTGACTGTGATTTTATTGATTTATTTTGTTAGAAAACATAACTTTTAAAAATGACTATGAAACCGTACCTTATTTTTTGGCATCGTATTTAGTATGATTTTAAGATACCACCCTATAAAGGAATGTAACTAATTTCGTTAGATCCTGTATAGACAGTACAAGTGACGCCCTGCAAGGGCATTGCAAACATGACGGGCAACTATTGCCCATTTACTTATTATTAAACATGAAATTGAATTAATTATATAAAATAGCGATTATTTTTTTACAAATATCAATGCCTAAAGTAGGAAGCTAAACGTCACGTTTTTGTTTGAACTTGTGGTATGTATTAGGCCACCCCCCTTAATTCAACAAGTTATAGAACTCACCCTTTAAGATATTTACTCATCAGCATTATCATCTCAGCCTATTTCAGTCCACGTCTCTCCTACAGATCTCCTGCTTCTTTCATCCAGCCATCTTTATAAGGTTGTCCATCCATTAAGCTGGGTGGCGTTTGCTGACACGTGGTCCGGACCACCGTGGTCCCCACTGAGAACCTGTTTACATTCTATCATCGGCTTTCCCTTTAGCTTGTTACATTTTATGACTATTTCAATTAAGTAGGAGGTACATTGGTTAGGTTAGGTTATATCTAAGCTACGCAAAAACTAAACTTTGCAATTTCTTTTCCCACTATAGGTAGCTAAAACTAAACACTACTTAGATAGAGTTATAAAATGTTTAGCCGCCAGTGGCGAGGGCTGTCACCGACACGCGACAGTGCGCAATCACGCTCCGGCGACCTGGGGGTCTAGCGCGAAGTGACAAATCCGATATATCGGCCGATTGTTCTGGCATTTCCTAATATGAAATGCAATCGGTCGGTCGGTTTGATCGGGCATTTCAGTCGATTCGACCGATCATCATTTGACATTAGTGGCATCGTAAACCCTACTCTGAAGTGTATCGGTCCGACCGAACATTTGAGTTTGACAAGAGTTTTATCGGAGATCTAATGTCAAATTTTACGACATCTAAATAGCTATCGTCTGACCATCGTAAATGTACATATTTTTTAACATGCTTAGAAATCTTGTATTTTATACATACCTAATCATTGTTTACAACAAGTTTCACACCTCCAAGTTAAAACTTCATAACCACCGCATAGCACAAGTACAATTTTACGACACAAATTATTGTAAACGTTATAAAATCTATCAAATATAATAGTTTGGTATGCCGGCTTGACAAAACAATTCATTTCTTCTTATTTTGCTTTAATGATGAAACTATTAGAAATGCACTATTAGCACTAAGCCACGAATCCCTAAAAATGCAATAGGTAGGCAACACAACCATATTTTGTCCAATCTTAGAGACCATTATATTTGGTCGGATTCGAGCTGACAGTGTGACAGACAGCTGATCAGACCATAATAACAAACACAAACTTTTTTTATGGTTTCAAACTGTAACACGTCGTTATAATATTATTTTTATTTTTCTTAATTTAAAAAGCATTATTTAATAAATAGGACTCATTTTCTACAAAAAACTTATTATTATGCCACATAACGCCATCTATCGAATTATTTTCAAACTACTTTGCGATCGAGTATCTCAGGACAATTTTTAAAATCAATAAGCAAGCAATGACATTTCATGTGTTCAGCATTTATTTTTCTAAATGTCATAAACAATTGGAATGGTGCAATTTTCTTAGTTTCAATATCTAAAATTGATTGAAATAAACATTTTTCTGTTAATAGAAACCATGTTTACGCATTAGTTTACTAATATTTTGAATCGGTAAGAGACTTTTACAAAACCGGTAAAATTTTAATACGTAGTCATAACACTAGCACTCGGTATCATTCATTCCGATACTCTTCTACAATTGTCTGTGGCCACGATGGAACTTCGCGATTTCGATGTTGTTTCGCGCTAAGGTTCCAATCGAAACTTCGGTCCAGGGGGTCTAGCGCGAAGAGACAAATCCGATATATCGGCCGATTGTTCGGGCATTTCCTAATATGAAATGCAATCGGTCGGTCGGTTTGATCGGGCATTTCAGTCGATTCGACCGATCATCATTTGACATTAGTGGCATCGTAAACCCTACTCTGAAGTGTATCGGTCCGACCGAACATTTGAGTTTGACAAGAGTTTTATCGGAGATCTAATGTCAAATTTTACGACATCTAAATAGCTATCGTCTGACCATCTTAAATGGACATATTTTTTAACATGCTTAGAAATCTTGTATTTTATACATACCTAATCATTGTTTACAACAAGTTTCACACCTCCAAGTTAAAACTTCATAACCACCGCATAGCACAAGTACAATTTTACGACACAAATGATTGTAAACGTTATAAAATCTATCAAATATAATAGTTTGGTATGCCGGCTTGACAAAACAATTCATTTCTTCTTATTTTGCTTTAATGATGAAACTATTAGAAATGCACTATTAGCACTAAGCCACGAATCCCTAAAAATGCAATAGGTAGGCAACACAACCATATTTTGTCCAATCTTAGAGACCATTATATTTGGTCGGATTCGCGCTGACAGTGTGACAGACAGCTGATCAGACCAGAATAACAAACACAAACTTTTTTTATGGTTTCAAACTGTAACACGTCGTTATAATATTATTTTTATTTTTCCTAATTTAAAAAGCATTATTTAATAAATATGACTCATTTTCTACAAAAAACTTATTATTATGCCCCATAACGCCATCTATCGAATTATTTGCAAACTACTTTGCGATCGAGTATCTTAGGACAATTTTTAAAATCAATAAGCAAGCAATGACATTAAATGTGTTCAAAATTTATTTTTCTAAATGTCATAAACAATTGGAATGGTGCAATTTTCTTAGTTTCAATATCTAAAATTGATTGAAAAAAACATTTTTCTGTTAATAGAAACCATGTTTACGCATTAGTTTACTAATATTTTGAATCGGCAAGAGACTTTTACAAAACCGGTAAAATTTTAATACGTAGTCATAACACTAGCACTCAGTATCATTCATTCCGATACTCTTCTACAATTGTCTGTGGCCACGATGGAACTTCGCGATTTCGATGTTGTTTCGCGCTAAGGTTCCAATCGAAACTTCGGTCGAGGATCGGTCGGATGCGAACATTCGTATGGTACATTTCGCGCTAGACCCCCAGGATCGGTCGGATGCGAACATTCGGATGCTACATTTCGCGCTAGACCCCCTGTGTCCGGCGCGGGCCGCAATGTTAATTAAATTCCGCACTGCCGAAAGATTGGACAAAGTTCTACGATTCTGTTGCTGTTTTTACTTTGTTCATATTCATTTATTGCGTCATAAGTGTATACATAAGGTGTTACTAAACTATCCGAAGCTGGTATCAAGGGAAAGGCTCATGCAATTTTCAAGTCATATTTTCAAAACCGCAAACAAATAATTAAAATAGGACAACATCAAAGCTCTTCTAGTCCAATCACATTCGGCGTCCCTCAAGGTTCCATTCTGGGACCACTTTTATTCTTAATTTACGTTAACAATATTCAAAACATAGGGCTAAAAGCTGATATCACCTGTGTCTCCATTGAAAACATTATATCAAAAGCGCAAAACGACGTAACCTTGCTTAATAATAGGTTTTTGACAAATTCACTTACAATTAATACAGCTAAAACAAAATTCGTAATTTATTGTGCAAAAAATAAAAAAATCTCGGATAACATTCAAATTATATTAAATAATGAAAAACTAAATAGAAAAACAAACGAAAAGTATCTTGGCCTTATTATGGATTATAATCTTAACTGGAACTTGCATATAAATAAAATTAAAAATAAACTTACTTCATTAACAGGAACCGTGCGTGGTATATCTAACTGCCTTCCACGTAAACTCAAGTATCTAATCTATAATACACTCATTAAACCACATACAGACTATTTAATAGAAATCTGGGGTACAGCTGCTAAAACAAATTTAAATACAATACAAATAGCCCAAAACAAGCTTATAAAATCATTATTCAATTACGATTATCTAACATCTACACAAAAAATATTCAAAGAAACTAAAGTAATGACAATCAATCAAACTTACCAATATTATACGTGCATACTAATATACACCGTGAATGTTTAGTTACCCGAGAAAATTAACTAACATACTCAGATATCGATATACATCGAATTTGGCGAATAAAAAAAAACATTTATTTTTATGAGAAATTTATTTAGAAGGTCCCTAACATTCCGTAAAAATATGCACCATAAAAGTCCTGCTAATTCAAATAGTAATCATTATCATTCCAACATTAACGGAACCAAAATCCACCTAATTTGGTCGCGTATTATTGGCGTACGGAAGGAATAACTATGAATGAAAACAAATTACACAACCTGCCGACAAAAGACGTTTCTATCTCACTCGGCAAACTCGCGTCTAAGCTCGAAGCTGGCCAGCTCTCCCTTCATCAATGAACGGGCGGGCGGAGTCTCACGCGCATACCCCGCCCGCCCGCGCCATCATTGACCTCAGCTCAGTCCGTCGCGAATCTTAAACGGTCAAGGTTGTGTCACGCAAGGTCACCGTCGCACGCGACCCCCGCACCTGTGTTTACTTTAAAGTGAAGTGACGAATACCGTGATGGCCTATCAGTACTGGCGAGTTTGGAGCGAGGTGGATCGGCCGCGGCGGGCCCGTGCCCTGGCCTCCGCGGTCCCCGGACCTTACGCCTGTGGACTTTTATTTGTGGAGCGAGATCAAGCCCCGAGTGTTTGTGAGTGAACCTACTAGTGTTGGTGACTTGCGAAACCGAATCATTGCGGCTTTTCAAGAGGTTCAAGCTCAAAGAAACGTGCTTATTTCTTTGAAGAATAACTTGCGGAAAAGAGCACGTGTTTGTATCTCGGAGAGAGGAGGACATTTTGAAAAAATACTGCAATACGTGTAAGGTACGTTGATATTTGTTTTAAGGTTTTTAGGTATTTGTATCATTTGTTAATCTTGTAAATACCTAGTGGATTTCATATTTTAAAATACACCTTAACTAAGTAATTAAAATAAACAATTTATTAAGCAGATAAAAAAAACTCGTGAAAAGTGCTATTTTTATTACTTCGTAATGGCCACGACATACAAATCAACAGATATCACGTTTATTTAATGCAGGATGCGAACCCGCGATGCTTGGCGATCTTGACAATCGTTAGTACTAGGCAGACGCGCATGCGCGGGAGACTGCGCGAGTGCCGCGCGAGTATGAATGAATGCATGCGTCTCTCTCTCTCTCTCATTCAACAAATACTACGAAGATGGTTTCCATGTTTTTGGTGCATTAACAGGATTTATTTGAAGTCCTATAAAACGATATTTTTGTATGAACGCTATAATATTTGTGTGTTACTTACTGATATACATATTTTTATCAACGCAAATTTTAGTTTTCTCGGGTAATTAAAAAGTCACGGTGTATAAAATCATGAACAAACTGATCCATACTTCATTACTGTCTTTCCGTAAAAAGCATCAAACTCAAAAAATGAAATTACGCAATGCCAACCATCTTGTGGCACGTCCACCCAGAACAAACTACGGACGAAAAAATATAGAATACGAGGGAGTGAAAATATATAATAGACTGCCTTCTGAAATAAAAGATGCTAAATCTTTACCTATTTTCAAGAAAAAACTTAAACTTTATTTTTTGGACCTTTATTAGTTATATGTATTTTATAAATACCTACATCTTTTTTTTTATCATTAATATTATTTAAAAAAAAAACTTAAATTATACAGTCAATAAAATCTAAACAGTAAACATTTTTGATAACTTAACATTAAAACTAAACTTCACGAATACCACATCTAGGATGCCAAGTACGCTCAAATAACTCCTACATCCATGGTTGCTCGGTGATTGTAAACAAGTTAACGACTACTACTACGAACCCGTCAATAACTTCGACCTACCCACCATATCTTTTTGAATACCTGTGTGCGGTTGCTATATTTGTTACTTAATATTGTTTTGTATTTGTAATATTTTCTATGTAAGTGAATTTATATGAATTCTTTGTTAGAAAATAAATATCTTAACCTGGTTACATTGTGTGAGATCATACTTATGGACCCTGTTAGGGTATTGCATTCTTATTTATATTTACAAATACAATATTATTATTATTTAATTATAAAATCGTCATATTTAAAATTCAAAACAAAAACAGTCACATTAAATTCGTTAAATAAAATAAATAAAAGAATATAATGTCAAGAAGTAATACACGAGATTCATCGAAACTAAGATTCAATTAAATTACAGAAGAAGATCAGGCAGGTTAATACAGTATGTCAAGTAGGTATAGTTTTTGTGTGAAGGGGAAAACCAACATTTTTTATGTTTAAGGCTGTTCCCCTAGCCAATGACCTTGAGCATTTTGCTGCTTCTCGTCCCCTCTTCACCGCTGCATTATTTCGTGAAGTGATTGCGGTAGTGAATGAGATAACGCCGCGACATCTAGTTAGCTTACGCCAAACTACGATGTACTCGTGGCATGATTAAGCAAATACAAACGTAAAGCACGGATCGTAGAATAATTATAAGAGGCGGCCAGGCGACAGAGTAAAATAATTTGCTCGCAACTTTCGCCGCCTACACATTATTTTTACCTTACGCACATTACATTTTGACAAGTCACGTGGAATATTTTGAAAAAACATAATAAATTAGCTGTGAATAAATAAGGTAACGAAAATACATAAATTATAGCGACAACCCCTATAGTTAATTTTGTCAGTTATTAAAATATTTTTGGCAGAACAGAATACTAAAATTTAAATATTGTTTTCTAGAAATTACCTACCAAGCTACGTTTATTAATAAATGGTTTTTAATAATACTAGAATTTAAAAGTGTATTTTTTCTTTATTGAATTTAAAAATAAAACAGTATGAATTGAAACAAAATTTAACGACTACAGGTGGGATTCGAACCCTCGCCCATTGAATCTTGAATGGCGAGCGAGTGCATTTCCAACTTCGCTACCAAGTCACTAGCTGTTAAGTCGAAATCTTCAAGTGTTTCTCGCAGTTTTTTTTTTATCTATGATGCAGCATTGATTAACCAATTTGCGGATACTCGACCCGATAGAATTATTGTTACAATTTTGTGTGCCCATAAACTCTATCGTGAATTCGTGAGATATTTTATTTATAGGTTTTTGTCATTTATATAAAGTATCTGATTTTATGTTATAAATAGTTTCGGTTTTTATTTGTTTTATCTTAAGATTTAAAACTGTTAATTCTTCTTATCAAATCTAAAAGTAAAACATAGTAAAAATTAAAAAAAAACTTGAAAAAGTTACTGCTTCAAGTGAGATGAGATCCCACGACCTCGGATTACCGGGCGTGTGTTTCCTCTACTAAGCTATCCAACCACTAATCGATTTGGCGAAATCTTTCAAGTGTTTCTGTCGAAGCCATCGTTTTTTCTAATCAATGTTGCGGTATACTACCGTAGTTAGCTAAGTATAGAGTGTGGCAATGTGGCCAGCCTTTTGGTGATAATAATCTGATTTTATATTGTGGGCATTTTCGCCAGTAGACGTTCCTTCGCTTTTCACGATGTCTCACGACATTTCACTGTAATTATTAAAAAAACTATGTGGTTTATTAGAAAAATTAAATAATGACATAGAATGTTGTACATTAATGTGTTCTTCTAAACATTTAAAATAGAAGGAATCATGTATTATCATTTAAAAATAAATGTTTTAAATTAAAAGATGGTGATTTGTTGCATTCCCTATACAGACTAGTCGAAGTTTAAAAGGGTCAATATCAACACATGCTACTTTTTGTCAGTTTTGATGGCAAATTTTGTTTTATGTATTCACACGAATTAAATTGATAATACTAATCTTTAGGGTAAAACATAACATATGTGAAATTGAAGATAAATAACACTTGAAAAAAATCATCGACCTCAGGTGGGACTCGAACCCACGTCCCATCGCATTATCTTCAATTAAACCTTGCATAGAATTGCTAAAAACAAAAATTTACATATGTGAAATTGTGCCACCTAATTTTAACATAACGCCACCGAAACTGAATTCCGCCACCGAAACTAAATATCACTAAAAAAAAATCGTTAGATGCTGGTAAGGATCTCAATAGATGACCAGGGGGTCTAGCGCAAAATGTACCATCCAAATGTTCGGATCCGACCGATCCCCGACCGAAGGTTCGATTGGAACCTTAAAATTCAAATTCAAATTCAAATTCTTTATTTGCAATAAAACATGGTATTAAAGGTGTTACACAAAATAAAGATCTATGACATGTTTTGCCTAATATAGTTGGGCATGCAAAGTGACAAATTAATAAGTAGGTACAGACGATTAATTTTTAAAAGAAATTACTTCAAATTAGTCATATCATATCAAGGAAACACACAAGTCCAGTTTTTTTTATCTAAGTAGTCATTTACATCGTAGAAATTATTTAAGTGCAACCAATTATAGAGTTTTGTTTTAAATTGACTATCATTTAAAGATTTCAGTTCCTTTGGTAAATTATTATATATTTTTACACTCATAGCCGGACAATTTTTGTTGTATTTTCGTAGCTTTGGTTGTACACTTATTACTAGCCTCTGAGGGTCTCGTTTCAAACGTGAATTTGTCTCACATGCTCTCCTAAACAAGTACGAGTGCTTCCTAACAAAGAGACATACCTCATAGATGTACAGTGATGGTAGTGGTAATAAACCAAGTGACTGAAATAAAGGTCTACACGATTCGCGAGGTGTTTTCCCAAGAATGGCTCGAATACATTTTTTCTGCGCAATAAAGGCTCTATTAACGTCAGTACTGTTTCCCCACAATATCAGACCGTACCGAAGTATAGATTCGACATAAGCATGATAAGTTAAAACGGCCGTTTCTAAATTTGTATATTTTTTTATATGTCTGAGGGCATACACAAATTTATTTAGTCTTGACGATAGATTATTTAGATGTGCTTTCCAGTTTAAGTCTTGATCTATTAGAACTCCAAGGAATTTAGTTTCTTTCACCTTTTTAATTTTTTTATCTAAGTACTTAACATTCATGTCCATATTTTGTTTTACACGATTGTTGTCATTAAATTGTATATAATAAGATTTATTGAGATTGAGTTTCAGATTATTGATGTCAAGGTAATTTATAATATTATTTATTGTTTGATTAATGTCATATTCGTGGTCATTAATTGATTTTTTATTTCTATTAGAAGTTACAATTATAGAGATGTCATCTTCAAATAAAATGCATTTGTGATTAGATACACCGATTATGTCATTTATATAGAATAGAAATAATATTGGGCCTAGCACACTTCCTTGTGGCACTCCACAATTGTTTTCTATGAAATTTGACGAGTACGTTTCTTCTTCATTTTTGACGTTGATATTTGTGACCATGACACACTGCTGTCTCTGTGATAAGTATGTAGATATCCATTTTAATGGAAGTCCTCTTATCCCGATATAGTCAAGTTTTTTCAATAATATGTCATGCGAAACACAATCAAACGCTTTTAAAAGTTAAAAAAATAAACCCGTTGTCCAATTTTTATTATTAATGTTCGTCAAAATAATGTCAATGAGAGAAAATATGGCTAGTGTTGTGGATTTGCTCTTTTGGAAACCATATTGTTCCTTCTTAATTATTTCATATTTTTCACAGAACTCGATTATTCTTTTTAGCATACACTTTTCTAGAATTTTAGAGAAGATTGGGATAAGTGTTATCGGGCGATAATTATTTATATCTTCTTTATTATCTTTTTTGAAGAGAGGCTTTACGACAGATTTTTTAAGTACTGTTGGGAAAGTACCCGTAGAAAATGACATGTTAATTAGATAGGTCAAAATCGTAATTAGCTCAGGAAGACACGATTTTACAACTTTAGTATTTATTTCATCATACCCTTCGGAGCTTGTATTTTTTAATGACATGACTTCCTTCCTAACTTCGACTTCCAACATTGGGCTAAGGAACATTGAGTTAGGTAACCTATTAGTTAAGGGGATCTTGTGTTCACGTTGGTTATTAGTAGATTTGTTAGTCGATTGAATAAAATTGTCATTAAAAGCGGCGGCTATGTCCTGTGGATCCGTTAATATAATGTTGTTGTTATTAATTTTGTATATGTACTTGTCAATATTTCCATTTTTTAGTTCGTCTTTAATTAGTGTCCAGGACGCTTTACATTTATTTTTACTAGATTTAATAAATTTAGAATTTGAATTTTGTTTTGATTTAAAAATGCACTTTTTTAAAATAGCAGAATATGCAATATATTGGTTCTTATCTGTTATTGACTTGCTTTTGTAGTATTTATGGCGTAGCACACGTTTACATTTACAACTTTTTTTAAGTCCTTTACTTATCCAGTTTATTTTGCTCTTATTATTATTAACTTTGATTTTTATTATTGGGAAACACAGTTTATAGAATAATGTGAAAATCTCATGAAATCTTGAAAAAGCTATGTCTAAGTCAGATATTTGGTAAACTTCTGACCATGATAAGTTACGCAGACTTTCACTAAATTTCAGAATATTGAGGGGACAATAGTCTCTTTTATAGATAGTGTGGCTGGACGGCTTAAGCCTTTTTTCTTCTATGGGAAAAGATAGCAACTGAGCTGTCTCATGGTCTGAGATAAAAAGAGGTAATACGGTCGCTGTTGCATCTTTGATATTGCTAAAGATGTGATCTATGCATGACAGTTTCCTTGTCGGCACAGTTATATGAATTTTTAGGTTGTGGTTTTCTGCCAAGTCCCGAAGACGTGTTGTTACTTTTCCGTTTTTTAGGGTATTTATGTTTATGTCACCAGCAATTATTATTTTTAATTTATATTGATATTTTTTGTAAATGTAACACAACATACAATCCAATTTGTCAAGAAATAGATTAGGGTCAGATGTCGGTGTCCTATAAAGACAAATTATTATTGTTTTAGAAGATAAAATATGTATTCCACATGCCTCAAATGTCTTTTGACTTGTAAAGCCTTTTAAAAAGGAAAGATCCTGACAGAGTAGGCCCCTTTTTACCAAAATACAGGTTCCATCTCTACGTTGATCTCTACAATAGCTAGTTGCAAGTTCATACAGTTTAAGGTTAAGATAACACTCATATTCAGTTTTTAAGATGGTTTCGGTCAAGCAGATGACATCGGGATCATTTCCCGAACCCTGTAGTTCCTGTATTGTTAGCTCTAGGATTTCCTGTTTGGCTAGTATGCTTGCTATGTTTTGGTGAAATACAGTGAGTGTTTTTGCCTTTAGATTTTTAGATGCGAAAAAAAATCTTTTCTATTGACCGGGGGAAAGTAATATGGTATTTTTCCCTTATCGGCTTCAGTGGAACAGATAGAGTTCGTGGAGGTTCTAGAGCCACAACCTACCGCCTGTGAAGCGTTACATTTCTGTGAAAAAATAATATGGTATGGTACCTTTGCGATGCGTGTTTTGATCTGTGATGGAGTTAATAGAGCTCTGGCTTGGTTTATTACACACTCTGTCATGAAGAAGAATTCTAAAATTTTTAATGTATTTGTTTTTGTAGTCAAAATAGTCAATATGATAATTTATCAATTTACAAATGTCAAGTGTTTTATAATATTTACAGTCTATGAAATTACAATTTTTGAATTTATTACATACATTTTTAATACAATAATTAAGTTTATTTACATTAACATTAACGTTTTTATTTACACCAAGTACAAGGACAGGGAAATTATTTAGTCTATTTAACAAAAGGTGTAACTGCGACAATATAGTTTCGCAATTTACATCATTTTCGCCTATACATAATATAATTTTATCATCTTCTTTTAGAGATAAATTTTGCAAGTGATCTAACACGTCTACAGTTCTCGCGTCGGACTTTAGCTCAGCGATTAAAGCATACTTTTCATAATTACTATTTTTTCTGGAATAATGTAGAGCTGAGGCCAATCCCACCGCTTGTTGCGTTCCGAAAATTCGTATAGTCCTTTTCTTTTCGTTTTTATGGAATTCGCTAGCCAATGGCTTTTCTTTTAAGATTATATTCCTGGAACGAGGGTGTGGTGCAGGAGGGTTGCGAATTATTGTTGTTAAATTTTTGATTTGATTATGCAGTGCATGTATTTCTTTGCTGGCGCTAGTTAGTTCTCCGTGTAAGTTAATGATTTTCAGTTCCAATGATCTTACTTTATTTTGAGGAGAGAAAAATAACTGGTCTTTTTGAGTAAGAGTTAAGGGTGGCGGGGTATACGTCCTGAGTACTTCTGGAAACCATCCGTAGCATCTCTGCCTTTTTTTTACTGTACTGTGTGTATTGCTTGTCAATGCAGGTGATTTACATAAGGTTTTGAGTATGTTAATTTCTTCTAAGAGTTTCTCTATCCGTCGTTTTTGGTCATTATTTTCTAAGATTTTATTATCTAGCTCTTCTTGTGTACTCTCTAAGTCTTTTTGTGTATTTTGAAGTTAATTAGTTAGCTCTTTTATCGTTATTTTCAGCTCCTGAATTGTTGTTGTGTTATTGAGTGTACAGTTGTGTACACTTAACGCGAAACAACATCGAAATCGCGGGATTCCATCGAGGCCACAAACAATTGTAGAAGAGTATCAGAATGAATTATACTGAGTGCTAGTGTTATGCCTATGTATTAAAATTTTACCGGTTTTGTAAAAGTCTCTTGCCAATTCAAAATATTAGCAAACTAATGCGTAAACATGGTTTCTATTAACAGAAAAATGTTAAAATGAAACTACTTTTACGGATTATTTCGCAATTTATTAACATTTTATTTAACCTGACGTTTCGAACACTTTACAGCGTTCGTGTTTCGTGTTCGCGTAAAATAAAAAGACAATAATATAGCAAAATGTTTATTTCAATTAATTTTAGATATTCAAACTAAGAAAATTGCAACATTCCAATTGTTTATGACATTTAAAAAAATAAATGCTGGACACATGAAATGTCATTTCTTGCTTATTGATTTTAAAAAATTGTCCTGCGTAACTCGATCGCAAAGTCGTTTGAAAATAATTCGATATTTGGAGTTATGTGGTATAATAATAAGATTTTTGTAGAAAATGAGTTACTTATTAAATAATGCTTTTTAAATTAAGAAAAATAAAAAACATTTAACGACGTGTTACAGTTTGAAACCAAAAAAAAGTTTGTGTTTGTTATTCTGTTCGGATCAGCTGTCTGTCAGACTGTCAGCGCGAATCCGACCAAATATAATGGTCACTAAGATTAGACAAAATATGCTTGTGTTGCCTACCTATGTAATTTAAATGTATTCGTGGCTTAGTGCTAATAGTGCATTTCTAATAGTTTCATCATAAAATCAAAATATGAAGAAATTGTTTGTTATGTCAATATAATATTTTGTAATACAGTTTTGGTGTGCCCAAAAATGTATTACAAAATATTATATTTGATACATTTTAAAACGTTTACAATAATTTGTGTCGTAAAATTGTACTTGTTCTATAAGGTGGTTATAAAGCTTTAACTTAGAGGTGTGAAACTTGATCTTCTTCTTTGCGTATCGACTCAGGCTTTCATATGTGTGAAGACCAAAACTTAACCACCGATATAGCATTATCGGTGGCCTTGCAAAGATCTTCGCGTGTGCAGGTGTAGGGACACGCAGGGCATGTCAGAAGATGGGATGGGATGAGATTGATAAAATATATCGCATCACGTCCATATTAGGGTGTAAAGTAGAAATACACCCATGGAAAAGCACAAACTTGTCCCTCAATGTAAACGATGCCAGGCGTATGGTCATACCCAGAAATACTGCGCAAAATAACCAAGATGTGTAAAGTGCACTGGAAAACACCTTACTCGAGACTGCAGAAAACCTGCAGACGAGAAGCCAAAATGTGTGCACTGCGGTGAACAACATCCTGCCAATTATGCTAATAATTATTATTAATGTAAGTAAAAAAAATACCTACGCACAAGCAAAATCAATTATGTACATAACGATGATGCAAATGTACCTACTGATAGTGCTGCGAAATTAGATCAAATCCTAAAATATATGTCTTCGTTTGATGAACGACTAAAAAAACTGGAAAACAGTGCCAAAACTGCGCATCAAAACCTAAAAAATGACTCACAACTTAAAAATTATGGCTTGGAATGCCAATGGACTACTCAGAGACCAAAATGAGCTGCAAGTAGTTCTAGTCACACAAAACATTGACATATGCCTTGTATCAGAAACACATTTTACCAAACAATCTCATATAACATTCAAAGGATACGACGTCTATCATGCACTGCACCCCAACAACCGTGCTAGAGGTGGTAGCGCCGTTATTGTAAGAAATAACCTTAGTCATTATGAAAACTTTAAATTTGAAAATTGTAAAGAATTGATTGAGCGTTTGACCAGTGACCGTAGTACAGACTACTCTTTATGGAAGGTGACAAAGCAAATAGACAAACCTGTGCAAGCCATTCCTCCCATTAGAGAAATTGATACACCGATACACTTCGGGGAAGGGTTTACGATGCTACTAATGTCAAATGATGATCGGTCAGATCGACTGAAATGCCCGATCCAACCGACCGAGCGTTTGCATTTCATATTAGAAAATGCCCGATGCATCAGTCAGTTTGTTAGTAACAAATGCCAGGCAAAGACCTACCTATAGTCCTACCTACCTACTGGGTGAATCTTGAAATTGGGCGTATTTGATTGATTCCCGTGGAAAATTTTAAATGATAAAGATATGCTAAAATCATGACGTAATATTAAATTTGGATAGTTTTTTAACATATTGATCTAATAGGCCCTCATTTTGCACAATTAGTTTCGAAAATATAAGCAATTGAAATTTTGTCTACCACGGGAATCAAAAACAAGGCATGGGAATCAATAAAACAATCTTTATTATAGTTCAAATCAATTGTTGTCTGAAATATGTAAAAGTTTCTATGAATATAAAATTGAATTTAGCTATTTTAGTGTTATTAACAAATTACAAAGTAATGACACAAATTAAGATTATCTATGAATCACAAATACATTGGCACAGCATCCTTCATTTTATAAAGAAAGATTGATTCCCATGGCATTAAAACCACGGGAACCAATAACACGGGAATCAAAGTTCGTCAATTTTTATCATTTGCTCTTTAACTAACAACATATAATTTAAATGGAAACTTAAATAAATAATGCACTATCAATAGTTTTTATTTGTTATAAGAAGCGATCTTTAAAAACAATAAAAATATTTTTTATGGCTATCACGGTAATCAACGATGTATAGAAACAATGCCACGGGAATCAAATATTTACGTTCGTAACTCGGCGTGGATATGTCGTAGCCCGATCTTAAAATTAAACACTTCATGATGTGGCCGGCCATTTCATAAAATGTTCGTATTTCATAAAACGACCAAACAAAATTAGTCATATCGTTTAAACGTCAGTGTTTGAAGATATGTCAATCAACGTTTGGCCATATCATTAAAATAGGTATAAATACTTTTACTAGTTACTGGAATTCGTTAAATATTAATTTTGGGCAATAGATAAATAAAACATTATAAATATTTGTAATTTTAAAAGGAAACTAATAAATAGAAAGATTTAAATAACCTAAGTAACCTCCAAATTACGTGTCGAACTCCACAATAATTTGACGTTCCGCTTTTTTTAGAGTGATTTCCATAAAAATCACATAGCTTGATGTCTTAACGATAATTTACTGCAATTTAATCTTCTATTTACACTTATTATTCACTTTCACAATTCACAAGAACAGAATAATAATTGTCCGCCGCCATGTTGTGCCACAATAACAAAGCGACATCAGCGCCTCTACCGGTGAATAATATAACTGTTTTACGATATGACCACCAACGTTTGGCCATTTCATGAAGTAGTCGGTCATATCATCAAACGCTGACTGATTCATTGATCTGACCTATCAACATCATGATGTGGCCAGCGGGTACTTTGCCGCATCATGAAAAACGACCATTTTATGAAATGTTTGGCCACATCATGAAGTGATTAATCCTAAGATTGGGCCACGACAGATACATGCTGCGAAGTGACCGCCTTCCACTTCACTTAACTCACGACTGATTCTCGCGCGGCAACGCAGACTCGTATGCCTACTTTTTATTACTAGAGCTGCAGGTGAAGATTAGTGTCGTACCACGGGAATCAACTCTCAAATCTGGACAAAATTTTTATTCTAAATTAAAGTATAACTAAATAGTTAAGTGAAGATTCTAATTAACTAATCTATTTACAGACTAATCTTTTTATATAAAAGTAGCATTTTACCATCTGGTTTTATCCCTAAGTTGCAGTTTTTTCTACAGTTTGATCAAAATTTATTGAATGGACACGCCATGGGGATCAAATTTCTTACCATAATTATTTTTTTACAGTTATTTGCAAATTCAATGAAGCCAAAAACCATGAAGCATTAGTTAGAATACACCTAGAACTAAATAAAAAAATATATTTTGATGTTCCATTATTAAACCTCGGGTACTTTATAACTCAGGACAACGTAATTCATGCGTTTCAAGATTCACCCTGCTCAGTCCATTATAATCAGCCCACGTCAGCCTACTGCTGGACATACAGTCGTGGTCAACTAATTAGGGACAGATAGAATACTAAGCAATTTTGAATGTTTACATCCTATTATTGTGAGTTTCCTTCGAGATTACTAACTGTTACTTTGTAAACATATTTCCTATCTAGTACTCTAGTTAACAGAATACAATAACAACAAACAAAAACTTACTTAGCGTTAGTATCCGTGGGAATCTGTTCAAGAACGACCTTGCTGCGCCCAGCAGACGATTTATTGAGCCCGCGCTAACGGTTTAGCGCGGGCTCAATAAATCGTCCGGTTTTCAGCAGGGCATAGACCGGGCCCAATTTGCAATGGCCCATTTCGGAACGTGCGCCCGACCTGACACCTCGCTCGATCCACAGTAGCATAGATTCTAAGAGAAAATCATTAAGCATTGCGTGTTTCTAATGATGTCTTTAGTCATGGGATAGTATTGTTATATTAAGAAGAAAGAAGAAACCACCAAAACTGAGCCACCAAAACTATGATTCAATTTCAGAATTAATTATTTTAATATATAATTCTGAAAATTCACTGCATAAGTTAAATGTCGTAATAAAGACATAGATTACACTAAATATCAAAATCCTAAATAACCTTATAAATTTTTGTGCGTAAACTAAAAGACGTACTAAGAATACGACACACCAAATCTTAAAAGTCGTTGAACAAAACGCCACCAAAAAGGTTAGGAAAATTCTGACGGTCAAATCATGCGTAAAGTGACATTTCCAGTCTAAGTAATCGCTAGGGTAGAACAAAGAATTGCAGGCTATATCAAAATAACACGTTTCGGAGCATTCAATGACGAGCTGACACGACAAACTGAGGCTGAGCGACATGGTGAAATTGCGCCACCAAAGCATAAAATAAAATGACATCCACTTTGTAGCCGGAAGATATTCGCATGGGGGATATTTTTTAGAATTTAAAACTGTTTAAAATGTTAATCAAATTTAAAAACGAAACATAATATGATTTTTAAAAACTTGAAAAAAAAAATTCATCAGGGGGGACCCGAACCCACCACACACCACGAATGCACGGGGCAAGTGCTTTACCATTCTAAGCTATCGAGTCACTAGCTGTCTCGACGAAATCTTTTACGTGTTTCTCGCTATTGATAAATAAAATATCTGATTTTATGTAGGTACATAAATAGTTTAGTTTTTTGATTTTGTACATTTGAAAACTGTTAATTATTCTTATCAAATTTAAAATAAAACAAAATATATTATGATGTATTTTATAGTAAGTAGGGTTTTTTTGGTGTTTTTATTAAGGTTTATTTATTTCTTTATTTAGTTAGTAGTAATATAAAGTTAAGTTAGATTCTTTTATATTTAATTTGTTAGAATAAATAAATGCAACAAGAAATAAAAAACTGCAAAATAAAAAAAACAAAATATGAATTGAAAAAATAAAAACTTAATCAAGTGGGATTCGAACTCACGACCATCGGATACACAACCACCGGGAGTGCTTAGACACCTAAGCTACCAAGTAGCTAGCTGCTTTGACGAAATCTTTCAAGTGTCTCTCGCTACGCTATTGATAAATAAAATATCTGATGAAACAATTTATGTATATAAACATAAATTGTTGTTTTTTTTATTTTTTAGATTTAAAAACTGTTTATTCTTCCTATTAAATTTTAAAATAAAACAAAATATATTATGATATTACATTGTGGTGTATTTTATATTAAGTAGGTTTTTTTGGTGTTTTTTATTTAGGTTATTTCTTTATTACAGAATTATACTGTAAGGGGGGCACTGCAAGGGATTTTTAGGTGACGAATAGTAATGTACCTTAATATTATGTCCCTAAGGTTGAAATTAATAATTCGGTATTCCTAAGCATAACCGCGGCTTGCTAAGACCACTGTCATAGCAAGGTGGTAGTAATATAAAGTTACGTCAGATTTTTTTTTATATTTAATTTGTTAATAATACAAATAAATAAATACAACTAGAAATAAAAAAACTGCAAAATAAAAAAAACAAAATATGAATTGAAAAATTAAAAATTGAATCAGGTGGGGTTCGAACCCACAACCATTGCATACAAAGCGAATGCTCTGCGACCTAAGCTACCAAGTCGCTAGGTGATTTGACGAAATCTTTCAAGTGTCTCTCGCTACGCTATTGATAAATAAAATATCTGATGAAATTTTATTTTTTATTTTTTAAATTTAAAAACTGTTAATTATTCTTATTAAATTTAAAAATAAAACAAAATACAGGGTGTAAAAAAAGGCTTAACGAAGCCTTAAACCACGAATTCTATTCATAAAACCAAGTAGAATGCAAAAATAATAATTGCTGGGAAATGACTTTAATTTTTGGGTATCAAAAAACATAACTTATTTCTAACCCGCAATGTATAGCGCGCACGCCACAGACTATGCCTGTGTGTGTAAGCGGTCGGCGGGCGAGCGGGTGGCGCGAGAGCACTGCGCACGATTCATTGCCGGCTGTGCCCTTTAAAGGCCTTTTATGAAAGAAGGACTGAAAATTTTTATCATGTTTCTTTGTAACAAAGTTTAGTATTATCAAACAGAAGTCAATTTTGTAAAAATCTTTGAAAAAATTTTTTAACTTTGACTGTCAATAAATCTGTAACCCGTCACTTCCCAGGTATAGTGTAAAAGAAAAAAATGATCGTAATAATACGTAGAATATGTGGTATTCGGCTTGGTGAAGCCTTTTTTTACACCCGATATATTATGATATTACATTGTGGTGTATTTTATATTAAGTAGGGTTTTTTTTTGTGTTTTTTATTTATTTAAATGAAACTACTTTTACGGATTATTTCGCGATTTATTAACATTTTATTTAACCTGACGTTTCGAACACTTTACAGCGTTCGTGGTCACAGGTAGACTAAGGTGTTATTCGTCTTTACAATATTTTGAAAAAACTATAAACTACCGTCACTCAGTTAATATTAATTTGTGTTCCTATCTACGCAAAAAGAGCTAACTGTATCTAGAGGTCTTGCAGTGCGGGGCCTAGCATGGGATTTCGTTAAAACAGGATCCCATGCTGGTGGTATTTTCCAACCATCTTCTCTGTTGAAATTCGGGTGTCTTCTAATTTCAATTGCCTCCCGTAACATGCGAGGAACAAATCGTCGTTCTCTTGCAAGGACTTTAGGCTGGTCAAATCGTATGAAATGGTTGGGTGTATCTAAGGCATGTTCACACACTGCAGAATTAGTATTCCGTCTATGTTTGATGTCGGCTATATGTTCTTTTACCCGCACGCCTATACTTCGTTTTGTTTGACCGATATAGGAGAGCCCACAGTCACATTCCAGTCTGTACACCCCCGCATCTTGAAGAGGTATGTTGCACTTGACAGGTGGTAAAAATTGGTTAATCTTTTTCGGCGGCTTGAAGTAGGTTTTGATTGAAGCGCGCTTCAAAATGTTTCCAATCTTGTCAGTGACACCCTTCATATAAGGTAGTACAGCAGGTTGGCGTTCGACGGTGGAATGCTTGACCCGGGGTCTGGAACGACGTGGTACCGGCAACTGGTTTTCCCGTAGTACCTTCCTGACATGCTGGAGCTCGCCAGCCAGGTATTGGTCGTCACAGATACCCCTTGCTCTCTGAAACAACGATTTGCCTACGGTAGCCAACTGTCGAGGATGATGGTGAGAGGCACCATTGAGGTATTTATCTGTATGGGTGGCTTTACGAAAAACTGTATGACTAAGAGTATGATCCGGATTCCTAGTAAGTAAAATATCTAAGAAAGCTAGTTTATTGTTTGCCTCAATTTCCATAGTAAATTTGATTTTTGGGTGGATTGAATATAAATGTTCTAGAAAAGCAGAGACTTGATTGGTGGGTAAAATTGTAAAAGTATCATCTACGTACCGTTTATAGAACCTGGGTGTTATAGGTGATGTGCCTAGAGCTCTGGCCTCGAAGTCCTCCATGAAAATGTCTGCGACAACAGGTGATACTGGAGAGCCCATAGCCACACCATCTACTTGTACATAGAATTCATTGTCCCACAGTAAATATCCCGATGTTAGGCAATGTTCCAATAGTTCCGCATATTCTATAGGCATATCAAGTTCAACTAACTTCCTTTTAGTAATTCCAATGCAGTCCTGTACTGGTAAACTTGTAAATAGGGACTGTACATCAAAACTGACCATAGTTTCATTATCCGCTAGGTGTAGGTGTTTAACCTCGCTGATAAAATGGTAGGAATCCTTCACATGTGCTGTAGTTGTTCCTCTTAGCCGAGATAGTGATCTAGCTACGTGCTGAGCCAGTCTGTAGGTTGGTGTATCAATCTGACTCACAATAGGACGTAGCGGGACATTTGGTTTGTGTATTTTTGGCAACCCATATAATTTTGGTGGTTTTGCGCACGAAAGTATTAGGTATTGAGCATCTAGACTTAAACTTTCACTATGTTTTCGCACTAAGTCACTGGTTTTCTTTAAAACTTTGTTGGTTTGATCTATTTTAACCCGTTTGTAAGTGGTTTCGTCCGCCAGTAACTGTGACATTTTTTGCTTATAGTCCGATGTGTCCATTACAACCGTTGCGTTTCCTTTGTCCGCACGAAGGATAGTTAATTCTGGTTTAGTTTTTAGGTTTTTTAAAGCTATATATTGAGTACGAGAAAGATTTGACTTCGGTACTTTGCTATGTCTTAGGACTGATGATATGTCTTGAGTGGCCGAATAAAATTGGTTGGTTCACTACATAATCTTCGACAACATACATGTTTATAGTCTCCACAATATTTTGAACGTTTACCGCACCCATCGTTGCTCCTACTGGAATCACCACATTACCTCCTATACCCTTTAACATAGGCAATTCCTCAGAAGTATTAAATTTTAGCCCGAGTTCCTTCGCCTTACTTGCATTGATTAGGGAACACTGACTGCCTAAGTCAACGTGACATTTAACAACACTATCATTTTATTTAATATCTATTATGTATTTATTGTAAGCGTCATCAACGTTAAGCTTCGCGACTTGTTTTTCGTTTTTGTCCCTAACCTGTCCCTGATCTTTTTCTGAAATCTTACTGGATTTGTACCTATAGCAGTTTTCTAAACGGTGACTTAGCTTTTCGCAAAACGTACATACAGCATTACAGCTGGTTTATCAGATTTTAAGCTGCGATGGCCAACTTTATTGCAATTAAAACATCTAATATTTTTGTTCGTAATACCTCCTGTTACGGACAGACGCAATCTTATTATGTAAATTTATGTTTAAGTTTTTATGTGTTTAAATAAAAGGTATTTTCATGTAGGGCCTAGTTGTAAGTTATTGTGAATTAGCTTAGGGCTTGTTTTATTTAATAAAGTATATCAAACCTTATAGTTTAAGCTATGGTAGGTAGGTTTGGTAAAGGTTTTATGGTAAAGGTACCGGGTGTGAAGAGTCACCTGTAGGCCGTCTTGCTCACGCGGGAAATGTTTGAACCTGAGAGCAAGACAGGTAAAGGCCTATAGGGCCCAGGCTGTCCCTGTCCCCCATATCAGAGTTTAGGAAGGTATGATGGCTAAACTTAATATAGGTAGGCAAACTTAAGAAAAATGTAACGCACTAGGTAGGTAGTCACAAAATCCCTTAGAAAGAGATAGGACTATATCATCGGACGTCTCCCTCGAAATCTCGATGTAAACGAGGGTAGACGTAAAATGTATAACGTAAGGAAAAGGATGAAAGATGTATTTGTTCTTGTCTCTAGTTTTGTGAACCATGTAAACTACCGTGCTTTAGTCGCTAATATGTATGTAAGTTAGCCTTAAGAGTAGGGCCGGGAGCCTGGAAAATTTGTATCCAGCTCTCACGGTCAAGAATAAACGTCTAAGAAGAAAGAAGTCTTTTCATCCACAACACCTACTACAGTCCACCGAAGCGGATCTTCAACACCTCCCTTAGAAGTGCCAGGTCTTGGGATTAAGGTAGGTTTGCGATCATTGCGAGGCCTAAAATCCGACTGTTCTCTATCGGTCCTATCCCTAGCTTGACCAACTTTTACTATTCTAAAATATTTTAGTATTTGCTTCGGTACTGGAAATTGAACTGCCTGTGCACCAACTTTAGCGGCCCTATCTTCTACACCATACGATATGCAGTCAACCGCTTGCTTTCCATATATCTTACATCGGTTTAAAAGGTTTACCTTACTATAATAATAATGCTCCAGCGATTCCCCATATCTAACCCTTTTACCTTACATCTCGGTCAACAGCTCAGCATAATCTTCACGGGAGGGAAAAGACTATTTTTTTCTTTTCCACTCAGGCCAGGAATAAAGTAAGGACGGGAATCCCTGATGCCAAGATTTTGCAACCCCAGTTGATTTTGGTAAAGCATAGTGGATAATTTATTTGTCCTCCCACCCGTAAATCAAGATAGATCAGCCAAGTCAAGAAAGTTTGTTCCTTTGACATAGGATCGAATTCGGGGATGACATTAGTGTTTAAGGTAAGCCTAGGTTTATCTGAGCTCTTGACCTGATTTAATATTGATAAGAATTTGTCTAAAATATCAGATTCATTTTGCCTGCTCTTAGATCTAGAAACCTTTCGCCGTTTACTTGAATGAGGGTGTCTAAAATTATCAGAGTCATCGGATAAAGAACTGTAACGCCTTCTCCTAGAACTTGTTTTTTTTTTCACTTACCTGACTGTCGTTGCGGTAGTCTCGTTCACTATCCACTCTCAGCGAGCGATAGCCGGTACCCCGGCCCTGTAACCTGAGCACTCCTGGGTGATTAAATAAATAAATAAATATTGGACAACATTACACACATTGCTCTGATTCCAAGGCAAGTAGCGAAAGCACTTGTGTTATAGAAATCAGAAACAATGACGGTACCACAACACCCAGACCCGAGCCAATATAGAAAAGTTCGTTTTCTACATTGACCCGACCGGGGATCGAACCCGGAGGCCGGAACCTCAGAGATGGCGGCGCCATTTACGGCGTACTCGCCTCTTGGCTACGGAGGTCGTCAATCGTGATTGTATCGTCCTTCTCGATCTGGTACTCCTAGGTCCGGACCTCGACCCGCACTAACTGGGTACTCCTAGGCCCGGACCTCGACCTTCACGATCAGGTGTGGTTACCCCGGCCCTGTAGCCTGGGCGCTCCTGGGCGATTGTATCGTCCTTCTCGATCAGGTACTCCTAGGTCCGGACCTCGACCCGCACTAACTGGTTACTCCTAGGCCCGGACCTCGACCTTCACGATCAGGTGTGTTGCAATGTTGAGACCAGGAGCACAATAAAAGATGTAATTAGGTCGACCGATGTTATAATAATGTCCTCAATTAAGCCTTACATCTATCTTATATACTATGCCTAATGCTACGTAATAGGGTGAGGTGCGTCACACACTACACCTTCCCCGTATTTTGGAAAAAAAAATAAGATATAATTTTTTTTTTTGAACTTTTAATGTCTTTTTCAGCCAATCATACCTATGCTTTATAACAAAAGTATACATAATCAAAAGTAGTAGTAAGTATAAATTTAAAAGATTCAATTACAATTAGGTCGAATTTTAGAAAAAAATTAAGTCTTCGAGAAATTTAAAAGCAATTATAACATTACAAAAATGTACAAATAAGTTTATCTATTTAAAATTGGTAATTCAATAAAATTAATTACATTGATTTTTAATAAACACAATCAAATTTGAATATGAATGAGTACCTAATAAAATGATCTATAAAAATTTAGTTATTAATTTATTTAAGTCCAATTCATTGTACTTTACTTAATAAAATATCAAGTTTTACTAGCTAATATAACAATTAAATTATTCTGTTCCAATCGTAAGTTTATTTTACGGTAACAATTAACTAATTGGTGAAAGTTTAAACTGTAATAAACAATTTAATCACATAATGAAATTTAACAAAATAACAGTTTTATTAAAAGACAATTTAAAATAGCGAATTTCTTCAAATTTATTGTTATTTTAATATAAGTTCATGATTGTATTTGAATAAAATTAAAGATTTAAAAATATATTTTTTTAAACTAAATCAAAACCAGATTAATCTGACATACACTTAAAAAAATGTGTGACAAGTAAACTAATTTATAAAATTCTTTAAAAAAATATATTATCATGTACGCTTAATTTTAACATTTTCTAGGTAGACAAGTCAATTTGTCGAAAAAAAAAACACGTTTTTAATAAAACATTTCACAAAAAAAAGTTATGGTATTTAATTTTCAATGTTTATTTTTGAAGGAAAATAATTTTAAATAAACCCTTTCCACCTTATGAACTTTAAACTAATTAATTTACTTAGGTTTTAAATGAAAAAAGATAAATAATGTTTTCTTAAATAATATTTCAGTGGGTACCATTAATAAGTGGGTTTTTTTTATCAAAAAAATCCGTTGTGCAACTTTTAAAATTTTGTTACTCGTAAAAAAAAATACACAGATAATTTGAACATGACGAAAAAAAATAAGCATTATTTCTTTTACTATTGTAATAATATAATGAAACCAGTTACAAACAGTATTTCATAAATAAATTCAAAATAATAACTGCTAGCCCAAGTAGCAAAATAGAATAGTGACTAAGTCTAATATACCTTAACTTTATCTAAAGTTTGATTTAGCTTAATTCAAAAAGGATTTCGTTAAGAGATTTTAATCTTTAAGACTTTAGTATTAAACTACCGCTACTTTAGCATATTAAGAATACCCAATACCAAGTTAAGTATTTTCAAAACTATTTTGAATTAAGTTTGCCTATAGTTAAATCTATAAATCCTTTTTTACTTTACTCAGATTTTTTGAAAACTCACTTAAAACTTTATTGAATAATTTAAGACTGTTAAGTCTTGCAAAGTGAAAATTGATATTGTAGATAAACTTTAGATAATTGTAACACCTAGTTCTTGGAACCATCTTTACTAAGAATACTTAATTCTTTTTTTACTCAAATTAATCAGTTTATAGTAAAAATAGATTTAACGGGACGCTTTCAATAAAATGGAACCAACTGGAATGATGGACGAAGTTGAATAATTCATAAGATCTGGTGGTTTATGGTTAAATATAGAAAATTAAGCTCCACAGTCCACTGCTGGACGTAAGTCACCATAAAGAGCGCCAAAGGACACGATCTCCCGCTTTTTAGCATTCCGTACCCAAAGGGTAAAACGGACAGCGGAGTCTTAGTAAAAGAGTCCTATTACTAAGACTCCGCTGTCCGTCCGTCTGTCGAACAACAAAATACTAAAAAACTGAATAAAATAAATATTAAAAGGGGCTCCCAACCAACAAACGTGTTTTTTTGCTCGATATTGCTAACCGCAACAGGTAAACGCTTGAAATATTCACAGAATATGTAGTTATAATTATTTGTTGGTCTATCAACGCACAGCCCAGAACGCTTAACCCAGAGACTAAAAATTATGCACATAGATACCTAATACAGTGTAGGATCCACTAAGGGCTTTTTCACTCTAAAATAAGTATTATAAATCAAATATTTATTATACTCCAATACAACAGACTCTTCGTGCGCGAGTCCGACTCGCACTTGGCCAGTTTTTTTTCATACAACCACTGCCTTTTGCCACTGCCATCTTCCTATGGTCGTCGGTCCATCGAGCTGGTATTTATTAATACTCCTATACAACAGACCCTTCGTGCGCGAGTCCGACTCGCACTTGGCCGGTTCTTTTTCATCCAATCACTGCCTTTTGCCACTGCCATCTTCCTAAGGACGTCGGTCCATCGAGCTGGGCGGCGTCGTTCCCACACTACGTTTGCCGAGGCGTGATCTCCACTCGAGAACCCTTTTACTCCCCTTTTATCGGTTCTACTACAGATGTGGTCGGTCAGCCCATTCTACTTAAGGTTACCACATTTTTGGACTATGTCCATTACTTCGGTCTTCTGCCTGGTGATGTCATTTTGGATTTTATTCCTTATCGAAATCCCAAGCACCAACCTTTCCATAGCTCGCTAAATGATCTATATCTACCCCCGATGAACCCTGTCTTCATTACCGATAAGGACGTAGCCAGTGCAGTACGTTAAGCCCCGAACTGGAAAATTTCGGGAAAAGATGGATTGCAGAATTACTGGCTATAATCTCGGTATGTCACGGTATCTTGGCTAAAATGCAAAACACCGCGGACCGGCACGAGAGAATGACGGCTGTGGAAGACCGAATAAGTATTAGGCGAGGTATATACAAGGGTGATTGTCTGAGTCTGAGAGTATTTTGCCTTGCCCTGAACCCTCTCAGCAGATTGCTGGAGAATTCGGGAACGGGATTTCAGTTTCAGATAGGGAGTAATCGGATGTCGCACCTTTTTTATATTGATGACCTGAAGCTCGTTGTTGATTTTAGGGGATCCATCAGAACGAAGTTGGGGGTTGATAGGTGTGCGGTTATCCATGTAACGAAGTGGAAAAACTTCCACTCTCTTCTTTCGCTCGGTCGCAGAAGGTTGACCTTGATGGTGTCCAACTGCAAACCTTTTCCGAAATTGATACGTACCGGTATCTGCGAACTGTGTAACATAGTATATGTGTTAAGATTTCAGACATAAAACAGTCTGTTGGTGAAGACTTCTTCGATCGCCCTACAAAGGTGCGGATGGGTTATACTATTCTCTTATACACCTTTGGCATACTCAGTCAGATGGACTCAGGCCGAATTAAGCGCTCTGGATCGGAAGGTCCTCACAACTATGATACTACATAGATTGCATTACCCCAGGCCGTCGGTCATGAGGCTGTATATCCTGAAGAAATGTGTTGGTCGAGGTCTTTTAAGCGCTAAAACCATGCACAACCGCGAGGTATCTAGCCTCAGACCTATTTCCTGGCAAAGTCCGACACAACGATAGGTTATAATGTCATACAATATGTTAAGAAACTCATCGCTCTTGATCGTGTCAACGAGCTATGGCAGTCGCTGGCTATACTTAGTGTCTCTGATCGCGAAACCGTATGGAATAGGAAAAAGCTGCACGGGCAGTTTTTAAAGGCTCTACACGAGCCGCACGTGCTATTTGCAATACAAGACCAGCGGGGTAACCATGAACTCTAAAAACAATCTCAAAGTTGTCAAATCTGTCAATTTTGGTACGTCATTTCATACAAAATTTGACAGAAATGATAATGTTTGACAGATTTGAGATTGTTTTAAGGGTTCGTGGTTACCGCCCAGGTTATCAAGACGAACAACTACCGAAAATACATTATAAAGGATGGCACAGTGGACATGTTTTGTATGACCTGTCGCCATCCTGGAGAATCACTGCCTCATGTAGTTTCAGGTTTTTCAGCTCTTGCTAATACTGAGTATCAATCAATCAATCAATCAATCATTTATTTGCGTCAAACATGGTATAACAAGGTGTTAACTTACAATAAAAGAATCACATATTTGGGCTACACAAATTAGCATGCAAATGTTAGGGTACAATTAAAAATGAAAAATAATATTTAAAAAAAATGTCAAATAAATCTGATAATAATAAATACAATGTCAAATGCTCATGTCCGAATTTCATTATATTATGAACTGCTATACAAATTACCGAGTCAGTGTTGAAAGACCTTAACCTAAATTCGTTTTTTAAAATTGAAAAAGTCCTCGAGACTATAAAAATTATGGTGGTTCAGCCAGCGGAACAAATGTCTTTTAAGTACTGGTAAATTATAATGTTTGATGTCGTTTGGTATATGATTGTAAATTTTTACGCACATTGCTAGGCAACTTTTATTGAATTTAGAAGACTTAGGGTTTTCTTTAAGATTAAGCCGATGGGGATCTCTGCGTACTCTTGTGTTTTTTAGATCATAAGTTTTTCCAAATAAATTCTTATGTCTGATCACAAAATTGCATACCTCATATATATAGAGGCATGGCAGCGGTAGTAGAGCAAGATTTTTAAAGTGGGGCTCACTTGAATTTCTAGGTGAAATTCCAACGATTGCTCGTATGCATTTCTTTTGTGAAATGAACGCTTTGTTTTTGTCTGTACTGTTTCCCCATATGACGATACTATAGCGAATTATGGACTCAATATAGGCTTGATACGACAAAATTGCAGTCCTTCGATCAGTGACGTTTTTGATCTGGTAAATTGCATAAACAAATTTATTAATCCTTTTGCAAAGGTCAGATACGTGCATTTTCCAGTTTAAATCTTGATCTAGAATTATGCCGAGAAATTTTATTTGTGATACCTGCTTGATTTTTAATATATTCAGATTAAAGTTACAATTAGGATGTTTAGATTGATTAAATTGGATATAATTAGATTTATTTAAATTAATTTTTAAGTTATTACTATCTAGCCATTTCAAAATTTTGTCGATTGTGTCATTAATGTCCTGTTCATGTTTGATTATTGAATTTTTATGTCTGTTAGTTGTTACTATAATAGAGATGTCATCGGCATACAAAATACATTTATGTTCCATCGTGTCCACAATATCATTTATATATAAAATAAACAAAATGGGGCCCAATATACTTCCCTGTGGGACACTAAAATTATTATTTCTATAGTTAGAGTAGTAGAACTTCATTTCATTATTGTGTACTTTAGTTATCATGACACGCTGTTTCCTATTATGTAAATAAGATGACAACCATTGTAAGAGTAGGCCCCTGATGCCAACTGTTTCTAGCTTCTGCAACAATAGATTATGTGGCACAACATCAAAGGCCTTCGATAAGTCTAAAAATATTGCGGTAGTTAATTTTTTATTATTGATACTAGTAAATATTGCATCAACAAGATTAAAAATTGCTAGTGTAGTCGACTTACTTTTTTGGAAACCGTATTGTTCACTTTTAATAATTTTAAATTTGTTGCAGAAGGCTATTAGTTGAGAGTACATAAATTTCTCGAACACTTTTGATAGGATCGGAATAAGTGTTATAGGTCGGTAATTATTGACGTTTTCTTTAATACCTTTCTTATAGAGAGGTTTCACTATAGATAATTTCAAAGCATCAGGAAAGGTTCCCGATTCAAACGAGTGATTTATGAGGATAGTGATCAGTTCATTTATGCAGGTTTTAATAACTTTTGTGCTGATCTCATCATGGCCCACAGAAGCAGTATTATTTAGTGAGCTTACCTCCTTTTTTACTTCCTCCTCAGTCATTGCTCGAAGGAACATTGAGTTTGTGAGAAACGCATTGTTACCTGACTTTGTATTATTATTTAAGGTATTTGTAGAGTCAATAAAAAATCAAAAAATCAAAAAAAAAAAAAAAAAAAACTTTTTTACTGTTTCGGATGAATTTTATATTAGAGTGTTTTTTTTGATTTGTAAATGCATTTTTTTAAAACAGTTGAATACGACAAGTATTTTTGTTTATCGCCAGTTGTTTTATTTTTATAGTATCGATAGCGAAGTAGCCTTTTATTTTTGCAACTTTTTTTCAAACCTTTAGTTATCCATTTTTTATTGTTGTTTATTCTGTTGTGTTTAATTCTCACTCTGGGGAAACATAAATTATAAAGTAGGCAGAACTGTTCGTGAAAATTAGTAAAAGCTATGTTGAAATTGGTTTCTTCGTATACCTCCGACCACAAAAGGTTTTTTAAACAATTTCTGAATTTCTCTACGTTGTCAGCGCTGAAATCTCTTTTGAAAACAAAATAAGACACAGGCTTAGATACCTTGCGCTGTATAGAGAAGCTCAAGAGTTGCGCAGTTTCACGGTCAGACAGATACAACGGCAGAACCGACGCAGTTGCATCTTTAATGTTGCTGAGGATGTGGTCTATACACGAGTCTCTTCTCGTAGGCTGATCGATGTAGATCTTAAGGTTATAGTTGTAAGCTAGGTCTCGCAAATATTCGGTGATATTACCAGGCTTTAAAGTATTAATATTGAAATCACCTGCAACAACCAGCCTGGTATTCGCTTTGAATTTCCTCTGCAAGTCATGCAACATAGAGTTCAACCGTTGTAGGAAAACTGTGGGGTCAGAAGATGGTGTCCTGTAAACGGAAATTACTATCAATTTATAAGATGGAATCTCTACACCGCACACCTCGAACACTTTTTGTGTAGCGTATTTACTCAACCATGTTAGCTCCGTGTAAGACGCATATTTTTTTAACAAAATACAAGACCCACCCCTAGACTTTTCCCTACAAAAAGAAGCAGCTAATTTGTAGTCAGAAACTTTTAAATAGCAGCCGTAGCCTTCTTTCAGGAACGTTTCCGTGACGCAGATGACATCGGGTTCATTTCCCGTTTCGCGTAGCTCCTGTAAGGTAATTTCTAGCAGAGATTGTTTGGATAAAATACTCGCGATGTTTTGATGGAGAATCTTAAGCGTTGGGAAAGGAGTTTTTATCATATTTCTGTAATTTTTAGGTACGAAAAAATGTAGTTGTATCTTTGTAGGTATTTGTTCGGCCTTCTAATTTATCCTCGTTGTTGACTTTTTTAGTGGTTGGCTTAAAGTAGAAAGGTTTTTTTTTTTATCGTATCGTTTTTTGTATCTGCACAGGCATAATCAAACAGCCAAAATTCTCCACAAGAGGTCGCCCTGAAATACAGTCTCTTGAGCCAGAGACTACCTCATACAGATAATACACAGAATAGACTGATATAGTGCTGATGGACCGGGCGCAATCGAAGGTGTTTTTTAAGAAACATAACTATCAACCATGACGAGAACCTTAAACGAACCGCTTATAGACGTGGCCCATGAGCGTGATCGGTCTGTTGTTCTACTATTAGAGTTTTCTACCTTTTTTTGAAAAACAGCTTTAGTAATATGACATATTTGACTCAGTCCTTAGGGTCGTTGACGAGAACTTTAGATCAAGGTGACTAAGAAATGCAAGAATATATGGAGATTGCAGTACTTGGAGCACAGTAATTCTGATTCTTATGAATTGAAAGCTGATGGTAATTTTAATTTTAGAGACCAATTATAAGAAACTGGTCTATTGATTAGAATATTATTAAGCGCTTTTACACGTCCCAATATTTTTTTCCCTACCACTACTTCGGGACAATTTTGGGCTAGCGCCGAGAAGAAGTAGCGCAATAAACTCGGTCACTATTGTCAGCCTCCTTTTAAATAGTATATATTTTACATTACAAGATAAATGTACCTGTGCGAGCAGGGCAGTATTTATTTCCAAATATTTTTTTCAGTTCGGTTCGAGCAGCCGCTCTGATCGCGCGTGCGCTTGAGAGCTTACAAGAATTACTTATTTACGTACAGAGGAAAGTGAAACTTACGGCTACGTCTTTAAGTTGTTTTTCGTTTGAAACAGACTGTGCATCTACGACCTAATAGTGTTAGCCAACAGTGTATCGTCAGCGTTGTGGAAACAAAACAAACAACATTTGGATAGCTCCGTCACGCTCTTGCGGGCTCGTTTGACAATACCTAGTCTATGCGCACTATCATTTGTTACAACATACTGGTTGCTGTTTACCTGCTGCCTAATTAAAATGAGTAATGTGCGTTCTCTTACCGATGCGCGGATGCCTATTGGAGGTTCACAACCAGACCTTTCTACATTATTGCAACCAGAATCGCAGATAACACTTCGGAAACGTAAATTACAAGACCATGACAATGATATAGGACAACAATTGTCGGAGTTCCGCAAAGATATTATGTCCCTTCTGACATCTTTTAACATAACTCAGAATGAAAACCTACAGAAAATGCATCAAGAAATTAAATCCGATATTAAAGAACAAATAAGTATTGTTACATCTTTAACTGAAAGTCTGATAGAGGAACAAAATTTAATAAAAACCGACATTTCTGATCTCAAGGGTAGAATTAGCTGCGCTGAAAAAAACATCACTGTGTTATCTGAGACCTCAAAGACTTACAATGAAGCCGCCAAAACTATTAAATCATTAGTCACAGAGTGTAATACGGCCAAACAGTTCTCCATGCTTAATAATCTCGAGATCTCGGGAGTACCACTTGCAAAAGGTGAGAACTTGCTAACGATTCTCCGTGAAATTGGTTTGCGCGTCGGGTTTACACTATTAGAAAGTGATGTAGATACAATTCACCGAGTTCGGCGCTTTATTAGCAGTGATAAGGAATCTGGACATACATCTCGAGATCGGCCCCCAGCTATAATCGTACGCTTCACACAAAGAAAACGTAAAAATGAACTACTCGCCGCAGTCCGGGCCCGCCGCGGCCTTACCAGCGCCGACATCGGCCTGCCGGGCCCCGCCGTCATTATTTACATAGGAGACCACCTAACACCTACGAATAAATTATTATTGAAGCGTGCGAGACAAATCAAAGTGGAGCTACAATACTCGTATTTATGGATCCGCGACTGTAAAATATTCATGCGTAAGAACGAAAAGCAGCGTGCCATTTGTATCAACGACGAATCGGATCTAAATAAACTGAAATGAGTTTTTTGTGTGCGTTTCTCGGTGTGTTGGTTAAGTTTATTATTAATAAGTAGCTTGTGCAAGCGTCATATCATAATATCTGTGCCATTAATGGCCAAACTATTTGATTACACTATGTTGAAAAGTGTTAGACATTTTTTGGTAACAGGTGGGCCTTATTATTATTACACATACTTAAGACGAAATTACCCTTCACTGTTTACATTAAACATATTTAAGCAGTTTGATGATGTTAACATTTATGAGCCATTATTCCATATTTTGCTATGTGTTACTACTTTTTTGCCGTACGAAATGTTTTACAAAACTTTAATTATTAATACACTCTTAATTAACTACAAATCAATAGTAGCAATATTCGCTCAAATGATTTATTTCTTCGACGCACTATGTTCATTGGGCCTCTACTACATAACTATGTTATTAGCACTTTGTTTTTAAAAATGATTCCTAAACTTTTTAATGGTTATTATCAGAATGTAAGGGGCCTGCGCACTAAGTCACATGATTTCTTGTCGCGGGTGGCGCGGTCGGATTTTGATTTTGTTTGTATTACTGAGAGTTGGCTAACACCGGATTTCTACGATCGTGAGTATTTCGATAATAGATTTAATGTTTATCGTTGTTACCGTTCAGCTTTGGAAAGCGGTGCGAGTAGAGGTGGTGGTGCGATAGTGGCGGTGCGGTCTGATTACCGGCCCCAGCAGCGTGACTGGCCGGTTCCTCCGCGCGCTTACTGCGACTGTGTTTGGGTGTCCATTCCACTAGATAACCAAAGTCGCGACCATTTATCAATGACGCCCAGTCACGGGTCTGAGCCTCGCTGCTTGAACATCTGCTGTATCTACATACCACAAAGCCCAGGTTACAGGGAGGGATTTAGCTGTTTTTTGGACATAGCTGGTGATTTGATGGCTGACCGTCCGAATGATCTGTTTCTTATAACGGGTGATTTCAATATTTCTGACGCTGAATGGTTTGATTCCGATATACAAATAAACCCTAGTAGTAATTATACCATACAACTTATTGATGAGTTTTTGTCTTTTTCTGGATTGAGACAATACAATTTCATAACTAACGCAAATAATCGTATTCTAGACCTAATGTTATGCTCTTTTGACTGTGAAGTTTCCGCTTGTGACCATCCTCTCGTAACGGAGGATGCACACCATAGGGCGCTTTTAATTTGTTTAAATTTTGATTACCAACCCCTTCTTAAATCTCGTCCCAATTTATGTTACAATTTTTATTTGGCTGACTACGATAAAATTAATATAGAATTAATTCAAATAGATTGGAATACCTTCTTTTTGGGTTTAAATGTTGAACAAAGCACTAGTAAATTTTATATTCTTTTAAATAAACTGATACATTTACACGTTCCACGTCGTAAGATGCGTTCCTCTAGTAAATTACCGGTCTGGTATAGTAAACCATTAAAAAAGGTTGTAAGCGAAAAACGTAAATATCACTCGTTATGGAAACGATATAAGAATCCTCTTGACTACGAAAGTTTTAAAATATTACGCAAGAGATCTGAAAAAATGTAATTATATTTATTCAGAAGAAAAAATTAAAATCAATCCTAATTCGTTTTGGTCTTACATTAAATCCTTCATATCTCATAATGGTGTACCGGAGCTAATGCAATGAATGCAAATGAAAATCTGTAATCTTTTCAATGCGCATTTTCACTCCGTCTTTGAGGATTCAAACCTTGACTCATTTGTAGCTGAAAATCTAGCAGATCCGACGGATGCGGTAATTGATGTGCACTCTGTTGAATTTAGTGAAGATATAGTCCTTAAGCACTTAAAATCATTAAATGTCCACAAGGGTCCTGGACCAGACGGTGTGCATCCTCTGTTCATTCAGAGGTGCGCCGTATCACTGGCCACCCCATTAACCATTCTCTTCACTAAATCTATTAGGGAGGGATGCTTTCCGGCGGTTTGGAAGTCAGCTTGGATATCTCCCATACCGAAGGGTCGAATAAGTAATGATATTGAAAAATATCGGCCGATATCCAAATTATGTCAATTCAGCAAAATATGTGAAAAGATTGTCACTGATCAGGAGACCAATTCTACTAACCTAAATTAACAAAACGTAAACGCAAACTTTGACGAAACGCAACTGAACGTGACGTTTCGTATTCTACTAACTCGATAACAGTAGCGTTTCGGCTCACGTTTTTGCTCAATCGCATGCGCATTCTATTCTTATTCTACAAATGCTTTGACGTTTCTGTGAATCGAAACACAGCCGAAGTCCGACGTTTCAACTGTCAAAACAAACGGTCAAACTTACGTTAATAGATAGCTACTTTTCTGCAACTAAAGATGCAATTTTACATGGATTTCTTGGAGAGGGCTCATGCCGTTGATACTGGAGCAGTAAGAGTGCGTAACAGAAGGACTCGAATAGAAAACGAGGCCTTTGACATGACGGACGTCGAATTTGTGAAAACATATCGTTTGTCCAAGGAGCTTGTGAGGAATCTAATTGATGAGCTCACACCGCTTATGCCAAGATGCCTTCGGTCAGATGGCATTGACACAGAAACGAAGGTATGTAACAATCGGCAGAATAATACCTACTTACTGTTAACATGATTTTTCCACTATTTTCAAACCCTAATAATCCTTTTGTTTTAGATACTTGTGGCCCTTGCTTTTTATGCGGTTGGGTCGTATCAGACTTTTTTAATAGACTTTTTTAATAGAAAAGGTTATCACTCTTTAAATGTGCAACTCGTAAGTATCTCTGTGCAAATATGACAATTTTTGCGTAAATGTAGTACTTTTATACTGAAGATATTGTACATTATACAAAACAATCTCTTTTGACAAGACCAACATTTATAAAATGGAATATAAACTAAGGATTCTTTTTTTTATTTAAGATTTGTGACTCTGATTTACAAATATTGAGTGTAGACTCTAGTCATCCTGGGTCAGCACACGACAGTTCCATTTGGAGTATCCACCCTTTAAAACCATACCTAGAGCAGTTGGTAGAAACTGGTGAGGATGTATTTTTATTAGGTAAGTAGAAACAAGAAAAGTTTTCTGAATACTTATGTAAGTTCCCAATACTTAACTGTAACTTTTCTTTACAGGAGACTCAGGGTATCCTTTGAGGAGGATCATGATGACCCCAATTTTAAACTCTATTCAAGGATCGCCTGAAGCTCATTATTATGAGCTACAAGTGTCAGCTCGAAATGTTATTGAACGCTGCATAGGTGTTCTAAAGGCAAGATTTAGGTAATGTTTAGTGGGAATTTATTATAATAACAATTTACATGTTTATCATCAAGTACTCTACAACATGATAGGATTTTTTTTAAAGACATCATTGTTTATAAGCTTATATCGATTTTAGAATATACCCAAGAGAAAGTCAAATTACATCAGATTTACATATTTTATTATCTTTACAGATGTTTGTTGGTAGCCCGTATGCTGCACTACGATCCAACCACTGCTGCGCAAATTGTGAATGCATGTTGTGTATTACACAACATAGCACATAGAGCTGCAGTTGAGTTGCCACAATTGACCGATGAGGAGCAGGAAGCAGAGCGTCGTGCAAGTACAGGTGATGCTCGTGCAGCAGATGGAGATGCAGCAAATGATCGTTCTCGCGGGCGTCGCGGAGCTGGTGAAGAGCTTCGACAGGGCCGAGAGTATCGGCAAGCCTTAGTTGATCGTTTGTGGTATGAAAGGAGGGCAAGGCAAAGAATTTAAGTTAAAAATAAACTAATGCTTATAGAGATCAGATGTTTTATTAATTATTCATAAACAATTGGGATGTTCATAGTCACGTCTAGTGAGCTTTTAACTAATTTTAATCAGTATCCGAAGATATAACTTCCAGCCTTGAACGTCTTCTGGAAATTCTGTCCATTGCCTCGGCCATCGTTTGGAATGCCTGAGCAATCCTTTTCAGAACACGTTCATGGCGTTCAGCTACCTCGGATTGCCTTAGTAAGGACTCTGCCAACAACTCCTCAGTCCTGGCACGCATCACTTCAATCCGTGCGATGGCGGAGCGTGATTCCTCGAGAGCTTCTCTATTGGCTGTAAATTAAAAACAAGAATACATTATATAAAACAGATTTGTGTAAAAAACCAATAATTATAAACGGCTGAACAGATTTTACTGAAGAATGTCAATAGAGATAGATAACAAAATAAATAGGCACCTAAAAAATATAATATCACGCAGACAATCGATATAAATATTATCTCCCGAAGTCGAAAGTCGGTCCCGGGTTCGATTCCCGATCGGGTCAATGTAATTATAAAACTAACTTTTCTATAATGTCTCGGGTCTAGGTGTGGTGGTACCGTCGTTGTTTCTGATTTCTATAAGTACTTTACTTACCTTGGGATCAGAGCAATGTATGTGATGTCTAATATTTATTAATCTCAGCCAGCAGAAGGCATATAAGTAGAAACAAAAAATAAGTATTACATTGTTGCACTGTGGGTCGATGGCGTATATTAGGGTTACGACCCCTTGCAGTTCTTCCTCGTGTAGTGTTCCCACTTCGGTTAAAACTAGCCGCCTCGTGGGATGAACCTCCAGTTTGGCTGGCGTTGTTGGGTGGAATGGAAGGCTGGCTTTGTATGGGTGGCTGGCTTTGTATGGGTGGCTGGCTTTGTATGGGTGGTTGGGTATAGATGGGTGGCTGGCTTTGTATGGGTGGCTGGGTATGGATGGGTGGCTGATTATGGATGGGTGGCTGGGTATTGATGAGTCGCTGGCTATGGATAGGTGGCTGGGTGTGGATAGGAGGCTGGATATTGATGGGTGGTTGCTGGTCTTCCTGACTGGTACTGGGTTGCTGATTAGCGGCCCTGAAATACATAATAAATAATAATTGTTTGTGAAACCTGCCCAATATGGTGTTAAATACATATTTTCAGTAATAATTAGATTTTTTTCTATATCATGACAATTCGTCACAGGACGTCCACTGATGAACTAAACCGTCCTCAATAAGGGGGCAAAAGTCAAGCTTAAACACAAACCAAGATTTTCGTTTTGTATGTATGTACATGTCCATATTGTAACACCATAACTACCTAATTATTTTCAGAGATAATGATGCATAAATTTACATATTCCAACTTAAATAAAGATACAAACAACATTCCAAAAAAAAATGACTATGATTAGCTTAGCTGTATAATAAAAATGTATTAAACCACATTGTGCCACTTACAAAGCAGAGTATTGTGGAGGTTCAGTTTGACGATGCTCTGTGTGCTCAGCTTCATTGTTCTCATTATTCTTAGTATGTAATTCAACATCCATCAACAATTTATAAAAGCATTGAAGTACATGCAAAAAAATAACCCTTAATGTTAGTATGAAAATGATAAGAAAGATACCTTTCAAATGCATACCTTTAATACCTATGTATGTGCAAGCCTAACGTGCAAATGACCCTGCAGGCAAAGAGTGCGAAAAACCATTTCGAAACACATTTTTTTTTCTTTAAAAAACTATACAAAAAAAAACTATATAGGTATTAGGTATATATAGGTACACATATAATATAATTTATTTATTTTTAGGGTTACATAGATTTTATTTAGCTTTCAGAAAATTCACCTATTTAGGTAACATGGTTTTAATTGTAGATTTATAACAGAGTTTTGCTCTGATTGCAAAGTATTTTTAAAAATATTTAAATGAGAAATGTTTTGTGAAGTATTCGAGGCATGCAAGTTTTAAAATAAAAATAGGTATTATTACTTACATCTATCATGTGAAAAGGGTCTTGTTGGACTCCGGGTAGGGGGCCAACATCCCGCCCTATAATAGAAGAGACCCTTTCTTCTATTGGTGTTAAAATAATAATTGAGGAGGGCCCCCCACCGGTGCCCGATTGCGATTTTCTTATTGCAATAACTTTTGCTCGCACCCTACTTTTATAGTCATTCCAAAACTGAAAGAAAGTAGAAGTAAAATTAATCATCGCAATACAAACTTCAACATGTTTAAAATTACTCTGAAGAATATTTACTCGAGACCACTCCTTAGCCCCGCGAAAGGGCCCTTCTGCATTTAAAATGTTGGCACACTCCTGCCACAATCGCAGGGAGAGTGCTCGTGCCTCCTTCGACCGCACTCGTCCTAGAGCCAAGTCTCGGTGCTGCTCCAAAAAATTGAGCAGCAGTTCTAGCTGCCGGACATTGGTGATTCTTCGTGTCGCCGCTTCCATAACTCTGTAAATTTTTATACAAACAATACTTAAAATTTATCACTACCTCATAAGTTCACGAATGAAATAGAAAACTACCGTAATAAATACTTACATTACTTACTTTCTTTTTCAATGTTTACTAATAACTTTTAAACAACAAAACGAAACTACGTATGACGTATCAGTTTGATGTTGCTTACTGTCAAATTATGAACCAATCAAAATACAAAGTTAGGGACGCCCGTAGATGATATAACTTAATCGAGAATCGAGTAACAGTGACTTATTAAAGTAATTGAGTATTTCACTGTTCCAAATTTTATACTAGTTTCACAACCTTGACGTTTTAGTTTACGTAGCGTTTCGGCTTACGTTTAGATTAAGTTTGGTAATAATGATTAGTAGAATACAGTTTTATGTTACAGTGGAAACGTAACGTAAGCCGCGTCGGTAAAGATCGACTCATGTTTTATATTAGTAGAATTGGTCTCCTGCTTTTCAATGTTGTTCAACGACACATAACACAAAATCAACATGTTTTTTGCAAAGGTCGGTAGATAGTAATTTATTAACCTTCACTACTAAAGTGCTTGGTGCTATGGATGATGGGTTTAGCGTTGATGCTGTGTATGCGGATTTTGCCAAGGCGTTCGATAAAATCTGCCATAAAAACCTACTAATTAAGCTTTGGCATCCCGGTATACACGGTGATCTTTTCCGCTGGATCAGGTCATACGTCGAAAACAGAAATCAGTGTGTAGTGCTTTCTGGCTTTATGTCACAACAAAAAAACGTCACTTCTGGTGTCCCGCAAGGGTCCCATTTGGGTCCCCTATTGTTTACGTTGTATATAAACGACATTGACAAGTACATTGCTCATTCCGATCTTTTATTATACGCGGACGACACTAAAATATTTAGGGTCATCCGTGGGGAAAGAGATTGTGAGTTACTCCAACAAGACCTTGATAATTTTGAAAGATTTTGCAATGATAATAATTTATTTTTGAACCTTGACAAATGTTTTATAATAACCTTTTCCAGAAAACGAAACGTCTTAAGTTATGATTATAAACTAAGTGGTAAATGTCTAGGCAGAGTAACTCAGATCCATGATCTTGGGGTAATCATGGACTCACGAATGACTTTTAATCCTCACATTGACACTATGTTGGAAAAAGCATACAAGCAGTTGGGCTTGATACTTCGTCTCGGGAAACCCTTTAAAAAATTACAAACCTACAAACTGTTGTACAATAGTTTTGTTCTGAGCCGACTTGAATTTGCGTCTGCTGTCTGGAAACCTTTCTACAAAGTACATATTGCTCGAATAGAGAAAATCCAGAGAAAATTTATTAAGGCACTTGATTATAGAATAGGAAATACTTATACCAATTATGAAGACTCACTAAAGTCTCACAAGATCGATTCTCTGGAATTGCGTCGCGACTGCGTAGACTCCGTTCTACTTTATAAGATCATTCATAACCTTATAGATGCCCCCTCACTTCTGCATGATATATTTCTCAGAGTGCCCCGTGGACAGGAGCGTCGATGTCGTAAGAAAGATTTGTTTTTCATACCCAAATGTAAAACATCTTACGGTCAGAACATGTTTGTAAAGCGTGCTTGCAAAATTTACAACAATAGCGATAAGTTGTCCGATAAAGATATATTCTGTTGCACAATAGGCTCCATTAAAAAAGCTTTCAGTCTACTGCATTATTAAGGAACTTATTGTCAAATAGGTGCCCACAGCATCATTTTTATTTGGTCCTAGCCAATCTGTATTCAAACCAATTAATTATTTGCGTTGTTTCTTGTTAATTTCCTACTTTAACCTACTTTAACTTGAAATATGTATGCTCAAATTGTATATCAATAAGTGTAAGCAAGGCTCTTTTTATAAAGTTATACTTTGTAAAAATAAAGAAAACTATAGGTCTGTTAATGATAATGTTATAAGGATACTGAAATTGTATGACCGTTTGTTTTATTCAATAAATAATATATATATATATATATATATATATATATATATATATATATATATATATATATATATATATATATATATATATATATATAATCATTTACAGTATTATATTCTTTTTTTATTAAAGTTGTTTTTACATGCGATTTAAATTTTGACAGGGGCAGTTCTACGATAGACGTTGGTAATTTATTAAAAAAGCGAATACATTTTCCCATAAACGAATTACCCACTTTATGCAGTCTGAAATTGGGAACGGCAAGCTTATTCTTATTCCGGGTGTTAAGATTATGAATGTCACTTTTCTTAAGGAATAAGGACAGGTTTTTGCGGATGTACATTATATTTTCATAAATAAATTGGGATGCTACTGTTAGTATATTAATTTCTTTAAACAGTTCTTTTAAGGAGTCTCGGGGTCCAAGGCCGTAAATTGCCCGTACAGCTCTCTTCTGCAGTATAAATATAGATTCAATATCTGCTGCTGAGCCCCATAACAATATTTCATATGACATTATACTATTAAAATAGCTAAAATACACCAATCTTGCCGTTTTAACATCAGTCAGTTGTCTTATCTTTCTCACGGCATAAGCCGAAGAGCTAAGTCTTCCCGACTTAGCTAATACCAGATTACTGGTCATTTCACAGTGCTCTTTACTTTGAGATAAAAAGAAGTTTATGCAACTTAAACTATTCAGTTTCTAAATTATTTACTCGACGAAGTTTTTAGTGCCTACAATTCGACGAAGCACAATGTTAACTCAATTCTTTTAAATTCAGCGGTAATTACGTAGGTGGTACTTACGTACCACAAATGAAATAAAAGAAAGAAAAGAAAAGAAAAGAAAAGAAATAATTTATTTGCATAAAACATGGTAAATGACAGATCATAATTATATATTGTTTTAAACTTTCATGGTCACTAAGGGTAGACCGATATGTTTGCCCTTAACAACTTACCCGCAAGATCTTCAGTTACTCCGTGAGCATGGCGCTTGCAACAGTGCCAAAATATCGGGAACTCAAAAATAAGGTACATGGTAGCAATCCCGTAACAAACTATTCTAGATCATAATTATTTTAAAATACATAAATTCACATGTTTCGCCATCATGGTGGCATGCAAAAATTCATTGTGTAAATAATAATAAAACTGGAACATTAAACATTTGAACACATTCATTAAATAACCTCCACACACATGTCAAAAAATAAAATAAACGAAACTCAATACAATGTCAAAACCATACAATTATTCATTTAATGTCAAAAAATTCAGTCAAATTATAGAAACAGCTATCAATAAGCCAATTACATAAAGATTTATTAAGATTATGAGTAGGCAGCTGACGTATTTGTTGTGGAATATTATTGTAAATTTTTATGCACATTGCGAAGCTATTCTTTTTGAAAAAAGCACTAGAACTGACTTGAGTCAACAGTCGAGTTGTGTCTCTCGGCCGCAGTCTATGGTTGACCTCGTTATTTTGTTTAAAAAATTTAGGATAACCTCGCACGAAAGTTCCCACTTCCAAAATTTAAAGACCTGTCAATGTGAGTAATCTCAATCTTTTAAATAATGGTCGACAAGTCTCAATTGGTCCTGCTCCACAAATTGCCCTTACACAGTTATTATTATTAAATTAATTACTTGCAAGTGTTTATAAAGTTTGGTTTTAAATCTTTTGTGTCAGTATTCTCCACTGCCACAATGTTTGACGTCTACAGATTTTACTGCGTTATCAAGGGACGTAAAAACTCATTTGACGATGGAAATAATGCACTCTCGCAAGTATTGCATTGGTTCACCACCAATAATCTTATGCTCAATGCAAATAAAACAAAGTGCATCAAATTCACAATGCCCAACGTTAAACTTGTCTCAACACATATTACTGTAAAAGATGAACAACTTAATACATCTAGTTCCGCTACATTTTTAGGAATCACTTTAGATTCACGTTTGCAATGGGGTGCGCATATCGAGACTGTCGGGAAGACTTAGCTCTTCGGCTTATGCCGTGAGAAAGATAAGACAACTGACTGATGTTAAAACGGCAAGATTGGTGTATTTTAGCTATTTTAATAGTATAATGTCATATGAAATATTGTTATGGGGCTCAGCAGCAGATATTGAATCTATATTTATACTGCAGAAGAGAGCTGTACGGGCAATTTACGGCCTTGGACCCCGAGACTCCTTAAAAGAACTGTTTAAAGAAATTAATATACTAACAGTAGCATCCCAATTTATTTATGAAAATATAATGTACATCCGCAAAAACCTGTCCTTATTCCTTAAGAAAAGTGACATTCATAATCTTAACACCCGGAATAAGAATAAGCTTGCCGTTCCCAATTTCAGACTGCATAAAGTGGGTAATTCGTTTATGGGAAAATGTATTCGCTTTTTTAATAAATTACCAACGTCTATCGTAGAACTGCCCCTGTCAAAATTTAAATCGCATGTAAAAACAACTTTAATAAAAAAAGAATATAATACTGTAAATGATTATATATATATATATATATATATATATATATATATATAATCATTTACAGTATTATATTCTTTTTTTATTAAAGTTGTTTTTACATGCGATTTAAATTTTGACAGGGGCAGTTCTACGATAGACGTTGGTAATTTATTAAAAAAGCGAATACATTTTCCCATAAACGAATTACCCACTTTATGCAGTCTGAAATTGGGAACGGCAAGCTTATTCTTATTCCGGGTGTTAAGATTATGAATGTCACTTTTCTTAAGGAATAAGGACAGGTTTTTGCGGATGTACATTATATTTTCATAAATAAATTGGGATGCTACTGTTAGTATATTAATTTCTTTAAACAGTTCTTTTAAGGAGTCTCGGGGTCCAAGGCCGTAAATTGCCCGTACAGCTCTCTTCTGCAGTATAAATATAGATTCAATATCTGCTGCTGAGCCCCATAACAATATTTCATATGACATTATACTATTAAAATAGCTAAAATACACCAATCTTGCCGTTTTAACATCAGTCAGTTGTCTTATCTTTCTCACGGCATAAGCCGAAGAGCTAAGTCTTCCCGACAGTCTCGATATGCGCACCCCATTGCAAACGTGAATCTAAAGTGATTCCTAAAAATGTAGCGGAACTAGATGTATTAAGTTGTTCATCTTTTACAGTAATATGTGTTGAGACAAGTTTAACGTTGGGCATTGTGAATTTGATGCACTTTGTTTTATTTGCATTGAGCATAAGATTATTGGTGGTGAACCAATGCAATACTTGCGAGAGTGCATTATTTCCATCGTCAAATGAGTTTTTACGTCCCTTGATAACGCAGTAAAATCTGTAGACGTCAAACATTGTGGCAGTGGAGAATACTGACACAAAAGATTTAAAACCAAACTTTATAAACACTTGCAAGTAATTAATTTAATAATAATAACTGTGTAAGGGCAATTTGTGGAGCAGGACCAATTGAGACTTGTCGACCATTATTTAAAAGATTGAGATTACTCACATTGACAGGTCTTTAAATTTTGGAAGTGGGAACTTTCGTGCGAGGTTATCCTAAATTTTTTAAACAAAATAACGAGGTCAACCATAGACTGCGGCCGAGAGACACAACTCGACTGTTGACTCAAGTCAGTTCTAGTGCTTTTTTCAAAAAGAATAGCTTCGCAATGTGCATAAAAATTTACAATAATATTCCACAACAAATACGTCAGCTGCCTACTCATAATCTTAATAAATCTTTATGTAATTGGCTTATTGATAGCTGTTTCTATAATTTGACTGAATTTTTTGACATTAAATGAATAATTGTATGGTTTTGACATTGTATTGAGTTTCGTTTATTTTATTTTTTGACATGTGTGTGGAGGTTATTTAATGAATGTGTTCAAATGTTTAATGTTCCAGTTTTATTATTATTTACACAATGAATTTTTGCATGCCACCATGATGGCGAAACATGTGAATTTATGTATTTTAAAATAATTATGATCTAGAATAGTTTGTTACGGGATTGCTACCATGTACCTTATTTTTGAGTTCCCGATATTTTGGCACTGTTGCAAGCGCCATGCTCACGGAGTAACTGAAGATCTTGCGGGTAAGTTGTTAAGGGCAAACATATCGGTCTACCCTTAGTGACCATGAAAGTTTAAAACAATATATAATTATGATCTGTCATTTACCATGTTTTATGCAAATAAATTATTTCTTTTCTTTTCTTTTCTTTTCTTTCTTTTATTTCATTTGTGGTACGTAAGTACCACCTACGTAATTACCGCTGAATTTAAAAGAATTGAGTTAACATTGTGCTTCGTCGAATTGTAGGCACTAAAAACTTCGTCGAGTAAATAATTTAGAAACTGAATAGTTTAAGTTGCATAAACTTCTTTTTATCTCAAAGTAAAGAGCACTGTGAAATGACCAGTAATCTGGTATTAGCTAAGTCAAACTAAAGAATCACTTAAAACTAATACTTGTCTTAACTTTTTCTAAACTAGCCTTACAAAATCAATGTTGTCTAAAGTCTTTCTTCGTTAAGGCAAATAAGAGTTAACGCCATTTTGCTATTTGAGTAAAAAAAAAATTGTTTTTTCTGACATAAAATCGTCAAAATGCAGGGTAGATATAAGTTATATTTTGTTAACAATAATTTTAACAACATTTAATAACACATATTTATTAGAATATGTAATTTTTTTGAATTAACTCCACCAAAACTTTTATTTGTAATTCATATAAATAAAATTTAAGTGTTGTTTTTTTGGTATTTTAAAGGCCCGTCTGTTTTAAAGCACTTTCTATCAATTTTACACGAGAAACAATAATGCGTTTTAAATTTCCAATGCATATAACGACATAATACAGCATTTTCTAGACGTAAAATTTGTTGTTTAATCGCCATCGCCATAAAGCTTCACACAGTTTTAGTGGACTTATAAAATTCACCATATTTTCTAAAATTATACTACATAAAGTAGAAAAGGTTTTAAAATTTACTTCATTTAGATAAGATAGAATTTGTAAAATTTAAAGTGATTATCTTAAGTAGGTTTTGTAGATATCTTCGAGTCTATTTCCTTATCTAAAGTCTTCCTACAAGATTCATCTTGAAGTACGAATTAAGAGCTCTTCAAAACCACTGTCTTAAATAGGGTTAAAGTTTGTCTTAACAATAGTCTTAACTCTGTCTTAGATTATATTTTAATACTGTGCCCACTTTTCTTTAACTGACCCTTGGGGGATATCTACAAGATATCTTCAGGGACATAATCGATCAAAACGAATCACACGCGCGCGCCGCCCGAGCGGTTAACATCGCTGCCGTACTCGCACGATGATTTTTATTCCGGAAAAATAAACGAAGCTACTATTTCTGATGTTATTTGCATACAAAACATTCCCGTAAACAATAAGTGCTTAGTGGTGAATAGTGAAAGGTGGAAGTGACTGGATTTCTAGTTATTCTGGCGCTCATCATTTAAAACATTTTCGTTAAAGTGCACAATCTAAACGAAGAAACGCATTCTACCGGCCACTTATCGGCTAGCAAAATACCAGTTCGTGACCTTGAAGTCATTTGTTGAACAAACTAAAAGCTGTGGTTACTGCACTTACCGATACGGAGTCCAGTTTTCGACGCTTTACGTAATAAGACTGTTGGTGCAGTGCACGATGTTGTGGTGATCGTCCGAAGATTCACGGTTCGATTCCAGGCTGACATTTTTTTTTTCTCGATTCTTTTTTTTTTTAAATCTTTTTTAATAATAATAAAGAAGAATAAAACAAAACAATGGCACCTAAAATTCCCAAAACTTGCGCAGGGTGTCGTGTTGCCCTCGCGGGCAAGGACTTTCTACAGTGTCGTACATGTAGCAGCCCACACGTGTGCCTAGTATGCGCCAACATATCACAGAAACACTATCTTAGCTTCTGCAGTGCGAGTTCTAAGGAGAAGAAATCTTGGATTTGTCCGGGATGTAAAGCAAAGCTACCAAAGGGAGATAACACCACGACACCCACTCGTTACACCGAACCCCACGGCGACGAACCCCTGGACAACACCCTCCAACCCCAGCAGACCGCACTCCAACATACAGCTGAATACTCTGATGATGATAACGTAACGCAGCGCAACAAGCAGAAGCTCTCCACTCGCAATTATGAATCCTTAGCCGAAATCGATGACAGCCTCCAACGTATGATCCAGGGGATAATACGATCTTTTTTTTTTTTTTTTATTTGAGATGGGCTTACTCTTGACCCCAATCTTTCTCTAGAGCATAGATGGGATCTACGATAGAGCGAGCTTGCCCAGAAGATGCCTATTCACTTTGGACTTAAAGAGAGTCAGGTTATATGCACTCGGAAATACAGACGCAGGCAGGGAATTCCAATCCTTAGCTGTGCGCATTATAAAAGATGATGAGAAGCGCTTAGTGCGGGTTATGGGTATATCAACTAAGAACGGATGGTAGCCGGCCGTGCGTCTGGATGTCCGATGGAAGAAAGGTGACGGTGGTATGAGTTCATGCAGCTCATGAGCACACTCTCCGAAGTACAATCTATAGAAGACCGATAGGCAAGCAACCTTGCGGCGGTGAGCCAGGCTGTGCAGCTTGGACGCCACCAGTTTTTTATCGCCTATTATTCTCTTGGCTCTGCGTTCCACCGAGTCAAGTGCAGCAAGTTGGTATTTCGCCGAGCCGTCCCAAAGGTGGCAGCAGTACTCCATGCAAGATCGGACTTGGGCTTTGTAAAGAGTTAAAAGCTGTCCAGGCGTGAAGTACCGCTTGACTTTATTCAGGACGCCCAACTTTCTAGCTGCAATTTGAGCCTTAGACTCGATGGTGGTGCCAAAGTTGAGGTCAGAGGACAACTCCATGCCAAGAAGTTGTAGAGTGCCGGTCACTGGAACAGATGTACCTCGGAAAGTAGGAGAAAGGGTGAAAGGACTCCTTTTTGTGGAAAAAAGACACGCCTGCGTTTTAGAGGCATTGAAGTTGACGAGATTGTCATCGCCCCACTGGGAGACGTTACTTAACGTCAGGCTCGTACGCTCAACCATGGCCTCTCTCAGTCTTTGGACCTCAACTTCACTGGCTCCTGCACTAGACAGATACTTCTCCGCGACAGTACTGTCATCTGCGTACCCAACAATACCTGAAGATAGCAGGTCATTGATGTGCAGCAGGAAAAGAGTCGCAGAGAGCACAGACCCCTGAGGAACTCCGGCGTCAATGGCCTTGAGGTCAGAGGAGCAGCAGTCAATGACTACTCGGATCGACCGTTCACTTAGAAAGTCAGCCACCCAGCTACAGAAGCCAGTGGGGATACCGTACGCTGGAAGCTTGCTCAGCAGACTCGCATGCCAAACCCTGTCGAAAGCCTTCGAAATATCCAGCGACACTGCGATTGCTTCGCCGTGGTTTTCGATGGCTTCGCCCCAGCAATGCGTTACATACACTAGAAGATCCCCAGTTGAACGTCCCCGGCGGAAGCCATATTGACGATCACTGAGAAGATCATTGTCTTCTAGGTATGAAAGCAGTTTGCAATTTAGAACTTTTTCCATAACCTTACAGAGTATGGAAGTGATGGCGATCGGTCTGTAGTTACTAGGGTCGGCACGGCTACCCTTCTTGGGTACTGGTTGCACATTGGCAAGCTTCCAAGATTTTGGTACGATTTCTGTCGTGAGAGAGAGGCGGTACAGTCGCGTCAGTACGAAAGACAACTCAGGCGCACAATACCTCAGCACTCTTGCTGGTATGCCATCAGGACCACAGGCCTTGTTCACGTCTAGACCAAGAAGGGATCTACGGACCTTTTTGTTGTGCACTGTGATCTCTGGCATCAAAGAATCACATTGAGGCAAGGTGGGTGGACGTTTCGAGCTAGCGTCTAGACGTGAATTGCTTGCAAACAGATCGGCAAATAAATTTGCTTTCTCTGTTGCTGTGTGGGCAAGTGACCCATCAGGTTTCTGCATTGGAGGTAGTGTAGGAAGGCAGAAGTTAGATTCGACTGATTTCGACAGGGACCAGAACTGCTTACTACCCTGTGGGTAAGATGCAAGTTTCGCCCCAATACGGCTGACATGGTCTGAGATCTGAGTTGGCACCAATTAAGAGTCAGCTGCTCGTCCTGCAGGAGAGCGTTGACTATGTCAGTAGGCAATATGATGACATAATAAAAACCACTAATACATTAGTGAAAGACTATAAGGCCTTACAAACTAAGTGCACTGGTCTCCAGTCAACTGTAGCAATTCTCTCGGATCGCCTTAGCATCATGGAACAGCAGCAGCGTGATAACAACATAGAAATCCAAGGAGCACCACAACATAAAACCGAGAATGTCGTAGATATCGTGAAAAAAATCGCCGACGTAGTATCTTTCAAAATCTGTGATACAGACATACTGAACTGCACGCGAGTCGCCAGCATAAATAAGGACAGCAAGAGACCAAGAGCAATAGTGACGAAATTAAGAAGCACCCGTTGTCGCGATGAATTTATATCGGCAGTGTCCCGCTACAATAAATCTCACCCTAACAATAAGCTCTGCTCAATAGGATCAGTTGTATGGTGGCCCAGAACACAACTGACCACAGTGAAAACAAAACTCCAGAGTCTACAACGACTAGCGAGCGTAGCAACTACTGGATGCATGAGAACCACCCCATCAGCCGCGCTCGAGTTCCTCCTAAACTTGAGACCGCTAGATCTCATCATACAGGAGGAAGCACAGTCAGCCGCCCTGAGACTAAGAGCAAATGGACTATGGAAACAAAACATAGAAACAACACACTCAAAAGTTCTGCAGGAGGTCCTAAAGGAATTACCACTCCTCGAGGCGCCCATGGACAGAACTCCGTGTCAACACATCTTCGATCGAAGATACAATATCCAACTCACAGAAGAACCAAAAGACAACTCTGGCGTCGATGAAGTTAGGATATATACAGACGGCTCAAAAACGGCACACGGTACCGGAGCCGGCGTCTTCTCGAATGATTTAAACATAAATATATCGACCACACTAGACAAGTTAAACTCCATCTTCCAGGCAGAATGCATTGGTATAACCAAAGCGGCACAGGCGGTTGCAGCCAGAGACGTCCGAGATCTTGGCATAAAAATTGTCTCGGATAGTGCATCCGTACTCCAAGCCCTACAAAACAATGTCGTAACCTCCGCACTCATACTAGAGTGTCACAATGCACTCCAATCCATTGCAAACACGAACAGAGTAGTTCTGCAATGGATCAAAGGACACAGCAACTCACTGGGAAATGACACCGCAGACGAATTGGCCAAAAGAGGATCGAAGGTAGTAGTCCATGGACCGGAACCACTACTGCCTATACCTCAGGCCCAAATTAAAACGTGGCTGCGTGAAAGAACCACAGGAACCCACCATACCGAATGGATGAACAGTGTAGGATGCAGGCAAACAAAAGATGCAATTCCGGCAGCATCAAAAAAGCTTGCCCGCAGCCTCATCCGACTAAAACGGAACGAACTTCGGAAGGTTGTAGGTACTATAACCGGTCATTGTTCACTAAACAGGCACCTATTCCACATAGGAGTAACAGACAGCCCCACATGCAGAGGATGCATGGAGGCAGAGGAAACGCCGCGGCACGTGCTCATGGAGTGCGAGAGCGTGGCAGAACAACGGGCACGGATTCTCCAATCACCAGGATCACTCCCGGAGGCATTCAGGAGCCTGAAGGGTCTGCTGGTCTTCTGGGATGACTTGGGCTGGTTGGAGTAGGGGAAGGACACAGCACGCACAATGGCCCAATCGAGAGGCTAAGTGCGGACACCTCCCAGCTAAACTAAACTAAACTAAACTAAGCTCTGCTCATCACTGCTGGGATTGACCGGCGACAACTCTCCGGTTTACATCTCAGAACACCTCTCCCCTGCCAATAAGGCCCTCCACGCTGCTGTCAGGGCCAGAGCCAAGGACCTAAGGTACGAGGCGGTCGTATATTTATGCGAAAAAACGAAACTTCTCCCTTTATTCATATTAAAAATGAATACGTTCTACGCGGCGTCAACTGATGTAACTTACTAAACCCCTCCCCCCCTTATTTTTTCTTTATAATATCGTATGTACTTTTATAGGTTTTTTTTATGGAATTAGTGTCTATATATTTTCAAAATGTAAGAGGACTGAAAACAAAAACACTTGATGTACTTGGTTCTGTATTGGTTAACAATTATGATATTATTTGCTTGTGCGAAACATGGCTTGACGACTCAGTGGCTTCATCAGAGTTGTTTGACCAAAGATATACCATTTACCGCAGGGACAGATCGCACGATTTTATGACTAAATACAACAAATCTCATGGCGGAGGGGTGCTCATTGCTGTGAAAAAGTGTTTATCGAATTTTGAAAGAGTCCTTTGGCGGTCGTCTGCTGAGGATGTATGGGTAAGCATACGCTTTAAAAACGTCACACTCAACTTATGCACTGTCTACTTACCCTCATATCTCAGCAATGACGATTTTTAGGCGTACCTAGACAACTGTGAACAAATAATCTATTCAACCCCTGGCGATGAGATACTCATTGTCGGAGACTTTAATTTTCCCGGTATTGATTGGACCTCTTTCCCGCTCTCTGTCAATACCAATAATCCTAAAACTCTAGCTTTGCACGAGTTTCTTACAAGAACTCATCTCACTCAACGCAGCTCCGTTAAAAATGACAATAACAGGATCTTGGATCTCGTCCTAAGCGGGACTGAAACATTTTGCGAGGTTAATGAGTCACAACACCTAAGTCGGCGCGACATTCATCACCCTGCCCTAGACATAACTATAACAGCTAATAAAGAGCCATTACTGAAAATGAAGAACGGGACTAGATATAGATTTAGTAAAACTGACTACCCTAACTGCATAGCAGAGCTTTCTCGGATAGACTGGAGCCAATATATAAATCTAGACTGTGACGAATATCTTCGGACTTTCTCTGAGCATTTGTGGGACTGCATAGATAGACACACACCCAAAGCAAAGACCAAAAAATCCTATCCACCTTGGTTCTCAAATTCTCTACTAAAAATACTAAAAGAAAAGGATAAATACCACCAGAAGTTTAAAAAATACGGCAACCCTCGAGATTTCGATACCTACTCAATGCTTAGATCAAGAGTCAAAACTGTCTATGAAAATAATTTTAAATCATACATATATAAAGTGGAAGAGAGTTTAAAGAATAACATCAAAGCTTTTTGGAGCTATACTAAATCAAAAAGAAACACAAATAATATACCCAACCAAATGTCCTATGATAATGATTGTGATGAAAATGGTAACGACATAGCCAATCTGTTTGCAAAGCATTTTGCTTTAGTATATAGTAAACCAACTGCTAATACATACACTCCCGACTTTCCCGAGTCTTGCTCATTTATTTCTTCAATTGTTATTACGGAAAGGGAAATAGAGCTAGCTCTTAAGTCTTTAGATGCATCTAAAGGTCCGGGCCCTGATGGGATACCCCCTGCTTTTGTAAGAGTCTGCGCCAGTGCTTTAGTCGAGCCTTTGCACACACTCTTTAATAAAAGTCTCAGTAGTGGTTGCTTTCCGACATCTTGGAAGAAGGCCATCGTTGTCCCTATACACAAGTCAGGCAATAAATCACATGTCACAAATTACAGACCTATTAGTATTCTAAGTTGTTTCTCAAAAGTCTTCGAAAGTCTTATATATAAATATAAGATTCAACGATTTTAGTTACATTCCTTTTAATGGGGGTATCTATACGTCATACCAAGGAGCCTGACAAAATTTAAGGGAAAAATTCAGGCTAGTTTCGGAGATATTCATCATAACAATCTCATTTCGTAACTACAAAATTCCACATCCTTTACAGCTGATTACTACTACAATGACACACTAAATACGCACACAAGCAAACCCAAAATCCAAGAATCAAGCGTGGTCAGCAGTGGGGTGAGATGCCGGGTCAGGAATACCAACATGAAAAAAATTACCCTGTTTTTAGGGTAAATTAAAGTTTTTGAGTTGTTTTTTTTTTCGATAAAGTAATAAGAAAAAATACGACTAGGTTTGTAATTAATGTTGTGATGCTAAGTCATTAAAACTTAACGAACGGTTTTTTACCCATGATTTTAATGTTCACACTATCACGTAGCCAACGCGGTTGCGAAAATAGGTACGCAAAATTGAAGGGATCAGGATGCCGCAAACTGACCAAAGAGTGTAATCTGAACTTGCGACTTGATTCACGTCAAAAAACGAAAAGATTCACTTCTTTGATAATCAAAGCTGTTCTTACTTACGTATCATTTTGAATTATTAAAAAAAAACCGCGGAGACAACGACAAGCTACTATTTTATTGTTGTCGCAAGCTCAAGTAATGTTGCGTAATCAGCTTTAATAAAACCACTTAGGTACACGATTAATTAGTTATTCATCACGGCCGCCAACTTGTAGTGTAATGAGTTATTAAATTTTATAAACAAAACTACTAACATTCGAGATTTATGAAGTGTCGTTTAATAATATCATAACATTAAATTTAACAGCTAGTCTCAATAATAAACAAAAAATTACAATATCATTAAATCCAAATTTCTTACCATTCAAATTCCACTTTATTTTTTCAATAAATTTTAGGGGTAAAAGCATGACAAGAACAAGTCGCAGAGTATCCGACTGGCCGCTCGCGCCGAAAGGCCGCCGGTGCCGCCGGGGCACGTGTCGGGCAAGATCAAAGCATGAGCGAGCTAGAGATGTGCCACAGCCCACATTAGATCCGATCTTAGGGCTAAAAATTTTCGACTCACGGCGGAGGTCGGACTGGACTTTTATTCTTGCACTATCTGAAAGTTAGTACTGTTAAGTTATAAACTTTTTTAGGTACATTTAGTAACAAATATCAACGAATGCGATTTATTGTTATTATTTTAGTCTTAATGACGACAACAATGTTTTATGCGTCTTCGTGCTAAAAAATTATACATTTTATAAGTGTTTTGATTTCTCTAGAAATCCCTTACTTTCGCCGCTAACAATAAAACCTAAGTGGTTAAGAATAAAAAAAAAACCTTTACGTCTGTAAGTTAAGAATCAAATGTCTGATACAGTTCAATATGGCCTAATTTGTTAAAACAATAGTTAAAACGTCCTTAATTGTTATCACTTATCAGTGCGTGTGTATCTTTAACACACACATTTATTATTATTGGTTTGGACTGAATGAGTTCGATAAAACATTGATGCAACTCGGACTCATAGCCCGATGGAGTGTAAGAGAGATAGATGCGTCACAAGCTGAAAGCTTAGGCCGATAGTGCCTCTCTATCGCTTGTTCCGCGCTCTCGCTCGTACGCGAAACGTGAAACTTTCGTGCGTGCAGTCGTGGTGCAGTCGGTCATCGATTTATAAGACGTTATCACGTCAAAAACTTGTGTCGCACTCTCGATTTAGTTTAAAACGGGGTGTCAATTCCCAATTCACGATCCGCTATCAATCAGGCATGTTTTCGTATCTTACAAATAATCCAATCATAAGCGCATCCCTAGCTGGCGTTTTTTCGGCTTTAACAAAGCGCGCGCGCTGCAGTTTTTGTGTATGGTGAAATAAATCAGTCAGTCACTCAGTCAGTCTCTTACTTGCTTCCTTGCGTGTGCGACGTGTCAGTCAGGTGCAACACGATGTTCTATCGGTATACGATTTCGACGATCTGCATAACAAATGGTTATGTACTACCCTATTGCCAATTACCAAATTGTTGATGAACTAATTGGCGCAATATTTTTGGAGCGTCTCAATGGACACAGCTACCTCGAGTGTCTTCAAGGAACCTTGGAGGAACTGCTATCTAACATCCCTCTTCATCTCCGCCGTGGATTGCAGTACTTCTAGCAAGATGGAGCCCCGGCGCACTACGACCGCGTTGCACGTACGTACGTGCGTGCCTGCTTGCCTGCCTGCCTACATCGCATCGGCATCGCGCGAAGGATTGGTTGTGCTGGGCCGGTTCTCTGGTCTGCACGTTCCCTGGTCCCTATGCCTCTCGACTTCCATGAGAAGTGAAGGACTTAGTGTGTGATGAAAGTGATCTTAACATTCAAAGTGCGTCACATCACAATAACGAAAGCGAAAAGTGGCAGTGACACGTGGCGTTATTGCGCGTAAAAAAGGACGTCAGTAGATGACCTTTGGTCTGTAGGCGTCAGTGAAGGATATTTTCATATTTTTTTTATAAATTGGTGATTTGTGAAATGCCTTTAAAGAAACTGACTCCTAATTAAGCAAGGTAAGGTGGATTGGAACCAAGCGGCACCTACTTACTCGATTGATTTGTAATTTATTTCGTTGTTTGTCAAAAAACTTATTTATTAGATAGGTACCTAGGTAGTTACACTTACAAAAACGCCTAACTTGCAAGACCGTAGCCTGTAAAAATGTGATAGGGTGTCATAATAAAATAAATGTTATTAAAACCTTGTATTTTATTTTTTTATTTCTATCCGCCTACTGACTCTGCTAAGGAAAGATAAAACTTTAAAATTACTAATTGAGTACAACAATTAAAATCAAGTAAATACCTTATCTACTTAAAATAAGGATGCAATCTAAGTCATAAAACATTGAAATTATCTTTTCTTAAGCTTCGAAGTTCGAACAAACAAAAAAACAATGTTGGCTATTAATTTAATTGGCATTGGTTTTAATGTTTGATAACAATCATTATTATTATGATAAGAAGCGCATTCTACACACACATGTAGGTACACGTGTGCATGAAGAGGAGCAGATTACAATTGGTCTGTGATTGGTCGACGAGACAGCCCGGCCGTACTGCTAAACCAATCGCAGATCAGCTGACTTGACAGTTAGTATACACACAACTAACTTGCTAGTGTGCGCTGTGTACGTACACTGCGTACGTACACAATCTGTAAACTACAGCTTGCACATGTGTTGGAAAAGATACAGAGTGTTTCAGGTTTGACTGTGATTTTATTGAATAATTTTGTTAGAAAACATAACTTTTAAAAATGACTATGAAACAGTACCTTATTTTTTGGCATCGTATTTAGTATAATTTTTAGATACCACCCTATAAAGGAATGTAACTAAATTCGTTAGATCCTGTATATATATTTTCACCTGAAACCCATAATAAGTCACAGGCAGCATGGTTTTATTAAGGGACGCTCCACTACTTCGAACTTATTATGTTATGTTCATTACTTGAATGCCGCCTTTAATAAAAAGATAAAAGTAGATTCTCTGTATACGGATTTTGCCAGGGCATTCGATAAGGTTGATCATAATATCCTGATTCTTAAAACACATCATCTCGGCATTCACGGCTCACTCCTGCGTTGGCTGACCTCATACCTATCTAATAGAACTCAAATCGTAAAAGTATATGGATACGAGTCTGCACCATTTGTCCCCGAATCTGGTGTACCACAGGGATCAAACCTGGGTCCCCTGTTGTTTGTTTTATTTATAAACGACCTGATTGACTCAATCTCATGCAATTGTCTGGCTTATGCTGACGATATAAAAATATACAGTATGGTTAAATCCACAGACGACTGCATAGCGTTGCAAAATGATATTAATAGACTGTACCAGTGGTGCTTAAACAACAATATGAAGCTTAATATCTCAAAATGTTTATTGATAACATTCACAAAAAACAAAAATCCAATACAAAAGGTTTACACAGTAAATAACGTTCCGCTTACTCGTCAGAGTGATGTTAGGGATCTCGGAGTGGTGCTAGATAGCAAATTGTCTTTTACGAAGCATTACGACTACAATGTTTCCAAAGCTAATAAAACTATGGGATTCATATTTCATACAATAAAACCTTTTCGCAAGCCTTCAAGCATTCTGACACTCTTTTTCGCTTTAGTTAGAAGTACACGGAGTATTGCTCGGTTATATGGTCACCTTTTTACAGTATCCACATTGACAGAATCGAAGCAATCCAAAGGCGCTATCTCCGGTACTTAAGCGAAATATTTGGACTTAGGCGCAAATTGGGGACATATGAGGCAAGACTCGAACATTTCACTGTGAGCACCCTTCAGTCGAGGCGAGACGTGGCTTATTTGTCGACTCTTTACAAAATTGTAAATTCTATGTGGGACTCTGAGGAACTGTTAGGCCATTTTTCATTCAAAGCGGGTGGTAGTACAAGGGCTTAAAAGCTTTTCTCTCTGCCACTTTGTAATAATAAAGTCACACACAACGACCCTGTATTTCGTATGTGCAAAGCCTACAACAACGTCAGTAAGGAATTAGATTTATTTTCACTTTCGCATTCATCTCTCATAAAGACTTTCAAGTCTTTATGAGAGATGAAAACGAAACAATGCCACTAAGTTTTTTTTTTCAAAATCATATACTGTTTTTTAGCTGTTTCTTTTTTATTGTAACTGTCAATTTTTGCGATTAGTTAAAGCATTTACCTACCCTATTTAAATGTCGTGTGCAGCAATAATCGGAATGTAAATTTATCTTATTGTGTATTAATTAAGATTCCTATGTAATAGTTGTGATTTATGTTCTGTTGCTGTACTTTTAAATAAATAAAATAAAAATAAAAAAATAATAGTCTTAGCCAAGACAACAGCTTGAATTAGTATTTTTGCCTTCAAGATATCTTCAATACCTAGTTAAGACATTCGTTTGCTACTTGGGAGTAACACCAAAACAATCTTTCATATTATATTTAAAATCTCACTCATACTTTACTTTTCAAAACTTCTTTTAAAAAAAACACTACATACAAGTAGGTAGGCACATTATCACACACTATCATAATTGGTACATTTTTACCTCTTTGGGTAATTTCTTTATTTGGGCCGGCCGGTCCCTTTTCATATTATACACACTTTTATTTGGTAACAGCTTTTTATTTTATAGTCGACTTTTACTTTTAACTACGACATTTTAGTCCTTTACCACTTGCTATGCGCATAGACTTATTTATTGGGGTCATGTTTTAAGATAATTAATCTCCAACTATTTTCACAGAGAGAAACTCGTCTACACCATGATCAAATGAAGAATCTGACACCCTAGCTGTACCTTGTACCATTTTTTTAAAAACTCTGATACCATAATAACGGGTCCTCATTTAAGATCCTATTGACCTCCAACGGTTTTCACAGAGAAATCACCATGATCAAACTGAAGCATTCGACTCCGTTTTGTACCTATACCCTTTAACATAGGCAATTCCTCAGAAGTATTAAATTTTAGCCCGAGTTCCTTCGCCTTACTTGCATTGATTAGGGAACACTGACTGCCTAAGTCAACGTGACATTTAACAACACTATCATTTTATTTAATATCTATTATGTATTTATTGTAAGCGTCATCAACGTTAAGCTTCGCGACTTGTTTTTCGTTTTTGTCCCTAACCTGTCCCTGATCTTTTTCTGAAATCTTACTGGATTTTGTAACGACCATACCCTTTCAAATCAAAGTATGATATAAGTATATTAATAAAATAAATGTTAATTTTTTCTCTTCAAATTATTTCTTACTAAAAAGGGCAAATTATTAAACACCATGCTTTCTTCGTAATTTTGAAGCAATTGAAAACTCTAATAAAACATGCCGTAATGGATAGATAAACAATAGGATAATACGTTTAACGGATCCTTCAGTGCGCACGTTGTAATGTTTTTTGTGCCTGACGCTGGACATATGATGCAAAATTGTGAGCCATAGAAAAAAAAGAGCTTTTAGGAATTTTAACAAATAGAAATGTGAAACTATACAAAAAAATACTGCATTTGAAACAAAAGTACAGTGGACGCACATTTTAGCCCTTAGGGTGATACACCCATGTGCAATCCATAAATTTGAACAATATTTTAGAAACTTTGGTTTTTGTAAGGATAGGCCGAAATTCGTCACCCCACCACATTCTGGAAGCATCGTAGTGCTTGGGTATAAGAGGGACTGACGGAACAAGGAGCGGAGGCTTTTTAGTTGGGATAGGGTTCGATTTGCATCATGTAGATGCCCGTGTGTGGTCTACGGGAGAGCCCAAGGAGGAGGTAAGTTGGAGTGGACAGTCAGATTTGGGCGAACTGACGTAGACGGTCCGAATGGTGTTCGCGTGTGTCCTTAGAAAAGATGCAGAGGGGTAAGTGTTTTGATTATTACAAATTCCTTTTGAAAGTATTTGATGCTAATGATAAAGTATTTAATATTGAATTATTTAAAACGTCATTATAATATTTTACATAATTCTCTTGTTTTTCGTAATTTCTTACCAAAAGGAATTTAGCAACTTTTTTTCATGTCCTCATAGAAAGCAAAATGGGATTTAATTTGATATGATTTAAATAATAATAAATATAACGTAAATAATTGATTTAAATCATAACTACTTATTTCACAGATTTAATGCCAAATAAATTTAAATATTGTTTATTTTGTAGCTTAGTTATTTTGATTTTAAAGATTGACATGTTGTTTGCTATTAATTTACCTAATTTCGATTATTGGGTAACATTTTGTGTGTAATGATTTATACTATTAGTTTGAACCCATTTTCTATTTCATGATGACGTGATGCATGTTATTTTATTTGACTTTTTTTGTTGTGTTTTATTTTGAGTGTTTAAAGTTCATCTTACGTGTTAAAAACCTTTGAAAATATTTAATGGGTTTTGAATATGATTTACGTATCAAAACGGTTATTAATTGATGATTTAGTGCTTATTAGAGCCATTAAACTTTGACATATTTCTGTGGTAAATCAAAGGTCATTTGATCTTGTTTTACATAAAAACAACCTTATTTTTTATTTAACAAATAAGACTATCGTTTATCTTTTAAATGTTTGCTCGATTATTGAGCCAATTTACAACAAAACAACTTTGAAATCTTCATTTTACATTTTACTTATCAATATTTTACGTTTAAGACTACGCATATTTGACCTATAAACCTTTACGTTTACCAAATTGACTTGCTTGATCTATTTTAACTAACGTTTGGAGAAATATTGAGTTCTCATAGATATCATAATTTTATTGTAGATAACTACAATTAGGTAGACAGGTGTACGTTCTGACGTTGAGACATCTGACATCAAAAACAAACAAACTTAATTATTTTTTATTGTAGGTGGGAAGTAGGTAGGGTACAGTTAGGATTATACGTTTCTTTGTAGGGTTCTAGGTTCGTAAATATGTAGTTCAGGCAGAGGTACCGTTAGGTAGGAGTAGGTACCCCTTTTTCCTTAATAACCTATCCTTCCTAATACCTGTTCCATCCTACCTTCTAAAAATAGCTTCATTTGTTTAGGTTTACCGTTGTAGTAATTAGGTAGTTAGGAAATGGGCTATTTTTAGGGATCCTTATACAAAATCCTATATCCATAAAACTGAGAGAAGAATTTAATAGAAGTTTTGAGATTATTTTAAAATTAAAATATTTTGTAAATCTTGTAATTCAAGGGCCATAATTTTAAATTCAAAATAATACTGGTTGATGTGGGAGTATCTATGACTTCACATAGAACATAATGCAGATTTCAGGACCCGGTCTTATACGAGTTGTCATAGATACTGTCTGATCATCTTGGTATTGTATTGAACTAATTAAAACATTAAATCATAAGTAATTCACTGCTCACTTCCGACTGCCAAGGATAGGCTACCAAGGGTCAATTTTACAACATTTATTTCAAATTCAAAATAATACTGGTTGATGTGGGAGTATCTATGACTTCACATAGGACATAATGCAGATTTCAGGACCCGGTCTTATACGAGTTGTCATAGATACTGTTGGATCATCTTGGTATTGTATTGAATTAATTGCAACATTTATTTCAAATCCAAACGATTTTGATTGATGTTGATCCATCTGACATTACTTGGTGTCATGGATATTGTTAGGTCAATCTATATTTCATATAGAGGGGTTTAGTATAAATATTTTGCTAGTCGGAAAATAATCAGAATCTTTAATCTAAATAATGCTGGTTGATGTGGGAGTATCGATGACTTCACATAGGGCATAATGCAGATTTCAGGACCCGGTCTTATACGAGTTGTCATCGATACTGTTGGATCATCTTGGAATTATATTGGACTAAAGGATTCAGATTATTTATTTAGGTAATTAATTTAAGGACCCCGAACCCTTGGTTGACTTGTCGTGCAGTCAAATAGGTAGATTTTAGTATGTCATATTAAATTCTTTAAACTCAGTTGTTCCCTTAGTTGCGCATAATTACGCTAAATGCGTTTTGTTTCAGATTGAAGTCATATTCCTGGGGATGGCAGATTGCTTGTTTGGGATGATTTTTTTTATCACATGGCCACCACTCCTGGTGAGCGTTTGGTGTTGGGGCTCACCAGGCGCCCCTCGGGGCGTTCTTTTTCCTCTTCCTTGAATGCGCACAAACCCATGAAATTCTCGAGAAAGCTTAATCATAACATCCACGTACCTCTAAAAGAATTTGGTTTACTACTATTAACACAACGTACGGTCCTACCATTTAAACTAGACGATCACACAGCCAATTTTAATTATCACAGCCAAGCGTTATTAACGTAGTCCGTTTCGATCTCAATTAATTATTAATTTCCATATAATTTTTAGAATCAGATGAAGGGGGGTTAGTTACAATTTGTACCTATAGCATTGTTCTAAACGGTGACCTAGCTTTTCGCAAAACGTACATACAGCATTACAGCTGGTTTATCAGATTTTAAGCTGTGATGGCCAACTTCATTGCAATTAAAACATCGAATATTTTTGTTCGTAATACCTCCTGTTACGGACAGACGCAATCTTATTATGTAAATTTATGTTTAAGTTTTTATGTGTTTAAATAAAAGGTATTTTCATGTAGGGCCTAGTTGTAAGTTATTGTGAATTAGCTTAGGGCTTGTTTTATTTAATAAAGTATATCAAACCTTATAGTTTAAGCTATGGTAGGTAGGTTTGGTAAAGGTTTTATGGTAAAGGTACCGGGTGTGAAGAGTCACCTGTAGGCCGTCTTGCTCACGCGGGAAATGTTTGAAACCGAGAGCAAGACAGGTAAAGGCCTATAGGGCCCAGGCTGTCCCTGTCCCCCATATCAGAGTTTAGGAAGGTATGATGGCTCAACTTAATATAGGTAGGCAAACTTAAGAAAAATGTAACGCACTAGGTAGGTAGTCACAAAATCCCTTAGAAGGAGATAGGACTATATCATCGGACGTCTCCCTCTAAATCTCGATGTAAACGAGGGTAGACGTAAAATGTATAACGTAAGGAAAAGGATGAAAGATGTATTTGTTCTTGTCTCTAGTTTTGTGAACCATGTAAACTACCGTGCTTTAGTCGCTAATATGTATGTAAGTTAGCCTTAAGAGTAGGGCCGGGAGCCTGGAAAATTTGTATCCAGCTCTCACGGTCAAGAATAAACGTCTAAGAAGAAAGAAGTATTTTCATCCACAACACCTACTACAGTCCACCGAAGCGGATCTTCGACACCTCCCTTAGAAGTGCCAGGTCTTGGGATTAAGGTAGGTTTGCGATCATTGCGAGGCCTAAAATCCGACTGTTCTCTATCGGTCCTATCCCTAGCTTGACCAACTTTTACTATTCTAAAATATTTTAGTATTTGCTTCGGCCCTGGAAATTGAGCTGCCTGTGCACCAACTTTAGCGGCCCTATCTTCTACACCATACAATATGCAGTCAACCGCTTGCTTCCCATATATCTTACATCGGTTTAAAAGGTTCACCTTACTATAATAATAATGCTCCAGCGATTCCCCATATCTAACCCTTTTACCTTACATCTCGATCAACAGCTCAGCATAATCCTCACGGGAGGGAAAAGACTATTATTTTCTTTTCCACTCAGGCCAGGAATAAAGTAAGGACGGGAATCCCTGATGCCAAGATTTTGCAACCCCAGTTGATTTTGGTAAAGCATAGTGGATAATTTATTTGTCCTCCCACCCGTAAATCAAGATTGATCAGCCAAGTCAAGATAGTTTGTTCCTTTGACATAGGATCGAATTCGGGGATGACATTAGTGTTTAAGGTAAGCCTAGGTTTATCTGAGCTCTTGACCTGATTTAATATTGATAAGAATTTGTCTAAAATATCAGATTCATTTTGCCTGCTCTTAGATCTAGAAACCTTTCGCCGTTTACTTGAATGAGGGTGTCTAAAATTATCAGAGTCATCGGATAAAGAACTGTAACGCCTTCTCCTAGAACTTGTTTTTTTTTTCACTTACCTGACTGTCGTTGCGGTAGTCTCGTTCACTATCCACTCTCAGCGAGCGATAGCCGGTACCCCGGCCCTGTAACCTGAGCACTCCTGGGTGATTAAATAAATAAATAAATATTGGACAACATCACACACATTGCTCTGATTCCAAGGCAAGTAGCGAAAGCACTTGTGTTATAAAAATCAGAAACAATGACGGTACCACAACACCCAGACCCGAGCCAATATAGAAAAGTTCGTTTTCTACATTGACCCGACCGGGGATCGAACCCGGAGGCCGGAACCTCAGAGATGGCGGCGCCATTTAAAGTCCGGCGTACTCGCCTCTTGGCTATGGAGGTCGTCAATCGTGATTGTATCGTCCTTCTCGATCTGGTACTCCTAGGTCCGGACCTCGACCCGCACTAACTGGGTACTCCTAGGCCCGGACCTCGACCTTCACGATCAGGTGTGGTTACCCCGGCCCTGTAGCCTGGGCGCTCCTGGGCGATTGTATCGTCCTTCTCGATCAGGTACTCCTAGGTCCGGACCTCGACCCGCACTAACTGGGTACTTGTAGGCCCGGACCTCGACCTTCACGATCAGGTGTAATTACCCCGGCCCTGTAGCCTGGGCACTCCTGGGTGATGATATCGTCCTTCTCGATCAGGTACTCCTAGGTCCGGACCTCGACCCGCACTAACTGGGTACTCCTAGGCCCGGACCTCGACCTTCACGATCAGGTGTGTTGCAATGTTGAGACCAGGAGCACAATAAAAGATGTAATTAGGTCGACCGATGTTATAATAATGTCCTCAATTAAGCCTTACATCTATCTTATATACTATGCCTAATGCTACGTAATAGGGTGAGGTGCGTCACACACTACACCTTCCCCGTATTTTGAAAAAAAAAATAAGTTTTTTTTTTTTTTTTTGAACTTTTAATGTCTTTTTCAGCCAATCATACCTATGCTTTATAACAAAAGTATACATAATCAAAAGTAGTAGTAAGTATAAATTTAAAAGATTCAATTACAATTAGGTCGAATTTTAGAAAAAAATTAAGTCTTCGAGAAATTTAAAAGCAATTATAACATAACAATAATTTTAAGATTTTTGATAAATGTACAAATAAGTTTATCTATTTAAAATTGGTAATTCAATAAAATTAATTACATTGATTTTTAATAAACACAAACACAAATTTGAATATGAATGAGTACCTAATAAAATGATCTATAAAAATTTAGTTATTAATTTATTTAAGTCCAATTCATTGTACTTCACTTAATAAAATATCAAGTTTTACTAGCTAATATAACAATAAAATTATTCTGTTCCAATCGTAAGTTTATTTTACGGTAACAATTAACTAATTGGTGAAACTTTAAACTGTAATAAACAATTTAATCACATAATGAAATTTAACAAAATAACAGTTTTATTAAAAGACAATTTAAAATAGCGAATTTCTCCGAATTTATTGTTATTTTAATATAAGTTCATGATTGTATTTGAATAAAATTAAAGATTTAAAAATATTTTTTTTTAAACTAAATCAAAACCAGATTAATTTGACATACACCTAAAAAATGTGTGACAAGTAAACTAATTTATAAAATTCTTTATAAAAATATATTATCATGTACGCTTAATTTTAACATTTTCTAGGTAGACAAGTCAATTTGTCGAAAAAAAAACACGTTTTTAATAAAACATTTCACAAAAAAAAAAGTTATGGTATTTAATTTTCAATGTTTATTTTTGAAGGAAAATAATTTTAAATAAACCCTTTCCACCTTATGAACTTTAAACTAATTAATTTACTTAGGTTTTAAATGAAAAAAGATTAATAATGTTTTCTTAAATAATATTTCAGTGGGTACCATTAATAAGTGGGTTTTTTTTATCAAAAAAATCCGTTGTGCAACTTTTAAAATTTTGTTACTCGTAAAAAAAAATACACAGATAATTTTGAACATGACGAAAAAAATAAGCATAATTTCTTGTACTATTGTAATAATATCGCACCTTTGGGAACAAAGGGTCACTTCTGCATGATATTCAACTTTACAGGAGGAGCAAAAAACGATTTTTTTAATCGTATTTCTCAAATAACTTAATACTGTTTAAGAGTAATAACGCGATTCTTACAGATTTACATTGATAAATTATTTACAGATAATCGTCACTATTTAAAAAAAAAACATATAAGCGACGATTTTGAGAAATAAGCCATAAACTGAGAGGAGGGTACCAAAAGTGTCTTTTTGTTACAAATTGCTAATAGTTGTTTTGAAGAAATGTCATATATTAAAAATAATAAAATATGAAAAGAACGTTTTAGAGTATGTTTAGAGGTGATTACCTTTATGTTTTAGTAAAGTTGAATATAATTGTAAACCAATAAAAACTAAATCGAGCAGAAAAATACGAAAATAAGACATTTAACATGATGTAACGATAACATGGAGGATTATTCAATAAAACAGGAGATATTATCAAGTTTTTTATTCTAAATCAAATAAATGACATCCAAATGAAAAAAATAATAAACATTTCGAAAGAAATTATAAAATAAAGGCTTTCAAGTTATTTTATAACTGATAAAACCTAAGTTATACTGAATTGTTTTAAAAAATATATCGTTATCATACCTTATCAGTTAAAGTAGGTATGCAGTCTTTATTTAAGTTGAAGTTATACTTAATATTTAAAATCTGAACACATTTGGCATAGCCTACACGTTTTAATTAAATTTAAAACTTACATCAATCATGATCAGCCTTATTACGAAAGTAAATTATCTTATACAACAAGTATGGCGGACAAAATCTTTTAAGATATTTTTCATTAATAAATTCTGAAATTGACATAACAATTTTACATTTATTTTAAACAGTCTCAAAATATATTTATGTTAAACATATTCATACTACACGCTATAATATTCAATTAGTTATACGAGTAGGTTGTAATCACATTCTCACATCACTATTTTAATGAAATTAGGAACTACGACTGTGGTAACAAAATTATAAAGAAAATCAGTAACAAATCCTATATTAAGTATACAATACAACATAAAGCATCAAACTCGCTTTTGTTTAAATGTAAAGTAAAGATATCAACATATTGTGTCGTAAATAGTTTCATAAACTTTGGGTATAATGTTGTTATCAATTAAGTTTTTAATATCTGCCTTCTTTCGAGCAGCTAAGGGTATTTTACTTTCATATGCCTGCTTTAATATTACTTCGTGAGGTTGTTGGACTCTTGTGCTTCGTCTTACTGTTTGATTACGATTGACTCCAACCCAATCACCCTCGTATGAAGTTTTGAAGTAATAAACATCGCTATCTTTAACAAATTTGAGCTGACTTATTTCAGTTACTTTAATAGCTTGTCCATTTTCGGCTTTCGCTAAGTTCGAACTGATATCTTCGGTAAGACTCTTAAGATTATAAAAGTCAGTGAAATTCATTTCTTTTAAATAGAAAGGATTTCTTGTCTTTTAAGCAGACCTTATTAATTGACAATACTGGGCTGGAACGTAAATGCGACCAGATTTTTTGGCCCGTTTAACAGCTTTCTCAATAACAGAATGAGCATTATCAGCCGCATTTTGTGTATGCCCTCGAATGAGAAATTTATGTTGGATAGAATTTATTTGCAGTCTATTTACTGCATAATAATACATGTTAATCATAAATCTGAAATCCAAAGCAAAACAAAACTATTAATCAATAGATTGGTTTGACTCAATAGGCGATCTTAATAATAATTTCAACTAAGTAAGTAATATAAGATTAGATGCCAAAGGCATAAATTATGACAGTATAATTATATCGTTGAGAGGTACATTTAAGCCAAGATATCCATCTTTAAGCCGAAATGATGAAATATACCAAGTTTAAATTACACTTACTTGTTTTTTTGTTGTCCGCAACAATTATCTGAGTAGAATATTACATCACAATTAGGATGTTTCTGAGCTAATTCTTCCAGAAAAATGTAAACGCAAGAGCCAATTTCATTAACTCCACGGTTACCTAAGCCCTCATGCCAAAAGAAACAGGAAGTCTTTTTATTCTTGAAATCTGTCGCCTAAAAACCAAATTAATATGATTGTAAGTATAGTTAGTAATTAGTATAGTTATTCTTTTCAGTCCGATACGTTAATCGTCAGCATTTTAGCCGTGTAGATCTTATCGATTTTGGTTTGCTCACAAGGCATTTTGTTCTCGTCCTTAGTAAGAAAATATTGCCGATACACTAATTGTAACAACTACCAAATACTCACTGTAAAATTATAGCAGTTCAATTTTGATTTATAGAAGAATGCACTTGAGTTCCCTATTGGTACTGGCAATACAGCCTGAAGGTCATATATTGCAACAATTAAATTATCATGTCCCTCTTCTTCTAATAGTTTCATATCTGCCTCGAGTTCTTCTCGACTTAGTTTCTTTTCTTTCAAATGTAGCTTATACGCATCTTCATTTTTTAATTTTTCGGCGTTGGATAAATTATGAAAGGAGACGCACTGGTCACATTGATCTTTTTTAGGTGAAAAAAAAGATATATTGAATTCTTGGTTAAAAACTCTGCTATAAAAATCATAGGTTGCACAAATTTTGTTATTTGCTTTTCGTTCTTCGCAATATAAACGATGTAGTTCGGCCACGGTGTGCTGTCCATCTATGTATTGGCGAGTTGTCTGGGCTCTTAGATAGTGGCTTTCTATTCTTGGTATGGAATTTATGTGTGAACGTACGGATTCATGAATTTCAGGGTCTATTTTCTTTTTGGTAAGTGTGCCTCTTCTATCGAGTGGAACGGATCCTGTTAAAGTCTTTTTATCGATGATGTGGCGTAAAAATCTTGGAGTGATGGCCAATGTACTTAATAAATTTTTTTTGCATACACGAACCTTATCACCATTTATAGGTAAATGAAAACAGCTATTAGGTTTCCTGGCAAATTTAGGATTGTTTTTGAGTCGTCGATATTCAGATTTTAGAGTGGTAATTCACGAAGCAACATAATCTCGCTGTCTAGTCAGACAGCCCAGTTCCCAATATCCTGCAAAAAGTTTTTGGCGATCTTCAATAGAAATTCTTTTCGAACAGCTGAATAAACATTTTTCAGTGCAAGGCGGTCCCATGTTTTTGGCTGGAATATTTTTTCCTGAAAAATTAGTATGTTCTTGACCAGTATTCTTAAGAGCTTTACGTATATTTTGCTTCCATCCAGCAGGATTTCGACCTTTCTTTTTAGCTTTAGTCACAACAGGTGTATTTTGAAATTCACAATCAATCTGAGATTTCGTCTCCTTATTTGATTCACCGTTTAAGGCTTGACTAGGTATTTGTTGCACTGTCGGAGGTGGGACCTGTGTATGCATCTGTGTAATTGTTTGGTCTTGTGTTTTAAGTAAGCTTAATGATTTGGTTAATTTTGAATTTGAGCTTGAAGATGTCGTACTCGAACTTGATGACGAAGAAGAGTTGGATGACGAAGAAGAGTTTGATGATGGAACTAGTTTCCTTTTACGACCCTTGTCGGGTACGTAATCTTTATCGCTGTCGTTATCTGTTCCAGAAAAATCAGCTCCATCACTTTGAGCTTCTGTGTAATCTGTAAAAATAATAAGCATAATTATGACAATATTAAACAAAATAATATAGCACTACCCAATGATTATCAAAGTTAGAAGCATACTCTGTCTTAACTGCAATGTTTCTCCTGTTATGTTTTCCTCTGTGACACAATAATTTTTTTCTTAAGCAAAATCTATTATTTCTTTGACCGCGTGTATAGTTTCTTCAAAATTATCTGTTTTCTTTTCAAGCTCTTCTATTGTTTTTTCAGCATTGTCTGTTTTGACCTGTTCCAAAGTTTCTTCGACAAAATCTATTTTTTGATTGTCAGTAAGCCATTGTGAAACTCTGCAATCTAAAAATAAAAATATTGATAGTTTATAGACGATGTGAAATTAAATACTTAAAGAACAATTCTGCCTTTTATTATTATGTACCGCTTTCATTGTGTTTGCTGTTATCTTGCTGAAAAGTTTTCTCGCAAACTTTGTGACTAGTTTCACACTGCTCTTCTTTACTTAATACTTGTTTTTCACTAGAAGAAGCATTTATTCCTTGACGCGCAAGGTTACAGAGTAGCAGCCCTCGTTTAGACATTTTGAAACCTAAAAAGTATACAATAATATCTATAACGATACCAATAACTTTTCAACCAAGAAGACGTTACTTTATAAAATGTCCATAAAATACAATTTTACTACTCGTGTAACATTTAAATATTAAATAAATGATTTTTGTCTTCAAAATGCAATAGCCCTTTTGGGTAAAGACAGGCAAGACTATTAATTAACTGCCTTTTTTTAAAAAAAATACTTTATGCCCTTATTTTATTAACCATTTATTTTAATATTAAAAAGACACTTCATTTTAAAAATACCTTTTCTTTTATTAACAATGGAATGAAATATATTTAAAACGTTACATTTAAATAAAAATGCTTGTTTGATTATTAAAACAAACAGGATTATTTGAACCCAAAAAAGTCACTTCTATGCAAAAGTATCATTCTAATTTAATAAAAATGCTAATCATTACAAATAAAATGTCACTTATTTACAGAAGTGACGTTTTGGTTCCAATGATATGAATAGTTTTATGGTTCAATGTCACTTATAAACAGAAGTGTCTTTATGCTTACAGCAAACAAATATCAAAATTGGTAACAAAATGTAATTTTAAAATAGAAGTAACGTTATTATTGCTAGGAATATGTCAACAAATAAGTCATAACTTACCGTAGTGCCGCTCCGACAAAAACGCACAAGGTCACACTTCGGCTGTCAAGACACTACTGACCAGATGAGACGTTATATTTCAAGCAAACGGACCAATTCCGCGAAATAACGTAACGTCCCCCCCGCCCTCGCAGCGATGTTTGTCACGCGATTATCACCGTTTTTGCTGTGTATATAAAGTCGATTATCGCGGTTTTTTCTGTATATTTAAGTCGTTTTTATAACAATTTGCAGAAGTGACCCTTTGTTCCCAAAGGTGTGATATAATGAAAACCAGTTACAAACAGTATTTCATCAATAAATTTAAAATAATAACTACTAGTGTAACACCAAAACAATCTTTCATATTATATTTAAAATCTCACTCATACTTTACTTTTCAAAACTTCTTTAAAAAAAAAACTCTACATACGAGTAGGTAGGCACATTATCACACACTATCATAATTGGTACATTTTTACCTCTTTGGGTAATTTCTTTATTTGGGCCGGCCGGTCCCTTTTCATATTATACACACTTTTATTTGGTAACAGCTTTTTATTTTATAGTCGACTTTTACTTTTAACTACGACATTTTAGTCCTTTACCACTTGCTATGCGCATAGACTTATTTATTGGGGTCATGTTTTTAGATAATTAATCTCCAACTATTTTCACAGTGAGAAACTCGTCTACACCATGATCAAATGAAGGATCTGACACTCTAGCTGTACCTTGTACCATTTTTTTTAAAACTCTGATACCATAATAACGGGTCCTCATTTAAGATCCTATTGACCTCCAACGGTTTTCACAGAGAAATCACCATGATCAAACTGAAGCATTCGACTCCGTTTTGTACCACTTGTGTGCCCTACCTTTATCAATAAAATCTTAACATAACTTTCAAATTCACATTACCAAACCAACAATAAAACATTACTATCAAACTGAATGCTTCAGCATAAATAATTTTGTTAACTCTTGGGTGATCAGTCCAATTGTTTAACAAAATATTTCTACTAAAGTATCTCCTAATCTCTAAATATTAATGCTACAGTCATACCAAGCAATCTTTTAATAACATTCGCAAAACCTACTGACTTTACATAACTTTTCCATTCATCTTTCTATATCACATAGCTATACTTTTCTTGAAATGTACCTAATGCACTCGAACAAGGTACAAAAGCTGTTTAATACATCCCTGTAACCATACAAAAACTTAGTTGTCAAAGCTTCACTAACTAAATTATATTTTTATTACCACATTACTATAGGTACTTTACTTTTGTCCGTTACTTGTCCCTTAAACATTTTGTATTAAGATAAACGTAATTTATTTAACAAACCTACAGAAATAACTTTAGGTACAATTAGATATTAGTAGAAATCAAAGAGTTACGTTTTAGTCCATAGCTTAGTCGGAATAAACATGATATCTGTTGTGTATGTACTTAGCAATGCCTTCTATCTAGGTAATCTAAGGAGCTGAGAGAAACACGTCCGTTAGATACAATATTTATTAGAAGAAGGGATTACCCTACACAAGTATACAATAAAAATATTAAAGTTATTACCCTCATACATCACACCCTCACCCTTATCTAATAGTACTTACAAGTTACTGACAAGTAGTAGAAAAATCTTTATAAGAACTAGAATATCGACTTAATATTACAATTATTTTTAAATTAATAAGATACAACAAGATATAAACTAATTTCTTTTACGAGCACACAAATCGGTCTACTGGTTTCCTCGCGCGTCCGTACCGAGAGTACGCCGGTGGGACAGCGGGGCCAGAAGCAGTTTGAGCCGATGTCGTTCCTGCAGTCATAGCCGCAGTGGCCTGATCCGTGTCGCTGGTTGAAGGATCGGAGTGACCCTCGGTGGAGGCAGCAGATGGCGTTGTTTCAGAATCGGGTGACACCGTACCCGGAGTGGAGGATGACAAGTCAAAATCAACCCAGGGTTTTCTAATTTGATCTATGTGCCTTTTTATAGGTGATTCATTATTTCTTTCGACTACATAATTACGAGAACCTAATTTGTGTTTGACGTGCCCTTGTAACCATTTCCTTCCCCTCGTAAAATCTCGCGCCCATACCTTACCACCCTCGCACAATTCTCTATCTACCCCTCCCGCATAGCTCACCTGCCTATCCTGTATCCTTCTTACCCTATCCTCAATCATGCGGTCTTCACGTAATAAGTCTAGTCGCGATCTAAGGTTTCGGCGTTGTAACAGCATTGCTGGTGACTGACCGGTAGTACTATGTTCTACGTTTCTGTACGCCATTAAATATGTTTGCAAAGCGGTATCGAGTTCATATCCATCTCGTAAAGATTTTTTAATAGCACGTTTACATAATTTAACTGCACCTTCTGCAGCTCCATTAGAAGATGGATGATACACCGCTGTTAAAGTCACTTTAATGCCATTATTGTTCATAAAATCTGCGTATTCTTTACTTGAAAAGGGTGGGCCATTATCAGAAACCATTTCTTTAGGTAAACCAAACCTAGCGAATATTTCTCATAATATTTTAATCACCGCTTTGGCAGTTGTTCTTTCCATTTGAAAGACTTCTAACCATTTAGTGGTGGAGTCTATTAATACCAAAAAGTTTTTGCCATTAAATGGCCCTAAAAAGTCAACGTGCAGCCTCGTCCACGACTCCTATACAAATATTGGTGAAATTTTCTAATACCGTATATGATCGCCAAGGCCTCACGCTCAATTTGCGAGTAGGCTTTTTCCGCCGAGTTCAGTACCCGAGACGCGTATGCGATCGGTCTCTCTTCCCCGGGCGTCAGGTGCGATATGACAGCGCCTACACCCACCCCGCTCGCGTCTGTCGTCAATACTAACGGTAAGACATATGAGTACACACATATGAGTTCTTTTTTAACTGTGATGACACAACTTAATTTTCCTGTTAAATGTTTTTTATTTTCTATTTTTATGATGCCTGTTCTATTCAATTTCTCAACTATCTCGTAAATTTCATCATCTACCATATAATTGCCATCTGCTCTTAGTGACAGTAGAAATTTCAATCGCTTCACGAGGTTGATTGAATTCTCAATTCGTTCTCTTTGATTTTGATCCATTTTAGTTACCTTTAATTGTCTGCTCAATATGAAATCTCAAACACAAATAAGTCATGATTAATATAACATTGGTCTATAAATACACAACAGTTTCACTAAATGTACTTAGGTTTTTCTATGTCGTTATTAATTGACGTTGTTTAATGAGAGCAGTAGGTACCAATCAATCAGTCATGTAAAGATTATTGTAATCTGTTGATGAATACCCTTCCTGCCGATGCCCGATAAAATGTCTGGTATCTCGATGTGTGAAGAGAATTACTAATAATCAGTTGGAGTTGAAATAAAACAAAATGTTATTATTTTATTATTCATGTATTAAATTAAATAATTCTTATTTCATTTTCTTTACACCACTTATTTAAATAGAATACATTTTTTAGAGCACAAATATGTTCATGATATACACAGCTTAAAATATCAGTTGAAGTTGAATATTTGCTACACAAACTTTCTAAATTAGGACAATGTCTATCTTCTAAATTATGTACATCATAGTTATTAAACATATATTTTATCCATGATGCTTTTTCATAGCCTTTAGTAAAGATACATTTATTTTTCAAAAAATCACCTACTACATTCTTATAATTCACGTACGGCACAAATCCTTGATTCCAATAAATTCCTCTATTCCTTTCTATCCAAGAAACTTGTATCCGTTCTTTTTTAGTTAAGTTATAAAATGGAAATGGTGGTTTTATTAAAAGTACAACAATCTTATTATTGCTCATTATAGCTATTTCTTTAGGAATAAACTCGTTTTGCTCGGTTTTGAATCCTTGCACATCTACGATTGCATTATTTTAAATTATACTCATGTTAATTTTCTAACAATATTGCTTAGAGGTTGGTATTCAAAAATACGATCGTTAATAATTAGACAATAAGCAGTTGTATTTTCTGGTATTACTTCAGAACATTCAATTTCTATCCGAACATCAATAGGTCCAGATTTAAGCGTATCGTTTTGTCTTGAGCAGTCGATTACAAAAAGCGGAGCTTTTTCTTTAAATTGAACCAAATCAAGCAACGGATCAATACCAGCGTTGTAATACGACTGACGAAAGTTAGCATACATTTCATATAATATATTGTATTTATCCTCGTCAAATTTCAAGTTAAGTGTATATTTAATTTAATAGATTGTATAAAATTAAGAGGCAATTTTTTTTTTTATATGTAAGAAGGGGATAACGGTGCTGATTGTGCAATTAGTAATATTGTTTTAAAACATTTTGTATTTGGAATTGTACAATTGTTTGTTATCCTAAATAAATAAATAAATAAATAAATAAATAAGTGAGTCATAAGGAAAATATTGTGAATTCAAAAATAGCCTAAGGTAAGTGATTTTACAATGATCGAATATGGACAAACTTTTACCTTTATTCGATTTTCTATCAGTTTGTAAGCCTAAAATTACAAATCTTGGTTTTTCTAATTGAGACGCAGTTTTGACTGACCATGAATGTTTAGTAGTTTTTGGTAATAACGGGTACTCATACAAATCCCAATTTTGAATCGCTAGTTGCACTGCTCGATTTTTTTCTAAATGTTTTAGGAGTAAAAGTTTATTTCGATCGCAAACCTTAACATGAGGAACGCGCCATTGAATTTTATGAATGTTTATTTCTATAGTATCGTTGTTTTCTAAAATTACACAGTTTAAAACAGAACTACTTCTTTGCAGGATAAGTTCATGTCTACAGTTTATAATTATTTTGTTATAGTCTTCGGCAAATCCTAATATTTTATTTAAAGGAATGATGGCACTAAAGTGACCATTTTTCAGTTTTGTGCCATGTAAGTTCCACCCCCATAATGCGGCAGCTTTATTTTCACCTTTATTCATAAAAATGTAAGATTTAATTGTTGAGGTGATTTCAGCATTTTTAACACGATCAATCTCAACGCCATTTAATTCATATCGTAAATCTTGAAATAAATATAAGATTGGATTATTAATAAACTGTACATCTTTCTTTATTATTTTTCCTGTTAAATCCTTGGAAGTTGCATTAGCATAGCCTTCTCTGAAATAGAACTTGCTGAAGGTAACACGTATATATCTTGCTGGTGAATAGGTATTCTAATTTCATCATTTTCTTTGAAGCTAGTACTATAAGGATTGTAACTATGGATTTCATAGCTTTCAATCGAGTTATCATGATTTGGTAGATCTGTGATTTGTAACATTTTGCAATTTAAATCCAAGGTATTGTAAAAACTGTTTGTTTTCTTTGGTTATTTTGTTTCTCTTTACCACACTATCACGTCTGATCCCTCTCGGCAAAGGAAGTGAAATACTAATTTTATCTTTCACGACAGGATTTTTATTATATATTATCATGATACTCTCAGGGTTATATAAAATTTGAATACTGTATTCGAAGTCAGTCGAATAGTAAATTATTAATTTCACACGGTAAAATAATAAGTATGGCAGTTTCTATCAAAGACGATGACTAAATGTGCATATTGTAGTACTGCTATCATTATTTATGAGCCGGTATTGGGAGGGGTGTATTAAGCAATACAAAGAGACAAATTTAATTTCACTTTTTTATTGTATGTTCCTCTTCCAGAATGATTTTAAAAAATGCAGACATAAATGTCCACAGTTATATGAATTATTTTTTTGGAAATTTTTATAATTGTAATTTATATTCTTACCTAAATATTTTAGTAATTCTTTTGGAGGTTTAAGATTACCGTAGCTATCAAAATATTCAATTTATTTATATTTTTATTTCAGTATCAAGCATGCTTACAGAGTTCACCAAAGCGCACACAAGGCAATTATATAATGTCATAAAAAATAAATTATCTTATTATACCTAGTAAAATATATAATGTCAAATGAAATTTAAATATACAATTAGCAAATAATGTCAAGCGAAATTAAATAGAAATAAAACAAATATTACATTATACAGTCAATCAAATTCATACATTCCAAACATTGCATGTCATTTTATCTAAGACTGTCTGGATTTTTTTAATTAAGCTTCCCCAGCAGTCAGCATATAGGTCAATATTTTCGTGCCGAGCGAGTAGATCCCCTATCAGACGTAATGCGTGGTTAGTCGGTGCCAGTGCCGCGCGCCTCGTGCGGGCTCTGGGCCGGTCCAGCAGGCGCGGCCGGCGGCGCGGTGCCACCGTCCCTCCCTCATCACGTTGCAGATACCTAGGCACCAACAGTCTGACCCTTTCCAACACCGCTGGACAGTCCAGCCTATTCCTAATTATGGAGAGGTAATGGACAATAGCTGCCATCATTCGCCTCAATTTAAGGGTTTCCAAATCCACCATTCCTACGACAAATAAGGAGGGATACAGATACGGATAGTAGCCATAACATCTCCTGTATAGCCAACGGGCAAATTTACGTTGGATCCTCTCGACCATAATTACATATTTTTCTTCGTGGGGGTTCCAAATCAGTGCACCGTACTCAAGTTTGCTACGAACATAGGCGTTGTATAACATCTTAGCAACCCTTTTGTCATCAAAATCAGCCGCAGTTCTCATAATGAAGCCTAGTGTCTTGCTAGCATTTTTACATATTATTGTCATGTGTTTATGGAAGTCTAGTTTTGCATTTAATGTTAGTCCTAGGTCTCGTATGTCACTTACTCTACTCATTGAGGCGTCTGATAATTTATAAGCTACAAAAATAGGGTCACGTTTTCTTGTAAATGTCATAATTTTACATTTATCCCCGTTAAAAGGAAGACGGTTATCGGTACTCCACTCAGCAATTGCGTCAATGTCTCTTTGCAGAGTTTTAGTGTCCTCTTCAACTTTAACGCCTAAACTCAATTTTAGATCGTCTGCGAACAAGAGACATTCAGCGGAACTCACATTTTCTGGTAGGTCATTAATAAAAATTAAGAATAGTGTAGGCCCGAGAGTACTACCCTGGCTTACTCCTGACCCAGTGTAGTAGTCGCAGGATTCATAGCCATCCACTCTTACGAATTGGCGTCGATTGACAAGATAGCTAGCGAAAAACTGCAGAAGTTTGGGTGAAAAGCCTAACAAAGCTAATTTTCTTAATAAGATGTCATTGTCAACTAAATCAAAGGCTTTTTTAAAGTCAAAATAAGCTGTGTCTACCTGTCTACCAGCGTCCATCTCAGCGTAGACGTAATCTACGTGGGCTACAAAATTCGTAACTGTAGAGTGACCCATTCGAAATCCATGCTGATTGCTATGTAGCATACCGGAGATTTGTACACTAATGCGGTTATTTAACATTGTTTCTAAGAGTTTCGCCACAACAGACAGCACCGCAATAGGCCTAAAACCAGATATATCGCGCCCTACGTTGTCTTTTGGAACTGGAGTCACCCTGGACCGTTCAATATAATTATTTAGTTTTCCATAGGCTACCCAATGCGTACCAGAGTTTTTGGTTAAATCAAGGTTTATGACAGCACATTCTATTGCAAATGGTTTAGTTGGTAATTTATCTCTCATAAATACCCCTCGAAAAAAGGGGGTATCAAATGAATGTCTCATTATATCGATATTAGTTAAAGCTCTTTTGGGTAGCCTTGAATTCAGTTTTTTTTCTTAGTGACATATATTCCAAGCCCGTTTTTGTATGGCTTCAAATGTAATCCTTTTCAATGCATACTGCCTCTATTTGCTTATTGTGTCTTTCAAGTTCTGATAATTGTTTTTTAGCTGTTTTGAATTGATTTATAGCTTTCGCAACGCCAGCGGCACCACCAACTAAACTACCAGCAGCAGATAAACCAGCAAATATCGGTATTAAGGGTAAAAATCCACCACTTTTTGGTACGGCTATAATTCTTGGTACTTTAACGGTTAAATCCGATATTAATTCTTGCGCTGTTGCACATGCTAATTTCATCAAAGATTTTTTACATTTAGGCTTTATATTATTGATATGTTTTTTAGTACGGGAAACAATAGTTTTGAATGTTTTCTTTAAATTTCCACCTGCAGGTCTTCTATTCTGTTCATTATATCCATCGCTGTTGTCTGAATTATGCGAGGCTGTGGAACTTCGTTTTCTTTTCATTTTAGTAAATTTTAAAGTGATAATTTTAAAAGCTTAATTTAAAATGTTGAAGACTTTATTCTTATAACAACGAATATGAACTGAACCATAATTAACAAATAATACCTTTAAATAAGAATGCAAAGAGATGTTTTACTACAATACATTTGTTTTGTTTATCCAACTGTTTTCGCTACTCGGGAGTCCTAGCCATTTAACATATACCATATTTCCTTTTCTTCTTAAAATTTTTCAACTAAGTAAACGTCTTGATATTTGGTTTTTTGAAGCTCTTGAGGATAAAACGCACCAAGTATAGAACGAGACTTAGAGTCTTCTATTAAATACGTTGTAGGATTCGTTTCTTGTGTTTTGTAAATTTAAAAAAATTCTGTTGACCAATTAGGTGTATAACTTTTATCAAAACAAGCTTTATGTTTGCTTATTCTAACATAGTCACCAACTCTAAATTTTTTGCATTTTATTTGTTTTTTATCAGAAGCCAGTTTCATATATTTTTGCATAACACTTGCTTTATAATTATGACATATTGTTGCTGGTGGCTGGCCTATAGTTCTGTGCACGTTATTATTGTACTCATGCACCTTTCTGTTAAGTAATCCATTATTCCATTTATAATTTCCGTTTAAGTTAAATTCTTTGTACAATTTACCCTTCAGTGTTCTTATGAACCTTTCAACGATGGAAGCTTTTTTAGTTGAATACGTAGAATAATGATTAATATTGTAGTCATTAATATTTTTTTAAATTGTTCGTTATAAAATTCTGTTCCTCGATCCGTATGTAGATTTTTTGTAATCCGTCCATTTTTTAATAACATCTTAAATGCATTAGACACATGCTCTTTGTTTTTTTGCTTTAATGCAATAGCCCATGCAAATTTTGGAAAACAATTGATGACTGCTAAAATATATTTATAACCACTATTGACACGTGACATTGCTTGCATGTCTATTAAATCTGCTTGCCACAGATCATCAATTTTTCTCAAGATAACACTTCTTCTGGGATAATGAATTCTAGCATTTTTACAGATTTCGTTTACTACGTTTGCTTTGCTCATAATGTTTATTTATTTTTCCCTCAAGTTCATTGATATTGACTTTTTTCTCAATCAAAAGATTGATTCTGTCTTGTAAATTTTTGTTTTTAGCAATTCCATGCAAGGTTTAATTGAAGATAAATAACACTTGAAAAAAATCATCGACCTCAGGTGCGATGGGACGTGGGTTCGAGTCCCACCTGAGGTCGATGATTTTTTTTCAAGTGTTATTTATCTTCAATTGATTCTGTCTGTTAAAATTTCAATAATTTTATTCACATTTGCAATTTTTTCTGGTACATCAACTTTAAATTTGTCGAAATTGTCTTTATTAGAACCAGTGGAAGTTTTCAATTCACTTACAATTTTCAAAATATTATTGAATTCCGAATATTGCTGATAATTTTGTACAGTCTTAAAATGTATATGCTTACTTACATTCATCGTCAACGCTATTTAGTGACTAATAGTTAAGTTGGTTATTGCATGTCTTTTATTAATATTTAATAATACCTGATTCCTTTAATTCTTCAATTATTGATAAAATTTCATTATCGTGATTAGTGTTACCAGCACTTTGTGAAGCAATTAAGAGTTTAAGTCGTTCTATTAATTCATTGGGGTCATCCCAATATACGTAATCTGTATCACTTTTATATTTTTTGCATATCGGTATGTACCCACCCGTTTTGAGTTCAGTTTCAGAAGAAAACAAAGGTTTGATGATTTTACGATACTTGAAACCTTTGTCACCTTTTATTTGACCATACGGGCTATATTTTCGTTTGTGAGCGTTTGTATAATTAAGTATATCTTTATATGTCATTTTATCTTTTTCGTTAACTGTCTTCAAATTAGGTTTACTATGAATAAGAAGTTCTTTTAAGCCTGGAGTTAATTCAAAATCTCTATCACCAATTTTAACTATGTAGAGCTTGTCTGAATTTGAGGCACTACCCCTAGCTGAAATAGAGACTTTACAATTTCCCATCATCAAGTTTTTATTTTCAGTCCGTATTCCAAATGGTACATTAATATTGCTATCATATATGTTAACTATTTCTTCTTTATTTAAGGACCTTAAAGTATCATCAAGATCTTTACGTGGACTTTTACTATCATTAGCATATTCAAAACATTCTGATTTTTCACTTGAGTCTGCATCGATGTTCTTGAAAAATTTGTCATAATCCGAAGATAAGTTAAAATCTTCTTCAGTGCTCTTTGTTGAGCTCATATCTATAGAAACATTGAGTGCAGGTTTATCTTTATCATTACTTTTAATTATTGTCTGCAAATTATCTGTGATAGGCTTAAACACCTTTTTAAATTTCAAATTAGCAACATCTTCTTCGCTTTGAATCTGTTTTATTTTATTTTTGATGTTATTTACTGATTTGATCAGTTGCTCTTTTATTTCGGCTTCCATTAGATGTATTTGCACTCAACCGTTGTTAACTGATATTTTCATTCAATTGACATGTTTCCTTTTCAGAAGTTTATTTATATAGTTTTATCAAAATGTAAACTAGAAACAAATAAAGGTATCAAAACCTTGTCTATATCTACCTTTATTTAAATCGCAATCTTTATTTATGAATACAAAACTAAATCGATCTTTCCATATGCTCGAGCAAATTTTATTAAACTCTGTTCAACTCATATCTGTATTAACATGCTCATTGTATATATGTCTTAAATTAGTGTTATCTTGTTTAAAGATGATAAAGAGGTTGACATTGTCTCTTATTAGTTGCTTAGGTATTTTTGAATACGTTTGAGATAAATAAAAGCAATTAAGTTAGTTATGTCTCTCCATAGACAAATAATTACGAATGTTTATTTGATTTTCACATGCGACGTCATCAAAAATTATTATAGAGTTTTCCAAAGCATCATTGGAAATGAGCTCCAGGAACTCTTTCCATGACTCGACTTAAAAAACAATATTTTGGTTGATACGCTGTTTTTGAATACAGATAAATGTGTTTGTATTTTAATCCATTTTCATGCAATAGTAAATTCAGCATAATATTGGTTTTTCCGCAGTTAGAAGGACCGCATATTATACAACGGATTGTATTAGGAAAAAGAATACTATGTTTAATGATTCTGTTCTGATTTTCTACTTTTATGTTGTTTACTTTCAAAGTATGAGTTTGCTTAACGAACTTCATTATGAACTGAATCGTGAGTGATTAATGTATGTCTTTATATACTCATTACTAGGATAATAAAATGACGCACAAGCGTGTGTACAAACACGATTAGTAAAATAAAACGAATCACTTTATATTTGGAAACAAAACATTTATTAAAATTAAATAATACAATATTTGTATCCACGATTATTTTAACCTACACTATAATTAAAATAATACACTATTTTTAAAACATATTCAAGAAATATCAAAAAATTGAATTACAATGACCCTAAGGCAATGTCTCAATATTATTAGGTAATATTTGTCTTTTGTCATCATCGCTACTCAAAACTACTTTATTAACTTGTTGTGAGTAAAGTACGTGTTTGATAGATCTGATCATATTCATTTTATGCCGAACCACTTCTTTTGAAACTAGTGCTTTTCTGTAGTCAGAAATTTGAAGTCGATTTGTTATTGGCTTTGATACACCTTTTGCTTTTTTTATAGTAGTTTTTACACTTTTTAAACAATAGAGCTTAGCTCTTAAGCCAACGAACTCAGTAATCACGGATCCACCAAGTTCATCTTTGAACAATCCTGGTACTTTTGCGTTTATTCTAGGTATATCGTATGGGTTATTGTCATCAAAATTACTGGTGTCAAATTGTGCAATTTCATTTTTAAGATCTTTATAAAAGTCATCGGTGTAAATATAATAAAGTAGACTGTCAGTGTCTGTGTAACATAATTTGGCATTAGTGTTTTTTTTTTTAATGAAATCATAGTGAAATCTATATAAGTGTTGCTTAGCCAAGTCTAATACTGTAAAACCAATATATATTGGTTTATCTAATATGATTTTTTCTGGACTTAAATGAACTGCTATTACATTTTCTGAAAAGACGGAAACTGTTTTTACATTTGGTTTTAACAGTATCTTTTCAGCGCCAATTTGTTTATTTGTTTTATTAAAAGAATCACTCCATTTCGTGATTAATTTTACATTGACTTGTTTTCGTTTGTTTTCAATTGTTTTTCCAAATACAGCATTATTTAATAATTTAAAAAAATATTTTTCGAATGCCGTTGTAGCACTTTGTCGTAAACGAGTATTTAAATCAATATATTTGCGTAAAAAAATGTTCTTGTCTGAAACGAAGGATGCGATGTATTTTCTTTATGACTAAACCATGTTTTACGCATTCTTTCAAATTGGCAAAATGAATTACATATTGATATTTATCGTATAAAGAAGCAATAAATTTTTTCGTCTTCCCACCTGGCGGAGTAAACTTTTCAGGTGCATAAGGCAAATCACTATGATGATCATGTAAATATTCTGGATAAGCCATATCTATCTCTAAAATGTATCTGAATTAACCATCGCTTGGTATTGTTAATATGTTAAAGTTTTTAAGTTCATCTTCAGATAAAAATACAAAATCTGATACGGGCATTTTCTGTCTCATTGCATACCCATAAAGATTATTACAGTCGAGATAAACTAAATACGACGATGGTTTTAAATCATCAAAATTTGGAGTATACTTGTTGTTCGCCTTTGCATTTCGTAACGAACATTGCGCTAGTCCTCCGCGTATACCTTTTTCTAGCATTTGGTACATGTCTAAATCATTTATTAGTTCTAGAAAGTTGGGCGTCCTGAATAAAGTCAAGCGGTACTTCACGCCTGGACAGCTTTTAACTCTTTACAAAGCCCAAGTCCGATCTTGCATGGAGTACTGCAAGCCACCTTTGGGACGGCTCGGTGAAATACCAACTTGCTGCACTAGACTCGGTGGAACGCAGAGCCAAGAGAATAATAGGCGATAAAAAACTGGTGGCGTCCAAGCTGCACAGCCTGGTTCACCGCCGCAAAGTTGCTTGCCTATCGGTCTTCTACAGATTGTACTTCGGAGAGTGTGCTCATGAGCTGCATGAGCTCATACCACCGTCACCTTTCTTCCATCGGACATCCAGACGCACGGCCGGCTACCATCCGTTCTTAGTTGATATACCCATAATCCGCACTAAGCGCTTCTCATCATCTTTTATAATGCGCACAGCTAAAGATTGGAATTCCCTGCCTGCGTCTGTATTTCCGAGTGCATATAACCTGACTCTCTTTAAGTCCAGAGTGAATAGGCATCTTCTGGGCAAGCTCGCTCCATCGTAGATCCCATCTATGCTCTACAGCAAGATTGGGGTCAAGAGTAAGCCCATCTCGAGTAAAAAAAAAAAAAAAACCTGTACATAAGAGCATTGCATCCCAACTTAAATTAGGTGCAGATACATAATAAGCTGGGTCTAGACTGTAATGTTTTAAACTCATGTTTCTGAAATGTTCGAATATATCACATAATAATAAGACATCACATTTTAAATAAAGATCAGTATATTCTCCCAGGGTTCTAATCTTAAATTCAGACCATACGGCTTGAGCATGTGTGTATTCATGATCGGTGATGTGCTCAGATTTCAACATATTAAAAAACGATTTTTTAGAAGGTAGTTTGTTTTCTTCATACTTCGACCATGAATCTGCATAATCATAGGGATAAATCCCCTTATGTATTAACAGATGTATTTTTTCGTTACTGTTTAATTCTTTTGTTAAATTGTGGAAGTCATCTTTTACTAAGATTGTCTAAACTAGAACTCAGAAATTGAAAAGAATCTATAAACTTTATTTGAATAGTTTGAGACTTGTTTTCTGAATCTATAAACTTTGTAATAGATGTGTATTTCTCCTTAGATTTGAGAATAACTCGTATAGACCCTTTGTGACGAGGATCCGGCGGACCGACATCCCTAGCACGCGAATCATCGTATCGACTACCGACATCACTAGCACGCGAGTCATCGTATCGACTACCGACAGCCCTACGCCCGACGCACCGCGGCGCCCGCGCCCCGCCCGCGACGACACTATATCAAGCGCGGTGGGAGGGAGCTCAGGAGCAGTCGTCCGTACTCCGCAACCGTGTCAAGACGTTCTCGCGCGCGCACACGTCACCCGTTCACCATTGCCTCGGAACATCAGAGTACTGGCGATTAGCTGTCCTGTCTTCCCTACTAACCTAGTTAAGCACCCGACCCGCATCCTAATCCGAGGTTTCGCTGTCGTGCGGCGTGTTCGTTGATACGAAACCTCACTCCTAAACCTTGACCGCACTCCTGTGGTGAACCCATCCCCGGCCCGGACGCTCTCGCGGCGTGATCGTGACGACACCGCATGCCAGCCTTCATCTCCCGTAGAAATATACTAGATTACTAACTAAAACCCGCCACGCACCGCGCCGAAGTATAGTCCGCGACGCCGTCCCGTGGGAATCGCGTCGATCCCCGTCGCCCTGCCTCCCGCGATACAAAGTGTATCGATACTAAGACAGTAGTCACAGATCTAGATAGTTTAAGTAGTGTATTAGCTTTAAGGAACAGTGTGTGTTGTTAAATACAGAGTGTGCAAACGTCCCGTTGGTTTCCTTGATTGATTCCCTGTAGGATCCTAAAATTAGGTACGCATCCCCTCACCGCACGCACCGCGGGCTGGGGCCAGTACATATGCTGACGAGGAACTCAGGCCTGAGCTAGCCGAAAGGGTTCTTCGTCACATTGGCGCCCAACGAAAAAACCCATACAATCCCCAGGGAAGGGTACTGACCGAGCCGTCGCACCCAGGAAAATAGTTCCGAAAGAGAGCGACGCCTTGGTAGTAACCGCCATCCGCCATCGACAAGGAAGCCAAATCTAATGCCCACATCCTGGATATACAACCTGAAGAAACAAGAACTTGAAGAAGAGTGCAAGAAAAGAAGCATAGAAACCGAAAACCTGACAGTGCGAGACTTGAGGCAAAACCTCGCACAAGTGGTAAGGGAAGAAACCACGGACACACCGAATAACCGATCTGACCAACCTGACCAGTCCTCCAGTGAAAAAGAAGAATTCACCGATAACTCCGACACCGAATTTCAAGACACAGAGATGTCGCAAGAAGAGAAAAACGTCGATCAATCGAAAAATAGCAAGACACACAGTGCTAACACAAGTGAGTGCATAGTTACGAGGTGGAACCTGCATTTCGACACGTACGACGACCCCGTGGAGTTCCTAGAAAGGCTGGACGAGCTAACCGAAACAGGTGAAATTGAAAAGGAAAACCTGCTAAAAGTGATACCAAGACTTCTAAAAGGTAAGGCTGTGTTGTGGTACCGTAATAACAGAGACTCGTGGACGACATGGGAAGAGTTCATTGAATGTTTCATCGTAACGTTTATGCCAAACAATTACGAAACCGAACTTCTCAGAAAGATAGTAACATCGAGGCAGAATTACACTCAAAAATTTACCGATTACTTGATTGATTTACAAACATTAATGCGCAGATATGCAAAAATGACAAAAGAAGAAAAGTTAAACAGAATTTATGAAAATATGAACCCGAAATACAAGTTTTACATAAAAAGAACCGAATTTAGCACCGTAAATCAACTGATACAACTAGCAAAAGACTACGAAAGTATCACAGATGATCGTCAGATGAGTTTCGACGGACATTTTAATAACAGAAGCAGTATAAACGGCCAAACGGAAACGAAAAACTACCGAGAAACGCACTTCACACAAGTAAAACAAGTACCCAGAGAAACGACAAAATACATCGCCAATTACGACCCGAACACATACTGCTGGAGTTGCGGTGAACCCGGACATACATCCAGAGAATGCAGGGGAAGTAAAAGATTGTTTTGTGGAGGATGTGGAAAAATCGGCGTTTTAAGCATCAAATGTTGCAAGACAAAGAGCAACATAGTGCAGTCCATGATATTGGAAACACTGACGAAAAATGGAGACAACCGCCCGTACATAAAAATAGCAGTTTTAGGCACAGAATACCAAGCACTAGTCGACACAGGATCGACCAGATCGTACATAAACAAGGCAATATACGAAGAATACTTAAAGAAAAACCGTAAGCCTAAAACCGTGTCAGAAACAGCAAGCACAGCAAGCGGAGCAACCCTAAAAATCACACAAGCGCTACCACTAGAAATTAAAACAAGAGGAAGGCATATATGCCACCAAATGTTGTACCACCCACAAATCACTAAAATAATAATTGGAATGGACCTACTTAGTAGAATAGGGGCAAAAATAAAGTGGACCGATGAAACCGACACACATAACCAAGGAGAACAAATAAACCCGATCTGTGCAATCGAAAAAGACATCACAGATTGGACAGAGAGAAAATTAAAAGAACTAAACCAAAAATTAAGCACCGATTATAAAACCGAAAACCAGAACCTGTACCGAAAAATAACTAATTACGCCTACGGTCCAAGACTAGAACCGACATCTGAGTGGAAGTTATGTGTGCCCGAACGAGATAAACACGACGTGTTGAAAGAAAACCACTTCACACCGACAGCAGGCCACCTAGGGACGGCTAAAACATTAAATAGAATATCACAACGATATTATTGGCCAGGCATGTATAAAGACGTCGCAAAGTACGTAAATACTTGTAAGACTTGCCAAGTTCATAGGAAAACACGACATAAAGAAATACTAGTAAAAGCCCACGATGATGGAACCCGAAATAAGACCAGCAACCCCGGCCAACATGCACCTACGAGAACCAATACTGGGACCGCCTACGAGACCGGACAACCGCGAGGAGAACCTGAAGGATCTGGAGGGCTAGTCAGAGTGGTTAGGAGTGGACCACACAACACAAGAAAGAAGAAGAGGCGCTCCAGAAAACCCAGAACATTGATACAGAACATCAAGATGCGAGAAGAAGCCGAAAACGCCGAAAACAACTAGGTCGTATCTCTTCCTTTTTTTAACGTAAATTTAAACAACACTTAGGCACCGTTATCCATAGTATATGATATTTAAACAGTAAATCATAGATACCATATTAGTATATCGATTTTTTTTCATTAATATAACAATTGATAATAACTAAATTAAATTATCAAAAACGCCGTACGTCAGATATGATGTTTAAACAGTAAATTATATATACCATATTAACATAACTAATAGTGTTCAACACGTTACCCGTAGAATATTACATTTAAACAGTAAACTATATTATCCGTAGCACCTACATAAATAAGTACACATTGTAATAATTAAAAACAAGTCATTAGACTATTAAACCGACTTCTAGAAAGAAGTACATTACAAATTGTACGCGTAATAAGTAAATAAATGTAGTGAATATCATACCACCGCCAGCGCATACCAATCGTTGTAAATATCATAGTTAAACCTTAACGCGTAATTGTACATACGCTAGGTATGTGCGCGAACAATAGAACGCAAGCGCATCCATCCACCGACCGCTCGACAGGCGGAGGCAGTGGAAATCGACCCGCGACGTCGAATGCACGCTCAATTTTTCATCCGCGCACAACACGCGACCATCGCGATGTCCGCGTTTGTAAATCAAATACCGTTTTCTTATGTATCATCATTTTAAAGTTATAATTATTTAGTATAAAGTATAAGAAACGTTTATTATCGGCAAATAAACGGACTTCTCAACAATCCGAACCCTGATAAGAACAGTATGAAGTTCACCAAAAAGGTAACAAAACAATATTGTATTAATTAGCAATTAGGTAAATTGTTAAACCAATAAACATGTATGTTTAACCGACTTCTATAAAGAAGTATATTACAAACGTACGTAAAGAAGTACAATTGTAAAAAAAATAGTAATTAGAAAGATTACATAACTAATTAAACATATGTTTAACCGACTTCTAAAAAAGAAGTATATTAAAAAAATGTATGTAATTAAATAGTTAATTTACTAAACCGATAAACATATGTTTAACCGACTTCAAAAAAAAGAAGCATATATAAATGTACGTAATTAAATAGTTGTATTACTAAACCGATAAACATATGTTTAACCAACTTCCATAAAGAAGTGTGAAACAAATGTACGTAAATAAGTACACATTGTAAATGTTTAATAGATAGATTGCCCAACTAATTAATCAAAGAGGTTTTGCCAGCCTAGTAGAAATAGATATTTGTGAAACTTTGTAAATGAATACCAGTAATTTTAACCGAGTAACAAGCATTGTTTTACCACCGAAATTAAATTAGTCAAATAATACATTTTATACCTAGTATAATATAAAGATTTAACCCCCCAGTAAAGACAGCAAATTATAATATTGGTCAAATCTTAATTAGATCTTATAAGCAAATTTTGTATACTAAAGAAATCTAGCAGTTTATTATACCGAGCCAGAAATTTTGTCTTTCTAGTATATGGATTATACACCGGACCTTGTGATTTTTACAGGTAAAAATCTCCAAAAGCGGGGAGGAGGTGTGACGAGGATCCGGCGGACCGACATCCCTAGCACGCGAATCATCGTATCGACTACCGACATCACTAGCACCCGAGTCATCGTATCGACTACCGACAGCCCTACGCCCGACGCACCGCGGCGCCCGCGCCCCGCCCGCGACGACACTATATCAAGCGCGGTGGGAGGGAGCTCAGGAGCCACAACAGCCAACACCGCCTTAAGCAGTTCAAATACTACACAACATAGTAGCTCGTTTCACCGCGCCCGCCGAAGGGCGCGAGGTCCCGCCTTCCATTTCGGCCGACACAGACATGTGCCTGGCCGCTTCTCCCCTGTCCACCCTTCGGACGACGGCCCAAGCCGATTAACCCCCAGATCGGGCCCGCCAGAAAGGAGCCCGACGGCGGTCCGGCCTGCCTAGCCAGTCCCCGGCCGCGCCGGCGCCACCACTGGCGGGTTCGCCGCTTGGTAGGGTGCCTTACGCACTCCGCACTGGCCCGATCGCGCCCGCTAGTATGGGGCCCGACACGTACGAGCCTGAGGCTTCGCTGCGCGAAGCCTCACACTCGGACGGGTCGCGGAGACCGCTAGTGGGGCGGACCTAGGCTGAGCGCCTTCAGCGCTCGCCATCTCTGCCCGGTTGTAGCTGACAAGGTCTTTTCATTGGGCCGTCAGCGACAGGTCCGTCCGAAAAAAAAAAAAAAAAAAAAAAAAAAAAAGCTCAGGAGCAGTCGTCCGTACTCCGCAACCGTGTCAAGACGTTCTCGCGCGCGCACACGTCACCCGTTCACCATTGCCTCGGAACATCAGAGTACTGGCGATTAGCTGTCCTGTCTTCCCTACTAACCTAGTTAAGCACCCGACCCGCATCCTAATCCGAGGTTTCGCTGTCGTGCGGCGTGTTCGTTGATACGAAACCTCACTCCTAAACCTTGACCGCACTCCTGTGGTGAACCCATCCCCGGCCCGGACGCTCTCGCGGCGTGATCGTGACGACACCGCATGCCAGCCTTCATCTCCCGTAGAAATATACTAGATTACTAACTAAAACCCGCCACGCACCGCGCCGAAGTATAGTCCGCGACGCCGTCCCGTGGGAATCGCGTCGATCCCCGTCGCCCTGCCTCCCGCGATACAAAGTGTATCGATACTAAGACAGTAGTCACTAGGCATGGACGATATCATGAGGAGCAGGTGAAAAATCATATGACTTGAAAATCATTTGTCACACCTGCTACTTTTTGTCATATTGACTGCTACAAATCACAGACTGTAAAATCATATGTCATGCGCAAATTTCTTTTCATTCGTTGATGACATGTAGCAGAGCGGGTCTAGCGAGCGCAGGCCTTGAGCGCGCGAGCGAGTAGGAATGATTTGCTACAGATGCGTGTTAGAAAAAGACAAACATGCTGTGCTATTTTTTATGCCATCATAGGTGACGAACGATAACGATACAGAGCATTTTAAGAGCTTTAAACTTATGACCGTAAAGTTTAGACTCGTTTGTCATGATTTTTGTTACGAGTGGCAGGTTGAAACCTTCTAGTTTGTTGAATTTTATGCTGAGCGCCGTAAGGTTTAGATTATCTTGTTATGATTTTATAGTAGGGAACGTCGAGCTCGTTTTGTTTACAATGAAGTTTCGTTTTATGTGTGAATTATGATTTTATGATGTTGTTTTTAAATTCACTAGTCGCCCGGTGATTACTAATAGGTGCATACGGCAATGTAAAAATAAGTTTACTCACACATTCAGGATTTAAAAAAAATTCACATGAAAAATTTTACATTGTCAGTCCTAAGCCTGTACAAGTATGAGGGGAAGTTAATTGTTTAAAAAAAAATTCTTAAATAATACACACGAACTATATATGACATTTCATAAAAAAGTAGCAAAGTAGCAAGGAGCAACTATTCACAATAAATCATATTTCATTTTAAGTAACAAATAGCAAAAGTGTTACAATATGACACTGCGACAAAAAATCATTGCCAATGATTTATCACAGGTGATTTTATAAGACAAAAAATCATCATTTTGTCATATGACAATGACTGAAAAATAGCAATCATTGCCATGCCTAGTAGTCACAGATCTAGATAGTTTAAGTAGTGTATTAGCTTTAAGGAACAGTGTGTGTTGTTAAATACAGAGTGTGCAAACGTCCCGTTGGTTTCCTTGATTGATTCCCTGTAGGATCCTAAAATTAGGTACGCATCCCCTCACCGCACGCACCGCGGGCTGGGGCCAGTACATATGCTGACGAGGAACTCAGGCCTGAGCTAGCCGAAAGGGTTCTTCGTCACACCTTTATATTTAGCAAGTTCTTTTATGAATAAATGACAATCATAGCCTGCTAAGTTATGAAAAACTACAGGTAGAAATGCACACACTTTATACCTTAAGTTACAATGTGAGTGTGCCGCGCCTCTGTATTCTGATGTTATATGATCGTGATCGCGAACTTTGTCACCAAATAAAAATTGATTACAGATATGACATTTCATAGCATTTTCATAATCATGTTTTTGTTCATTTGTCATAGGCTTCATTTGATTATTTTCATACAGTATATTATGGATATTTTGTATATCATAAAATAACCATTTAATAAATATTTCAACACAATCAGCACCTCTATAAGTGACATATTTGTTTAAGCTGAATCATATGAACAGCACACGTAATATGCAAAACATGTAGGAATGTGTTGCTTTAAATTATTAGTATTTTTGCTACCTATTGTATCACAATTAATCAGCATACTCTTAAAATCAGCGTATATTACGAAATTTATTTATTGTTTGCGTTCAAATGTTCAAATTGAATACAAATATTTTTTTCTGGTAAAACTGTTAACACTTGCGAACAATGGTGTAAATCATACTTTTGTTTTTTTGTGAAAAATTGCAAACAAGTATCACAAAAATATGTCATTCCCTTGTGATGACTAATTTGCCGTCGGACTAGTCATACTAGGTTTTTTATTAAACAGTAATGTCCTTTGTCTCGCTGTTCAAAATATAATAGATTGATATGGTTTATTTTTTTAGTTTTTGTCATATATAGAGGTCCTGTTACAATGCATTTATTTAGACCATAAACATTTATGCTTATATTAGGATTATTCTTTTAAAATAATTTAATATCATTTACAGTAGGTGGGAATGACATTCCCTCTGTATTCAAAATATTCGAATAATGTGGATACGAATTTACTCGGCACACATTTTTTCTTGTTGGAAATAAAGCTGCAATAACGCTCCATAAAAAGCAATGCTTATCATTATTCTGAATATTAAAGGCTGGCAAAGGTATGTAACTTCCACCTCTCATGGGACAAAATTTATTTACATTTATTTATAAGTGACTCATACTAAAATAGGACCAACCAGATTCACAATGTTGGAATTCAATAAATTTATGTTTTAATTTCTCAATTACAGTCATATATAATTCATTCAGATCTGTACTTCTGTAAACAACTTTATACTTTGTGTTAAATGATTTAAGCTGTAGTTCATTCTTTTTCGGCAATGAAAAGTGAATAAATAGTTCAAAATTAATGTTAATACAGTCATGTTTCATAAGTAACATTTCAATAACTTTAATTATATCACTTTGTTTCTCACACAAGAACGCCTCAGGAGTGAGGTACTCGACTTCTTGTGTTGGATTAAAGCGATATGTAACAATTCTGTTTCTAAATGCTGTAGCAATTATTTCAATTAGAATAGTTTGTTACGGGATTGCTACATGGTAGCAATCCCGTAACAAACTATTCTAATGTTAGTGACCATGAAAGTTTAAAACAATATACAATTATTTCAATATTGTTAAATTCTGTTTTTAATAAACAATTGGATTTGTGTATGTTTGTTCTCAAATGATATTTAAATTTATGTTTTGTTAGTATCTGCATAAGAATGCGGATTACGATTGGTGACGGTGTGTTTATTAGATAAAGATAAGAAATAACTTGTTGAAAAACTAACTTTAATACAAATTGTATTAACTTTTAATTAAAGCAATTTAGAAAAGTATCATTAAAATTTATTTGTTACGTAAATTAGATAAAGATAAGAAATAACTTGTTGAAAAACTAACTTTAATACAAATTGTATTAACTATTAATTAAAGCAATTTAGAAAAGTATCATTAAATTTTATTTTAATGATACTTTTCTAATTTGTTTGTAATTAAATGAGTTTAGAAAACTTTATTCATATAAACATAATGCTTTCATAGCACTCGAATAAAAAGGTGACCTCTCGAATATATAAATTTAACAGTATCTTTAATCTTTGTGTGTGTGCGTGTGCGTGTGCGTGTGCGTGTGAGTGTGAGTGTGAGTGTGAGTGTGAGTGTGAGTGTGAGTGTGAGTGTGAGTGTGAGTGTGAGTGTGAGTGTGAGTGTGAGTGTGAGTGTGAGTGTGAGTGTGAGTGTGAGTGTGAGTGTGAGTGTGAGTGTGAGTGTGAGTGTGAGTGTGAGTGTGAGTGTGAGTGTGAGTGTGAGTGTGAGTGTGAGTGTGAGTGTGAGTGTGAGTGTGAGTGTGAGTGTGAGTGTGTGTGAGTGTGAGTGTGAGTGTGAGTGTGTGTGAGTGTGAGTGTGAGTGTGAGTGTGAGTGTGAGTGTGAGTGTGTGTGAGTGTGAGTGTGAGTGTGAGTGTGAGTGTGAGTGTGAGTGTGAGTGTGAGTGTGAGTGTGAGTGTGAGTGTGAGTGTGAGTGTGAGTGTGAGTGTGAGTGTGAGTGTGAGTGTGAGTGTGAGTGTGAGTGTGAGTGTGAGTGTGAGTGTGAGTGTGAGTGTGAGTGTGAGTGTGAGTGTGAGTGTGAGTGTGAGTGTGAGTGTGAGTGTGAGTGTGAGTGTGAGTGTGAGTGTGAGTGTGAGTGTGAGTGTGAGTGTGAGTGTGAGTGTGAGTGTGAGTGTGAGTGTGAGTGTGAGTGTGAGTGTGAGTGTGAGTGTGAGTGTGTGTGTGTGTGTGTGTGTGTGTGTGTGTGTGTGTGTGTGTGTGTGTGTGTGTGTGTGTGTGTGTGTGTGTGTGTGTGTGTGTGTGCCTTATGATGATATTGTAGCGAGTTGGAAATCTAAATGACAATTTCGAATTTATATTTCACAGTTACTACATAGGCAATAATACCAAGCACGGTGTTCTCAACGCTTTAACTTATTTTTTCTTATTTTAACAGTTTTTACGTTTGCTCTAGCGATGAAATTTTAAGAAAAAGAAAAGTCTTATAAAATTTCTATTGATTCTGTGTAGTTAACTTATAACAACGCGTTGAGAAAACCGCACCAAACGACATGGGTTAAATTAAACCAAATAGAAATGTATTATTCGTTTATTATTCTAAAACGTAAATAATATGCATTATGATCTCTTAAAATGTTCCTAATTTACAAGTTTTACATACTATAAATTTGATTCTATTATGAACTCGTCCTGGATTTTATTTATAACGTCCTTCACAGCGCTGTATATGTCATCAATGATCATGCTTCTTACCACGTGTTGAGCGCATACCTCGGCTGTGCAAGAGCAAATTGAATCTTCCGATTTTGTGAACTGGTCGGAATCGTATATTTCTATTTTAATTATTTTCGACCCGCGCTTTACCGGCTTTTTTATATATGAATAGACCGTTTGTTCCAATCTTGATCTTTTGCGAGATGCAGTTTTAAGCCCCAGTGTTTTTGTTCCTTGTTTTTGAACTGTATTTGACTCCGTGGAAACAAAGTTGAAGAGATCTTCAGTGTCCTATAAAAAAAATACACTATTTTAGCATTAAGAATGACAATCAGTACAATCACATAATCGTTTAGAAAAAGTTTAACTAAATAATTAAATATATAAAATAATGTAACAAACTAATTACTTACCGACATTGTAGAAAAACTCTCCTCACGTCTCAAAAAATACTGAACGCAGTTGTAGAGTTTTTACGTCCTTTATATAAAATTGTAATTGATTTTATAGGGTTCAAAATGTGGACAAAACATAATAATGTATATTCTTCAGTTCTTTTCCAAATATGCAGTGGCGCCGCGAGTCACTTGATCTGTCTTTGTTTACTGTGTAATGTCCGTGTCACATTTTTAACCGACTACGGTAATGCCAAAAGGTAGGGTTATGATTTTAGCAATATTATATGTATATGTTTAAATGTATGTTTGTATTTACGTAGGGTCTCGGTATAGGCTAAGTGACTGTGAGTTTAAAACGATCACAGAGCAAGCGAAGTCGTAAGATATTATCTAGTCTGTTCGCATTAATATATAACTATTTCCATTCCGATAAAGTCAAAGCAAATCCGCATGTCTAAACTAGTTTAGAGTAAATAAAAAAATATTTTGCTACATTAACATTTTTGTACAATATAAAATTTTATAAGAATAAAAAAAAAAGGTTATACTGTCTGTCCATTGAAAATATTGATAGTAGTGAATACACTCGGTTAGCCTAAATAATATTGTGGAAGCGAAACCGGGGTATACGATTATGCTGATCCTTTCTTATTTGGCTCAGTGTAGATGCAGTATTGATCTAAATGCTGCATCAGCATTTATGCCCAATAACGTTTATCGATACCGAAGACTCTCCTTTTATGGTGAGAAACACACGTGAATATTAGGTACTTAAACGATCAAAAACTGATCAGAAGCACAATCTCGCGCCAGAAACGCTGTCGGAACAGTTCTCCAGCTTAGAGGTTTCCAGCTTCCAGCTTCCATCGTTTAAAAATGTAAGTAATTTATTAATAACAATTTTTTAGCTAGTGGATACTTTTTTATTATTTTAATATGTAATGCATTCGAATGCACCTTAATATTCGAGTGACTTACCATTTTATATAATTGACTAACTTAAATGAATAGTCAATGTTTTCAAATATTACTTATTGATTCGAATAATAATAATAATATTGATTAGTACTATTGTACTAATTGAATACATCACCATTCAAATTAGTTACTTCTTTAGTTTATGAATCAATTAGTATTTTACCTAGACTTTGTATACAATTATTAGTAAAATGTAATTTTTGTTTTATAAGTACGATAATGCAAGCAATTAAATAAATAAAACTAGTAGGTTATAATTGTTCGTTCTAATTCACTTTCTTCTCATTCGCTTCCTGCGTCCGCTCATTCGAAGAAAGTTAATTAGAGCGAACAATTATAACCAAACAAAAAGTGAATTGAAATCTAGAACCTGTTTTACGATTCAGAACACACCATATATTTTTGTTTGATCATTCGTGGATCATGCATAAATGAAATGACTCCAAAGTGAATTTAAAGCCCCCTTTGGTTATGCAGTTATGATATTTCTACATTTCACTATAGGTACATACCTTAAACCAATCCTTTGAGTCTAGTCACCACGCAACGTACACTTAAACACTAAAATAACACCAATGCTCTTTATGCCAGCGGCCGTTTGCTCAAGGTAATAATTTTAGCCCGATTGATCGTACTAACACTTGACAACTTTCAGAGTTACTAAGCCCACTATGATGAACTTTCTAATTGTTTCAAGAATTTAGTGGCACCTAGAATCGCACAGCGACTCTAGCCCGTTTGGTCGTACCAATAAATACCTACTTTATAATTATTTTCAAAATTTTACTGGCACCTAGAACCACACAGTGGCTCTAGCCCGTTTGGTCGTACCAATAAACACTTTTAAATTATTTTAAAAATTTTATTGGCACCTAGAATCGCACAGCGACTCTAGCCCGTTTGGTCGTACCAATAAATACCTACTTTATAATTATTTTCAAAATTTTACTGGCACCTAGAACCACACAGTGGCTCTAGCCCGTTTGGTCGTACCAATAAACACTTTTAAATTATTTTCAAAACTTTATTGGCACCTAGAATCGCACAGCGACTCTAGCCCGTTTGGTCGTACCAATAAATACCTACTTTATAATTATTTTCAAAATTTTACTGGCACCTAGAACCGCGCAGTGGCTCTAGCCCGTTTGGTCGTACCAATAAATACTTTTAAATTATTTTCAAAACTTTATTGGCACCTAGAATCGCACAGCGACTCTAGCCCGTTTGGTCGTACCAATAAATACCTACTTTATAATTATTTTCAAAATTTTACTGGCACCTAGAACCGTACAGTGGCTCTAGCCCGTTTGGTCTTACCAATAAACACTTTTAAATTATTTTCAAAACTTTATTGGCACCTAGAATCGCACAGCGACTCTAGCCCGTTTGGTCGTACCAATAAATCTTTACTTCGCTTAGAAAAGTAATCAAGGTGAACTGTTCGTCTTAATAGTTAACTACTCGTAAATGTTAGCACCTAAAATCAAACCTTCACACGGCAGTCCAGAGACTATGGCGCACACTTCAGCAATGACTCGAGTAGCGAATCAGGTCATACAATAGTCAATTTAAGTTACAGTATTTACAAAAAAGGTTCCGTATGTAAGCATAATTAGAATTAATCATTACCAACCTTACGATTTGCTATCTGAACTAGAATATTAACATGTTTTTGTAATTATAAATCGCATCATACTTTAAAAGGAGTATTTCATGAAAATATTGTCTATTACTATAATTTACTATAAGATATTGATTTTTAACCAACTAAAAAGGAGAGCTTCTCATCTCAAATATATTTTATATAAGACCAAAGATATACATTTATTTATGTTAAGTTTTTTGCGTCACCTTACATAACATAGGTAATGTAGTAATTTTTATCGACGGATAAAATAAAAATAAATGTGGAATATGTGGTGTTGCACATACATTGCTCTGATCCTGTGGTGAGTACCGAATTCACTTGTGTTACAGAAATCAGAAACAACGATGGTACCATAACACCCTGACCCGAGACAATATAAAACAGTTCGTTTACCACATTGTCCCGACCGGGAATCGAACTAAATGTTTAAATAATTAATTCAAGTGTATAATAATGTTTTTAAATACTCTCTCTGCAATTTAACTAAGGCGGTAAAATAGTTTGAAATGTTAAGGAACCCTAATCTTATAAGTTATAATGATAGTATAATGTTACTGCTGAAACCACAGTTTTGAGCATGTAAGTAACGTCAGTAGCAAAAATTACTTAACAAATGTTGAAACACTATACTTTAATTTTGCTCATGAGCAAACATTTTAATAATTGAAACTATAATATAAAATCATTAGATACCCACCCGGCAGCATCAGAGGTATGTTTATCTTAACCTTCCTCATGAATCTATCTATCTATTATCTATTGGTTAACATAAGATGAAAACCTATGGTGTAGTTTTTGGGTTTAACGCGAATATACGAGCGCGGCGGAGGACTTTGTTTTATGATATTGTAAGAATAATGTTAAACGTAATCGTTTCTTTGAACAACCAATGAACAACATGAAATAATGCAAAAAAAATATTAAAATCATAGCTCCTCACGCAATCGGTTAAAATGATCGCATGTACCTTTACATAGAATGTTTAAGAAATAATATACATTATGTAGGTTACTAGAAAAATATCATAATATGAAAAGAAAAAAAAATCATCATATAATTTTTACGTTGACTGTACAGCAATTATGCGGACGTCTGTGGTAAATCGAAACTTTTGTTTTTCACAAATTTTAATGTGGAACATTTTGTAATCGCTGATTCTACAAAATATTAGGCCAGTGATCGTGAACCCTATTTTTGGAGGTTAATTTTGTAACTATGCGTTATATTTTACTCGTTTACTAATCGGTACAAAAGGAAAAAATGTTGACTACCTCTATTGCTGATCTTGCATTATTTTTGGATAAATTAAGAGGTCTAAATCGATACAATTTAAATTCTTCAGTACTGCCCAATAGTGCTCATCAACCTTCAAGGTATTCTTCAGCTTCAGGAACAATCTACAGCAACGAAATAATGTTCGTAAGTTTTTTTCACTTTTTTTGTTGTTATGTTGTTGTTAAATATGCTTCATGCATAGGTATATGAAACTTTACAGTGCCTACCTTTGTTATTTTTGTCACCTGTTTAACGTTATTGTATGTTGAATACATGTAGTACCTACCTACATCATAAGAAGTTCGTCTTATAACTATTATCTGTTTATATTACAGGTCGGACATTGAGTACTATTGCGATACAAAAGCAGCTGCGAAGCGGTACGGAAATAAACGCGAAGACATAGATTCTGAAGAGGAAAAATCTTGTAAAAGGTGAGATTTCATATACAAAGTAACATTCCAGTAATAATATCGATTTAGTTTTGTTTGAAACAAGTGAAAATGTCTACCGTTTTAAACTAATTTGATTGTTTGTTGGCAGGTTGAAACCGAGACATCGAAAAGCAGCCAAAAATTTTGTCTACGAGTCTGAAGACGAATCAGTTAATAAACCGTAAGTTTTTTTATCACTTTTATGTTGATTGAGGTATTTACTTTGCGTTGTAATGTACTCGTACCTATCTATTTTAAATGCGCGGGAGTCACTTCTGTTTTAAAACAAATATTTATAAATTTATGCGAACAACGATAAACTTACTCGTACTTAGAATTTCTGCTATTGTATTCCGGTTGGAGTTTTATAATTTACGAGTTTATGTTCGCAGAATTATGTTTTTTCATTTAATTTCTTATTCCAACTAAAATTACTAAAACTGCTCAAAATATTTAATTCCAAATGTTTTTTTTCAGAACTAAATCATCCGTGAAAAAGTCCTCATCTACCAAACGCAAGTCAGCAGAGAGCTCGAGTGGCGAAAAACGAACTCGAACCTCAGGGTGGAAGCTGGACTTGGACGACGACGCGGACATCGAGAGCTGTCGCGCGCGCACGCCGCCCACGCGCCTGCAGTCTGTGCTGACGCGTCGAGTGGCTGACGGGATCCTGCGCCGCACTGCCACTCTACCTGGTGATCTCTTCGTGGAGTTGCGCCTCTACAACGCGAACGAGATAAGAGCTGTGGAGCCGAAAGATCGTTGGGAGAAAGCGGTCCTATCGCTTAAGTATCAGACCAATTCGGACACCGAACATCTCGACCTACTGCGGCAATTCATCAAGCAAGCGCGAGAGGCATTTGAAGAGGACGGTACATTTTTCCCCGATAAAAAAAAATAGTCCGCGATAATTTGTAATTAGTTATTTAAGGTAATAAAATAAAATAGTGAAATACTTTTATATATCTTAGTTTTCACCCAGTCTATTTAATTTCATTCATAGTAGGTAGGTAGATCAATTTTAACTTTTTTAGAATGTCGAAAAGAACGATATATTGCACAGTGTGCGATTTATCAGTTAAAAGTAATAGTTTCTCAGCTCATCTTAAAAGTAATACACATAAAAATAATTCAGCAATAGAATTAGGAGACGGCATAGATAAAATAAGTAGTGCTTTCCGTAGTCGAATAGCTACATATCGATTGCGCATTAGGGATGAACAAGTACAGACGCCAGCCGAGTTCATGCGCAGCATGCGTGCGCGCGTGCGCCAACTTATACAAGCGCGACAACTAGCATTTAACAGCCTTAAAGTCAACTTCGAATTATTTGCAAAATTTTCTCTTAGAACTAATGACTCTAACAAATCTGAGCTAAAATCATTTGCTACAGAGAACTTTATCATACATAAGAACTACGTGTTTGACGAAATATTCCCTCAAGCAATAGCTATTATTTCAACTAAAATTGACGAAATGCAAGAAAGAGACAGCGGTTGGTCTTTTCTTCGTAATTCGTACTTAGAAATTAACATAAATAAATATAATCCTTTAAAAGCATCAAAATTTATAGATTTGCCAAAAGCTTTAAAACTTAAACGAGCTTGCATTAACGTTCAAAATAGTGATAAATTTTGTTTTTTGTGGAGCATAATGGCTGCATTGTTTCCTGCTAAGAGCAATGCTCACCGTACTTCTTCATATCCTCATTTTGAAAACTTTCTCAATACAAAAAACATGTCGTTTCCTGTAAATTTTTCAGATATAAAAACCTTTGAAAAGAATAATCCCAGTATAAGTGTTAATATTTATGGAATTAAAAACAACACTAATATTGTTGGTCCATTATACCGCACTCAAAACAAGAAAAAGAATCATATAAATTTATTATTTTTAGAAAAGGGAAATCTAACGCATTATTGCTGGATAAAAAATTTAAGTCGTTTGTTCAGGTCACAAATAACAAAAAACCACAGAAAAATATTTTTTTGTGATGATTGTATGGTATTCTTTAAAAGCGAAATAAAATTAAATACTCATATATGCGGTGGCGTTGCTACTGTTTTACCAAAACCCGGAACACTTATACAGTTTAAAAACTATGAAAAAATGCAAGACATGCCGTTCGTTATTTACGCGGATTTCGAATCGTTATTACAACCAAGTCCAGACGGACCGACTTCAAATTTTACGAACGTCTTCCAAAAACATGTTCCGGCTGCATTTGCATATTACGTAGTTTGTTCATATGACAGTTCGTTGAATCGGTACGTTTCTTATCTTGGACAAAATTGTGTTGAAATATTTATTGAGAATCTTAAGAAAGACATATCTGAAATATTAAAACTATATAAAAACAAAATACCAATGAAAAAGTTAACGGTAGAAGAATCTGAATCATTTTCTAGATCGAAGCAATGTTACCTTTGCAATCAGTTGTTATTTGACGATAGAGTAAGGGACCACTGTCACTTAACCGGCAGGTACCGCGGTCCCGCACATTCTTACTGTAATCTCAAATATCGCCTACCACAATTCGTACCTGTATTTTTTCATAACTTATCCGGCTACGATAGTCATCTATTTATAAGGCAATTGGGAGAAGTATCGGGACCAATAAAGGTTATAGCCAAAAATAAAGAAAATTATATATCGTTCACTAAGTTTTTTACAACAGATGATAATAATTACATGGCAGTTCGCTTCGTTGACTCGTTTAAATTTTTAGGGACAAGCCTTGAAAAACTGGTTTCTAATTTAAATACACAGGATTTTACACATTTATCCTTTTTTTTTTCTGAAAAATATCAGTTTGAGTTATTAAGACGCAAAGGGGTATACCCTTATGAATACATGACTAGCTGGGAATCGTATAAAGAAAAACAATTACCTCCGCGCCAATGTTTTTACAGTAGTTTGAATGAGTGTACTATTTCAGAATCTGACTATAAACATGCCGAGTGCGTTTGGAAAACATTTAATTTAAAAAATCTAGGAGATTATACAAAGTTATATTTAAAATCAGACGTCCTTTTACTGGCTGATGTATTTGAAAAATTTCGGTATACTTGTAAAACGAATTATAATTTAGATCCTTCGTTTTATCTTACGGCTCCGAGTTTAAGCTTCGATGCTATGCTTCTTTTGACCAAAGTAAAACTTGAACTAATTGAAGACTTGGAAATAATTCGGTTAATCCAAAAGGGTATCCGCGGTGGTGTTTGTCAAGTTTCCACTAGATATGCAAAGGCAAATAATAAATACTTGTCTGATTACGATCCATCTTCTCCAGATAATTACTTATTTTATATAGACTGCAACAATTTATACGGATATGCAATGTGCTCATATTTACCTTATTCTGATTTTCGCTTGTTGAATGCATCAGAATTTAATTCTGACGAAATTATAAACACGCCTGACGATGCTGAAGAGGGCTATATTTTAGAAATAGATTTAGAATACCCGGAACAGTTGCATGATTTACACAATGAACTCCCTTTTTGTCCGCAAAAATTTACTCCACCAGGCTCTAAAACATCAAAGTTAATACCAAATTTATACGATAAATTTAACTATGTTATTCACTATGTACATTTAAAAGCATGCCTTACTTATGGTTTGAAACTAAAGAAAATCCACAGAGTAATAAAATTCAAACAAAGCCCATATCTAAAGCAATACATTGATCTCAATACCGACTTGCGACAAAAGGCAACGTCTGCATTTGAGCAAGATTTTTTCAAACTTTTGAATAATAGCATTTTCGGCAAAACACTAGAAGATCCGGAAAAACGACTTGATGTAAAATTAGTAAATCAATGGGTTGATACTAGAAATAAAACAAAAAAACAGTACACTGCTCAGCAATTAATAGCAAGACCCAATTATCACAGCTCAACTGTGTTTTCTGAGAATTTTGTTGCAGTGCAAATGAAACCAGAGTCGATATTACTGGATAAACCAATTTATATAGGATTCACGGTTTTAGAAATTTCTAAAAGCCATATGTATAAATTTCATTATTCCATTATGAAACCATTCTACGGTGACAATTTAAAACTTTGTTACACAGATACGGATAGCTTTTTGTACTCCATACACACCAAGGACGTTTATAGAGATTTGAAACGTCAATTTGAATCTTACTTTGACACAAGCAATTACGATGAAAATAATTTGTATAACATTAAACGACAAAATAAAAAGGTTCCTGGTTTGTTTAAAGACGAACTAGGTGGAAAACTCATAACGGAATTTGTTGGTTTAAGATCAAAATTATACTGTATAAAAACTGAAAATAAAGAAATAAAAAAAGCCAAAGGAGTAAAAAAACCAGCTGTTAAACAGTTACTTTTTAAAGATTACAATAATGTTCTATTGCACAACAAAATTATTAAAAAAACTAATGTAGTATTTAAATCGTTGAAGCATGAAATATTTACTCAATCGGTAAATAAAGTAGCTTTATCATCTAACGATGACAAACGCATCATATTAAAAAATAATATAAGTACATTAGCTTGGGGACATAAATCCAGCTTCTTTTAATGTGTTGATAATTTAAGTTCTGACCTTTATTATACTAACGTGTTATATTATTTTTTGATAATTGAATGTCTTAGTCTTGTATCATAATTTGATGATATTAAATAGTCTGGGTTGAAATAATTAGTTCTTATGTTTAGATTAGGAAAATTTTATATATAAAATGTATTTGTGAAATAAGTATTAAATAAATTTTAAACTACAAATGATTTGTTGTTTCATTTTACACAACTGTGAAAACATACATTAATAGTTTCGCAACATTTGCGCACGTGTAGGTAGGTGATACCTATTTAGATTTCAGGTCACATAATTTGATGATTCTATAAATTTAGGCGAGGATGTTTATTTAATAAATTGCATGAAACACGCACATGCTTATTTGCTGACACTACAATTAATGCACTCTCAAAACTTTCTTTACCTAGTAAACCCTTGCATTTGACTCATTATTCAAACAGCTTTGTCTAGAGATACACATAACGTGAATAATTACTTGGTAAGTTTCAATATTTTTTATTATATTTCCATTCGTATTAACAGAATCTCTACTTCTACAAAATTAATTCGTATTTTAACATGATGTATTTTATTTCACAGATAATGACAGACCGTTCTGATATAATTTTATCTCAGTGTGCTCAAGACCCGTTGGAGAACTCCGATGACACGTCTATTATGTTATCACAGTTCAACTATGATCCATGGGAAGGATTAACACAGACTTGTCAGGATATACTGAACAAGAACCAGATTGAAAAACCTCAAACAACTCAAAGGTTTCGGGAGAAAAGGCTAAGGAAAAAGACTGAACCAGTAAAAAAGAAGACCAGATGTGTCAAATCCTACGTCATCAACAAAGAACGAGGTAAAGGCTTAAAATTGATAAAATTACGAATAATCGACCTCACGAGCGAACCTTCTTGTTCGATGATACGGGAAGCTAACCAAAACGAAGAAGACACGGACGTGCTGCTCAGTGCGCAATACGTAGTCACCGAACCAATGGATGAAATTTCCGACATGACAGAGACATTAATAAGAAAAATCTCGAAAACTCTATGTAATGAATATTTATAGTTATGTATCATTGTATTTTTTTGATATGTAGTTAAATATAAATGTATTGTAAGATAGTCTTCTCAGTGTCAAATAAAGACATTAAGTGGTGAAACATTTGGTTTTTTTATTTTCGTCCTACCTTAAACAGGTTACCTTATGAAAACTTAGGTTAGGGTATAAGTAAAACAAAATATTTCAGTGGGTACATTGTTTATTTAAAAACTATAGATTTGCTTTATTATCTACACACCATTTTCGTATACACAAAACATTTTTTAATGCACAAATTTTCTTATGTGCAAAACAATTATAAACTAACATATTTTTACAATAATTATTACAAAGAGTGACTAAATTAGGAACACCTAAATAACTTATATCAGTAATATTATTGTGACCGCATAAATCATGAATCCATTTTATCTTTTCCTCGCCCTTTACTATAATTTTTTTGTCATTTAAATAAGGTTTAATAGTTCTCCGAAATTCTCTGTAATCAATATATCCTTCACTCCACCGATAACCTCTATTCTTTTCAACCCAAAAGACATGTTTCCTTTCTTTTTCAGTTAGTGCAGTAAACGGGTAGGGAGGTTTAATTAAAAATACATGAGTATGTTCTTCGGTAGCTATAGCTAATTCTTTTACAATAAAATTATTTTTGCAATCTTTAAATCCTTGAAGATCTACAAAAATTGTTTGGCTGTTCATGATAGTTTCTTTACAATATTACTCAATGGTTTGTATTCGAATATACAATCGTTTAAAATCAAGCAATAAGCAGCTGTTTGATCTGGTATTTCCTGGTCTGTTTCGATTTCAACTCTCACATCGATCGAACCTTTTAAAGTTTCGTGTTGTCGCGAACAGTCGATAACAAATAAAGGAGCTATGTCTCTGAATTCCTTCAAACTCATCAACGGCTCTGATCGACGTCCGTGATAAGACTGTTGAAATCTCACATACTGTTCGTATAATAAGGTAAATTTGTCATCCGCAAAACTGACATTTAATCCTTCGTATGGATAATATGATGAATTTAAGAATACCCTTACATCTCGTACGTGACAATGATCAAATTCGGCCATGGACAATTGACTGTTATGTTTTCGATTTGTTTGTAAGGCAACTACAACAAATCGTGGTTTCTCTATTTGAGATGAAGTTTTAATAGACCAAGTATGCTTTCGTGTTTTAGGTAGTAATGGATATTCATAGAGATCCCAACTACGAAACGCTAATGGAATAGGTCTATCTTTTTCTAAGAACTTTAATAAATTTATTCTTTCACGATCGGACACTTTAACGTGAGGCACTCTCCAAATAATTTTAGTAATTTTAATATCGTCCAGTACTTCTCCCGAGTTTAATTTAATTGCATTCAGATTCGTATTGCTTCTTAAAAGCACTAATTCGTGTTTACAATTAATTATAATTTTTTCGTAGTCTTCTGCAAACCCTAATATCTTGTTTAACGGAATAGAGACAGAAAATGCTCCACCACCTGCATTTTTTATGCCTTCAGTGGACCATCCCCAAACTCGAGCATATTTTGATTCGTTTTCATTTAAGGATAGATAAGACTTAATTGTTGTAGTTACACCTGCATTTTTAATTTTATCTATTTCAATGCCGTTCAATTCGTATCGTATATCTTGAAATAGGAATAATGCTGGATTATTAATAAAATGTACATTAGATACTCTTTCTTTAGTAGTGCTATCATACACATTCACTTCCCCTTCGATATACAAACTGCTGAGTGATGGAAGCACGTACAGGTCTTGTTGATTGATTGGAATTCTTATTTCATCATTCTTGTTGAAACTTGTTACGTATGGTTTGTACGAGTGATACTCAAAACTTTCGATGCTGTTGTCGTATGACGTTTGTTGAGATATATTTAAGATATTCATTTTATCAAACCAAGTAGCTTCAGGAAATCCTTGTTAGTTTTGGTGAGCTTTTTTTTTAAATGAAGTGGTGCGCTCTTGGGAGATGTCCTTTTAGAAATGATTTGTGAACACGATGTGGTCGGGTTTTTATTAAAATTTATCATTTTTGCTTAAAATGTAAATATAGTTGCACTTCTTCACCTCGTAAATTTATCTCTTTATTATCAGCATCCAGCAGTCTTATATTAATGGCGTTAATACAATTTTGATTAACCGGAAAATAAATTAGATTTTTGGGAATTTCAATTATTCTATAACCTGGTGGTACGTTTGGCACAAATTCATAAATTATGTGACTTGATTTTCCGTTAACAAATGAACCACTAACTATATCGCATTCGACCCGCACAATGGTAGTTGATAGAATGTTTACAGGATAATCTGAATCGGTACTTATATTAGCATTTATTGTTTTCGTTCCAAAACCTAAAATTTTACCCAATGACCCCCCTTTGTTAAAATGAACATCTTTGGAACAAAAAATACGTGTTTTCAATGTATTGTTATTGCAAGTAAGTTTAAGTACAGTGTTCTTGATGTTGCTTTTTAAATAATCACAAATATCTTGAAGCTCATAAGAACCTTCAGGTATTTCGATTATTTCATTTTCACCATAATAAAACTTATTGTTTCGTTCATCTATATTGGGAATTGAGTTAAACGTTGAAAAATATAAAATACTGCACTCATAGTCTCCTTGAAGTTCCAAAGTTGGGGAATAGTTTGTTGTCAAGGAAGCTCCGCTTCCAGTTATGGATACAGTGAAAGACATTTTTATACTAACACATTTATTTCTTCTTTTCATTATATAAATACATTTTCCAATAATTTCTTAAAAATTTCAGACACAAATGACCACAGTTTGTGGTACCAAAGGCTTGATGTCTCATATAATTATAGTTTATAGGTAAAGCATGCATATATTTTATAAATTCTAATGGTGGTTTCAAATTACCAAAACTATCATAATATTCTACGTAATTGTCATGCTTAACAAAGGCTACCCAATGCGTGCCAGGATTTTTGTTGCTATCCAAATTTAGTATTCCGCATTCTATCTTTTTAGGTTTTGATGGTAACGTATCTCTCATGTAAACACCTCGGAAGTGAGGAATATCACTAGCATATTCTAAGATGTCAAGATTAGTAAGCGCACGTCTAGGTAGCCTTTTAATTAGTTTTTTGATGAGTTCAAATACAAACCTGCTCCCTTTTTATAAGATTTGATATATAATCCTTTTCCAAGAGCTACTGCTTCCATCATTCTGTTATGTCTTTCAGATTCCTGAAGACTCTTTTGTGCCGCCTTAGAATCATTTACGGCTTTGGCTATACCCGCTGCACCTCCGGCAAGCGAACCTAATGCTGACAATCCCGCAAATATAGGAATTAGTGGTAAAAATCCACCACACTTAGGGAGAGGAATAAAACGTGGTAAACGTATTCCTTTCTTGTTATTGAATAGCTTTTTTGCCGCTGCATAAGCATACTTTATTGCAGAGGTATGGTCTTTGGATTTTATTTTTTTTAGTTGAGTGTGTATTTTCTTAATTCCCTTCTTAAATGATTGAATACCACTGCCTGCTCGAATTTTTGCTTTCATGGCATTTTTTACTATCCACGATGCAAGTTTTTCTCCTTTGCTCGCATCTTTTGAAGTCAATCTCCTTTTGGCCATGCTTAAAAGTTCCAAGTCTGCTTTACGTCGAGTTTCTGAATCTTTATTAATATAAGCAATATCGTGGTGCATGCAAGCTTTGTCCAATTGATTTATACCGCGTTCACCTTTTAGTATACGTTTTCGAAGTTTTGTACCGGGACCACAAAATTGATACCCAGGTAAATGTATCTCGAACGGTAAACGATCTATTAAGTTATTTATTATACCACTGCCTTCTTTCATTGATATTAATAAAGTGTGATAAACCAGTGATCAAACTTTATTTATATAAAAATCTAAACCAATTCGCTTTTGTTTACCCAACTATTTTCTTTATCACTTAATCCTAACCATTTGACAAACAATTTGTTTCCTTTTTTTCTGATAACTTTTTCAATTAGGTATAGGTCTGGAAACTTAGTTTTTAATAGTTCATACCCGTAAAAAGACCCGAGAATATTTTGATTTTGTTTATCTGCTATTTGGTATGTTATGGGATTGGTTTTATTAATTTTTACGATGCGAAATATTTCTGTAGACCAATTAGGGGTATAGCCTTTATAGAAATCTCCTTTGTATTTACTTATACGCACAAAGTCGCCTACTCTGAAATTAGATTTTTGACTGATTTTTATTTTTGGTTGTTGCGTTTTAATAATGTTAGATCGTACTAAAATTTCATTTGAATGATTTACATTGATCGGCTTGAATTTAGTAATGCGATGCACAGTGTTGTTATAATGATTTACAACGAAATCCAAATTACTTTGAAACCATTGATACCGTCCGAATAGGCTAAATTTTTTGTAAAGGTTTGATTTAATGGTTCTTATAACTCTTTCTACTATAGATGCTTTTTTGACAGAGTAGGTGGAATAATGGTTTATTTTGTAACTTTTCATTAACTGATTGAAAGAATCGTTATAAAACTCTTTACCTAGATCTGTTTGTACATTTTTAGGCTTTCGTTTTGATTCAGATAATATACTATGCATTGCATTGACAACACATGTTTTAGATTTTGACTTCAAAGGCTTGACCCAAACGTATTTAGAAAAAGCATCAATCACTACCAGAACATAATTATATCCTTTATTCAGCGATGAATATTTTTGAAAGTCCATAAGATCAGCTTGCCATAAATCATCTATTCCTTTAATCAATGTATGCCGCCGAAAGAAATTTCTTCTCGCTGCTTTGTGCAACTCATCAACTATATCTTGCTTACTCATTTTTGGATTTTTTTGCTGCTAACATAAAATCAATTTCGTTTTTTGAATAATACACTTTACTTAAATTACTCGAAGTTATTTTTTCTAAATTATTAAGATATTTTTTTAAATTGCTCTGAACTGTTTTTATTTCTTCTTTTAATTTTTGAACACAGTTATCAACATATTCTTTGTTCACAGCTTCACTGTCTTGTTCAGGAATTTGTAATCCTTTTAACCTTGATGATTTTAAATCAAATTCACCTGCGTCTGTTCGTAATAATGCATCGGTAAAGATATCAGTGAATTCAGGTTGACGTAAACGCTTATGAACATGATGACCAAATTTATCTATATTCATCGCCGTCTTATCGGCTTCTGAAGCTCAATGATACTGCTCAATTTTCCTGATGGTAGCTTTATATATTTCATTTCTTTTATAACACCAGCTTCATACAATTCTTCAATTATTGCATAAACTTCATTTCGTACCCCATTATTACCAGCTGCCCATGATGCACACAGTAGCTTCAATCTTTCCACTAACTCGTTTGGATCATTCCAGTAAACCAAATCGGTATCCTTTTTAACAGCTTTTAAAATATCAACACCTTCACCTCGTGGCAGACTTTCCATACTACTTGTGTGACTTCTAGAGAACTTAAAAAGTGGTTTAATTATATGCATATATTTAAACCCTTTATTACTGTTAATCTGTTTAGATGGATCATAGTTTCGTTTATGCGCATTAGTATCCATAAGTAACAGTTTATAATTTTGTAGGTCTTCTTCTGTTATAGAATCTAAGTCTGGTGTTTTTTTATATAATAATTCTTTCAAGCCCGGAGTCTTTTTCAAGCTACGGTTTCCAATTTTCAGATTTCGATTATCATCATTAACACGGGTATAGCCAAGCATAAGTTTTCCATTCACATTTCTAACACCATAAGGTACATCTTTCATAGCTTCAGATGATAAAGACCAAGATAAAGAATCATTGGTAATACTTGGCGATGACTGAAGAGATTTGAAGGAGTTGTCATTAACTTCATTATCCTCAGGGGGAGACGTAGTAAGAGTTTTATTTGGTGTTTTACATATATCATTATCGGAGGTTTCACCATCATCGATATTTTTAAAATAGTGAAAATCTTCATTTGAAGTACTTGATGCTTCGCTTTCCCTGCGTTTAGTTCTTTTCACTAATTGTGGCTGCTCCATTTCATCGTCTATTTGACGTTGATCTCCAGTTTTACTACCCAACTCTTTAAGTGGGTTCACAATAGGTTTAAACAAAGTTTCTAGAGCCAGGTCACTGGTATTTTTAAAATCTTTTATCAGTTCTACCTTTCTTTTTACAGCTGTTGCAGATTTAACAATTTGTTCTTTCAGATTTCGCTCCATTGTTCAAGATTCCACTCTGTTGGACTTCTCAAATTAAACTGATTCAAGGAAACGTATGCAGCAGCTTTATAAAAAATATATTTAATCTACTACTATGAATGTATCGAACTTCATTCTGTAACAGCCTTTGTTTCGATCACAATCCTTATCAATGACAACATAACTGTACGGCTTACTCCACACAGTTGAACACATTTCACGAAACTGAGACCAAGTCATGTCTAAGCTGGCATGCTCATCGTAAACATGTTTTAAATTAATATCGTCTTGTTTGAACAATATAATAAGGTTTGCATTGTCTCTTACTAATTGTTTCGGAATTTTAGTATATGTTTGATTAATATAAAAACAGTCAATGTTTTTATGACGACCCATTGCGAAATAATCTCGTATATTGTTCTGATTTTCACATGCAACATCGTCAAATATTATAATTGATTCAGGTAAAGCTTCATGTAGACTTAGGACTTCACTGTTCTGATTATATTTGTTATAAGATATGTCAGCAACCTTCTCTAATACTTTTTCTAAAAACAAGTATTTAGGTTGATACAGAGACTTAGAATACACATATAAGTTACGAAAACGTGGTCCATCTTGGTGTAACAACAAACTAATTACTAGATTGGTTTTTCCACAGTTTGAAGGACCGCAAACAATGCAACGAATAGTGTTTGGTAGTAAGTTCCCATGTCGCTTAACTTTACTTGATGATACAGGACAAATACAGTCCAATTTTAATGATTCTTTCTGTTTTAGAAATTTCATAGCAGCGTTACAAACTCGTCCACTGTAGTGCGTAAATATCAACAAACTGACTTCTATATTTTGAAGACATTTCATTTATGTATGATCCACGAATGATTAAACAACATGTATATAAATAAATACATATATGTATGTATATGATGCGTTCAACTGAATCGTAAACAGGATTCCAATTCACTTTTTGGTTATAATTGTTCGTTCTAATTAACTTTCTTCGAATGAGCGGACGCAGGAAGCGAATGAGAAGAAAGTGAATTAGAACGAACAATTATAACCTACTAAAACTTAACGAGATAACATGTTTCAAATAAGTTTTATGCAGCAGTTAACATGCTTATAGTTCCAATTAAATTCTAATGAACTGTTAATATTGGTTTCAGGTCCAATGCTGAAGAATTATTCCCTTCAGAGGATGAGATGCCGATGCAGCCTGAGATGAGTGATAAGAAAAAGAAAAAACGCAGTAAATCGATTCCGTCTGCATCTACTCCAGGTGCTAAGAAGATAAAAGGTGAAAACCCGTCGCATCGTGTCACCGCTGCCGAATTGTTCGGCAGTGATAGTGAAGATGATGACGCTTCGACGTCAGCCCCTGCACCTCAACCCGGTAAATTATTATCTTACATCTCTAGAAGACTTGCAAACGGGATAGCAAAGCAGTCACATCCAACTAAATCGGGTTCACACTTTATAGAACTCAATGTTTATAAGTGCAATGATATAGAGAAAGTCTCACCGGTTAACAGGTGGAGACAAGCTATAATCACCATTAAAAATCGCACAGATGACGATTCAGAGGCTTGGGCGCACCTTTCCAACTTCATTATTGCTACTCGTAAAGAGTTCAGAACATGCCCACCGACTTTTGTTAGCAATTATTATTAAGGAACTATTAATTATAAAGTTTCCTATCTATAATTATTAACTATTAAGTCATACTTATTGTAACCTGTATTATCATTAGGTTATTAAATGTAACTATTTCTTAACTAATATTAGACTATGTATGTTAACCTATGTAATCAATAAATACCTGGTAATAATCAACTATTTTATTTCTTTGTCATTATTTGCAGTTCAATCTACCAACTCCGAGGCAACGAATATGTTGATACATTGTCAGAAATGTCAGATTCAATTACCTAAACATAAATTTAAATATCATTTGAGAACAAACATACACAAATCCAATTGTTTATTAAAAACAGAATTTAACAATATTGAAATAATTGTATATTGTTTTAAACTTTCATGGTCACTAACATTAGAATAGTTTGTTACGGGATTGCTACATGGTAGCATTACATAGGTTAACATACATAGTCTAATATTAGTTAAGAAATAGTTACATTTAATAACCTAATGATAATACAGGTTACAATAAGTATGACTTAATAGTTAATAATTATAGATAGGAAACTTTATAATTAATAGTTCCTTAATAATAATTGCTAACAAAAGTCGGTGGGCATGTTCTGAACTCTTTACGAGTAGCAATAATGAAGTTGGAATCAAGATAAACTTGTGTTGAGTGTCATTCCGAGATCGGCTAAATTTAGAAAAAGTGTTCTAGGTATGTGTGCTAAAATATATAATAAGATCCCAAATGATATTAAAAATCTATGTTTTAATTTATTTAAATCAAGGCTCTATAAATGGCTTATCGAACAGAAAGTATACGACATAAAAGAATTTATTGACATTAGCATAAGATAAATTATTGATTGTATTTGTATGACTTGACTCAGTTATGTGTGACTTTCTGTGAATTTATTAAGATTAATGACATTAACTATTTAATATACCTACCTCAAATGGAATGTAACAACATCTAAAGAATTAAAAATATTGAACTAATATTGTACTGTTCAAAATACGAATTTGCATGCTAATACAGGCAAAACATGTGCACTTATTTTTTTGTCACCACCTAGATATACCATAATTACTTTTAAACTTTCGCGTTGCATAATTTAAAACTCAATGAAACGGGAATTAACGCAATCATAATTTAGGTACAAAATGTTACCTCTTTTGCCTGACGTTTCGATCGGGTTACACCGACCGTGGTCACAGGCTGACTGGAACAGCGATGTCTTCACTCCGTATGAGAGGCAGATTCTTCATCTACCCTCATGATATTATTTTCACGCCAAGTACCGTCACACGTTCACGTGACGTACACGTTCGGGAAACTACGCAACATCTTCTCGTCCAAAATACCTCAGTGCCTAAAGACGAAAGTATACAACCAGTGTGTGTTATCAGTGATGACATACGGAACTGAAACGTGGCCTCTTACTATGGGCCTTATTAAGAAGCTTAAAGTTGCACAGCGCGCTATGGAAAGGGCTATGCTCGGTGTTTCTTTGCGAGATCAAATCAGAAATGAGGAGATCCGTGAACGAACCAAAGTCGCTGACATAGCCCGACGGATTAGCCGGCTGAAGTGGCAGTGGGTGGGGCACATAGCACGTAGAACTGACGGCCGATGGGGCAGAAAGGTTCTGGAATGGAGGCCGCGTATCGGCAAGCGCAGCGTAGGACGCCCACCCACAAGGTGGGCAGACGACCTGGTAAAGGTTGCAGGACGACGCTGGATGCAGGCCGCTTCCAATCGGCCGATCTGGAAGTCACTAGGGGAGGCCTATGTTCAGCAGTGGACGTCCTGTGGCTGAGATGATGATGATGATGAAGTACCGTCACACACTACACTCACTGTGTCCCTATTCTGCACACTAACCGCCGCGTCCGTATTCAGGTGAGAACTCGATCGCTAAACAAAACGAGATTGTTTATTTTTAATCACTGGATTCCATGTCGCGGATAATTTGTAACCGTCTTCCCGATTGAAATTTTTATACTTTTTGATTTCAATAGCTTCACGCACAACTCTTGAATAAAAGTGGAGTACCGTGGAAAGAACTTACGTTTGATGAAATTCAATCCAGTGATTAGTGCCCGATTCAAGAAGGTGTTCGGCAATCGCTGATTTTGCAGTTTGGCGGTTTTTCACAGCAGCTATATGCTCTTTAAGCCTTTCAGCGATGGTTCGTTTCGTTTGGCCTATGTAGGAACTCAACTTTGCAAATAAAGAATTTATTATTATTATTTTTATTATTATTGGAATCCAGTTTTTGACGTTTAGGGTTAGGTACATGTACCATAACCTCACATCCAAGTATTCTAAGGTGCTTCAAATTAGGCTTCTTCCCGGACCATAATTCCTCAGGGGTAATGTATGAAATCGATCTTGTTGGGCATCGATTTTGTTATATAAGCCGCTGTTGCCACTGCTTCTGCCCAATAGCATTTCTGTAAGTTTGAATTAATTAACATACAGCGAGATCTCTCTATCAACGTGCGGTTCATACGTTCTGCCAACCCGTTTTGTTGGGGGGTATATGGATTAGAAGATTCATGAATAATGCCTGAATTTGGAATATACTCTCTGAATTCATTATTGAAATACTCTTTACTACAGATGGACGCCAGCCGACAGCTGTCAATATCTGCATCTCACTCTCAATTAGCCTCATGTAAGCCTGTAAGCAATGTTATTGTTTTCTCAGATAGGTTAGGAGTTGGTTACGGTTCATTGTTACACAAGTCAATTAAGTGTAATGTAATGCCAGATGCGTCTTACAGTAAATTTAATAATAATTTAATAGTCAATCAATACTTGTAATTTTAATTGGAAATAGCAAAAATATAACAAAAAAAAACATCATAAAAAACTTTTCAATGTTGTCTAGCCAATTACGGAATTGAGCCGTCGGGTAGGATTTTTAAAAAACTATATATTAATTATAATTATATTTATTATAAAAATGGTTACAAAATGATTATAACTAATTGATCGCGATGATCAGATCTTAGGAACTAACGTCCTCGTGCTTCCGCGATTGAAGCTCAAAGATATCCGAAAACAGTCCAAAAGGTTCACATGAGCGAAATCTGTCCACTATGCACTTTTTAACACGATTGCTTAATCGAGCCACCTGCACTTGCGGAACACTACGATATACGCGTGACGTAGACGAGGCTTGCACTCGTAACACCTCCCCTCCTAGATGAGCAACTATTTGCGAAGGTGAAGAGCAAATGTTGCGGTTCTTCTTTCTTCAATGGATGGTGTAGAAACTGCAGAAGTCATTTCAATGTCCTGGGGCTGTGACGATTTCATTTGGTTTTGATTGATTTTTCGTCTCAAGTAATAAGCCAGACTACTGAGTGCAAATGCACTTAATAGTATGATGACATAAGTAGGTATTGTGGTGTGATATAAGCTGGATAAGTTTTCATTGTTAATTTCGAGAGGTGGGTCCATAAGTAATTGATGTTGAATATTGTGCAATTTGTTCAAGTCGATTGTTGTGAAATTATAATGCGGCAGATGTTTTTTCGAATTAGCTGACATCGGTATTGAGTGCGGGAATGTCATTATTTCGACAGGTTGTCCGTGGAGTTTGTTGTCGGTGTTAACAATTGTGAATTCTGATGTTCGAATGCTGCAATTTCGTGGAATCGTTGCTAAGTAGCTGCCTTTTAGCAGGTGGTATTTTTCTTGTGCGCATGACATTTGTACTCTGATTTCATTAGGCATTGATAGAATGAAATGCTGACTGTCGAGTTCTAGAAGTGCTTCCTTTAGGAGTGATATAGACGTAGGATGGCAATCCGCTGTGTCTTGATGATAGATGAGATTGTAGACGCAGTCACTGTGTGTTCGGGTTTGATGGCTAAGCTGCTGTTTGCATATGTACCAGGTGTCGATCTTCGGGCATTCAGCCTCCATGTACGCGAATTCCTGGGAATTGGATGCCATATAAGGGGATGGTGGAAGGATTATTTCGGAGTTTTTGTTTGGGACGGGACATAGTCTATATAGGTCATATGTTTCTAAGGACATAATGGGAAACTTTAGGACAACTATAATTTTCTTATCAGTAAAGTACGATCCTAGGGTAATTAAATCGTAGTAGAACCTAATGTCTAAGTCTAATAATACGCCAGGATTGTATAGATTTTTAAGCTGGCTGAGCATATTTTTTAAAATGCTTATAGATAGTATAGAATGGTGCATTACGTTTGTGCGACTAAAAGCTACAATGTTACCTAATTTACTAATTTCGAACGAAAGTTCTTGCACGTTTTCAGTAACTATACTGAATAACTGAGAAATCTGAGCATATTGGTACATCTGTTCCTTATTAATCTCAGATGCATTGCTTATCGAAATTATTGCTTTTTCTAATTTTCTTTGGTTGTAAGTGATATTATTTAGAATTTGAGTTTGTTGGAGAGTCAATTCCTTGTATAAACTAATGTGCTTATTAAAACTAACAGAAAGCTCTTGATCATTATTTTGCAATATTTTAAGAGCGTTATCGAATCTTAGAGCGTCTTCGTTATCGAGATTGCCCGATATACTTTTAATAAAAGTTCCTTAAGGGTTAAACAGGCCTCTTTTAACTCTTTTCGGTTCAAAAGTTTCTAGTTCCTGTGAAGTTTTATTAAGATTACTGAATAAATGCAATATTTGATATTTGAATAGGACAAAATTTTTGTTAGATAATCTACTAGCCAAATCAGTTAGTTGGGTCTGTAGCAAGTCGATCTGTTGTTGTATCTTGTAAAGGTCAATTTCTTGGAGAAAGGTATGGTCATGGGATACGATTTTTGCAGACCCAAGTTTAAAGGGGAGAATTCCAGGTCCGTCAGACAGGTCATCAAGTCGGATCAAGTTTTGAGTTAGTGGACCTGCTTGTACTCGGTCCAGGCCCGTCATGATTTGGAGGATCCTGTAACAACGTATTGTCTTTATTTTTCTTTTCCCGTTTTAGTCTAGTCTTAGCAACTGGGCCTCGTTTTCTGGATGTGTAAATGTGGATAGGCAGATTAGTAATTACTTTATCGTGAGTATAGCGGGGTGCAGTTTTCTGCCTAGTAGCAGCTGGATTTTTAACGTAAACTATTTGATCCTGATTATACTGAATTTCAGGTTCGCGGTCTAAGTTACGGCGCTCCATTATTGCTGAACGCTCGGCATATGATGTGTCATGTATAATGTTATATACTGTATCCATTTTACTGCGATGTTCTTGTGAGTACTGTTGCAAAAGTCGTTCTGATAAATTTAAGTCAGTCGGGTTCCTAGGGTCAAAATGTCCAGTTATAAGGTCGAATGGTCTGCACTTTGTCAGGCTGTGGATAGAGCTGTTATAGGCAATAATTGCATATGGTATTAAATTTTGTGTCGGTTCGTTTTTGTGTTGCAATTTTAATAGGCGAACATGTTCCAAAAGAGTGCTATGGAAACGTTCTATCATTCCATTTTCATTGGGAGCATGAGCAGCTATTTTGTGATGCTGCACCTTGTGTAATTTCAAAAATTCACTAACTACCTGATTCGTAAATTCTGTACCTTGGTCTGTAACAAGACACAGTGGGAATCCGTGATGTGCGGAAAACGTTAAGAGTGCTTTAACTATATTAGGGGCAGTGCAATCTGGTAATCGGTATACTTGTGCATATTTTGTAAAAGCGTCTATAACTGTAAGGTATTTATCCTGTTCTATTGTGAGTACATCCACATGGGCTACTTGATATGGCTTATGGGGTGGTGGTACAATTTGAAACTTGGGTTGCAAGGGGTCGCGATCGTATTTCGCGCGATTACAAATGTCACATTGATTAATGTATTTGGTTATACTGTCTCTTAATCTTGGCCAAAAGTAACGTTCGGATAATGCTAAATGAGTCTCATTGATGCCTCTGTGGTTAGTTTTTCCCTCATGGTATTTTGATATTATGTCTTGTTGGTTCAGAAAATCACGAACATCCTGAATTTCCTTTTTGACAAGCACTAAATTTACTGCATTATTTTTAAAATATTTTTGTAAAATGGGTACAATTTCATACATTTTATTTAGTGACTGTACTAGGATTGCTGTACGCAATTTCGGATCTATGTGATTTTTAACGACTGATAAAATATCCTGTTCAAGATTGTTTTCAGAAATTTGAACTATTGTTTTTCGAAAGGTCTCAAAAGGAATAGTTGTCTTTGGTCTGGCGTCGCAAGCGTTAGTATTAACTTTTATGATTAGCTGTCTTTTGAATTTATTTAAGGGGTCCTCTGAGACTGGTAATTTAAGTACAGGATGTTCAACGCTAGTGTGAGCTGTGCCGTCATCTAAGTCTGGTAAAAACGGTAAGTCGTTGTTATTTTCAGGGGCTGGACTGTAAAGTGGTCGCATGCTTGGTGCTGTATCAGTTGAAGATTGACTGATTAGGGGCCTATCATCAGGAGCGGTAACAGTCGAAGATGACGAGTCATCAATCTGGACAATGGGTATCGATGACGAAGAGTCGCTGATGTTAACGACAACGGAATCTAACTCTTCGTTGTGAATTTCAACGCGAGACAGTGCGTCCGCGTTGGTGTTTGCTTTGCCTTTTTTATAAATAATTGTAAAATTATATTCTGCCAATTTAAGTCGCCATCGAGTAAGACGGGAATTTGGTTCTCTTAAATTGAGAAGCCATTGAAGAGGCATATGGTCTGTGATTATTTTGAATTTCCGGCCAAATAAGTATGGTCTAAAGTATTTTGTTGCCCAGACTATTGCAAGCAATTCTTTTTCTATAGTTGAGTAATTCATTTCACTGTCATTCAGAGTTCTGGATGCATAAGCGACAGGTCTATCTGTGCCTATGGAACCCTGCGATAAAACAGCTCCAAGTGCGACGTTGGAGGCATCTGTAGTCAATATAAAGTCTTTGGAGAGGTCGGGGTACTGTAATATTGGGTCATTTATTAATAAAGTCTTGCAGTCTTCGAAACATTTGACATAGTCGGGGTTCAGAGAAATCTTAGATCCTTTTTTAAGGCACGCAGTTAGGGGTTTTGTTAACCGGGCAAAATCGGGTATAAAACGTCTGTAATACCCAATGAGGCCTAAAAATCCTTTTATTTGTTTGGTGGTTCTTGGAATGGGGTATTTTAAAATCGCTGCGATTTTATCGGGGTTGGGTTTACGAAGTTTCATGCTTTAAAAATTCTGATTTATCCATTTGGACTTTAAAATTTGAGTCTCGAAGCCTATCAAAGATTTTACGTAGGTTTATCATGTGTTCTTGTAGAGAGGTTGAAAATACTAAAATATCATCCAGATAGACAACGCAAATAACATTCTGTAAGCCCCTTAGCACATTATCCATAACGCGCTGGAACGTAGATGGACTATTTTTGAGTCCCATGGGCATTCTCAAAAATTCGAAATGTCCTTGGCCGTCTGCCACACTAAAGCCTGTTTTGTGGATGTCATCAGGGTGCATTTCCACCTGATAAAAGCCACTTGCCAGGTCCAGAGTAGTAAAATATTGGCATTTGCCTAGCTTATCTAGGATGTCAGTCAAGTTAGGAATAGGGTATTTGTCGTCCACGGTCTTTTCGTTGAGTTTTCTAAAGTCAACTACTAGTCTCCATTTTGTTTTGCCCGATGCATCTGCCTTTTTAGGGACAACCCAAAAAGGCGCACTCTAGGCTGAAGAAGAAGGTCTTATAATACCTTGGTCAAGCATTTTTTTTGAACTTCTTGCCTGTGCACAAAAGGATATATATATGTTTTACTATGAACAGGGATCTCGTCAGTAGTTGAAATTCTGTGCTTAATTTTGTTCGTGAATGTCAAGGGTTCGTCATCAAGATAAAATATGTCTGAATATTCCTTACATAATGCAAGTAAATTGGCTCTCTCTTCGGCGTTCATATGATCCGTTCGCAACCGTGACAAAACTTCTCGGAAGCGCTCGGCGTCGTGAGTCATACAGTCCATTGTTACGGGTAAGTCAGTTTGTTCATTAAATATTTGCACCTGCAAAGGTTCTGATAACGTAAAAATTATATCGTTTTGGGAAGGGTTTAAAATTTCTATATAGGCTTGACTGTTTTCTGCGAATGAAAAGCAACATGTAACATTGCAACCGCATATGATTTGGGGTTCAATACAGATATCACCCTCAGAAATATTGGTTGGGACTTTAATTAACTTCGTTGACTGCGCGGGAATGACGGTCTCAAATAAATTTAGACTTCCAGATTTATACATTAAGATTGGATTTTCTGCGTACTGCGTCTTTAAAATGCGAGAGCCTAAGTCTATTTTAGATTGCCATTGTTCTAGGAGATCTAGACCAATCAAACCATCGAAATATTCATGGAATCTGTAGACATAGAGTTTTATAGGATTTTGGTCATTAAATTCTGGAAAACATGGGACAGCGACAGAATAGTCATTTTTCGTCGTTGCGTGTATATTCGTAACAACGAAAGGGTCATATTTCAATTCGTAACATGAAAAAAAATTTTTTACCGCTTCTGGGCTAATGAAAGATTTGTTAGCACCAGTATCTATGAGAAGCTTCAAGGGAGGGTTCTGAATCTGGATAAACGGTAGCTGTCTTTGATCTTGCAGATGTAACTCTATTCTGGGGACGTCTGATCCGGGGTCAAGGAAAAATTTGTCTGTTCAAAATAGTCAGCTGTTTCAGTCACTTCTTCGGTCTGAAAGTTATTTTCATGTTCTGTCACATTTGCTTGCTGATAATAGTCAAGGTCAGGGTGATAAAAGGTTTCAGCGTCGCATAACTCGTTCATGTTAATTTGTGGGCGCGTATTCTGTTGAGTGGGGGGTAATATGCGAGCAGCTGGATGGCTAACGCCACTCATAGGCGTCGGAAAGTTTGCTCTGGGAGGGATTCTAAATCCAGTAGACATGTTTGAACGCGGCAAGGCTCTCATTGTTTGTTGAGTCCTTGAAGGTCCTTGCTGATGTGCAAAATTTTGCGATGGCATAGTAGGCCTAAAATTGTTATTAGGAAACGTGTTATTTGGCATGAAATTATTCGGTAAATTATTTTGTTGCACCGATGGGTAACTAAAAGGTCTGAATTGCCGTGTAGGTATTGCGAAATTATATTGTCTCGACGACGCGGGTGAGTCATGTAAGTTAAAAGGTGAGTAATTAAATTGGCTATTGTTATTTGATTTCTTAGAATTCAGCGGGTTCCCGGCTTTACTTTGCAGATATAAAACGTTTAATTCTTCCTGTGCAAATTCTAAAGCCTTTTCTAGCGATTGGGGACGCATGCACCTAACGCGCGAGCCCAAGGGCTCGGATAGGCCTCTTGTGTAGGTTTGGAGAGCTAATTTTTTGTAAAGTTCGCGTTTTGCCTCAATAGTAGTTGTAATGGTTTCGTGTAACTCTACGTAGGTCATTATTACACTTAACAAATTTTGAACACGTTCATAAAATATCTGCGGTGTGTCGGAACCTTGAGTTAACATAGACATATCAGTGTACAGAGCGGACTCATCTCTGTGATCCGAAAAGCTGTTAATAAGAGCATTTCTAATACCATTCCAGTCTTGGGGAATGCCATTTGTCGCTAGAGTTTTAGCGGCCTGTCCGGTTATTTTATTTAAAATGCCATTAATTAAGGCAAAGTTATTTAACTCATTTCCCGGGGCTGGATTGGCATAAGTTAAAATAAACTGGTCACAAATATTTAAAAATCTGATTAAAACATTAGAGTTTCCATCAAACTCAGGCACTAATCTTAAGGATTTCCAGATCCTTTCTGTCATATCTATGGAAACATTCGAAACTGATTGTTGTTCAGTCGCCATTTCTTCTTCTATGCTTTCTAAAGTAGATAAATCGATTTCGCGATGAAACCTATATTCCCTAGAATTAGGTCGGATACTGCGCCGTAGATTCGGCCCAATATCTCTATCTTTCCTTGGGAAAAAAATCTTGGATACTAAACTAGACTAAATAACTAAAAAAAAATAGCTAGGTTTATTACTTATTACGCCCTACAAGTGACAGGAAAGGAACCGCTGGCAACCAATAGGAATGCGTAACTAATAGTATAATATAACTCACAGGAGCAGGGTGCTTAGCATAGTTTGGTAGTGGTAGGCCATCGATTTTTGGATGAGCGCTGTTCTCCGAAGACGATTCTTCTCCGTCCGACGACTGCTTCGCGTAGATTCGGGATACTCTTCTGTGACGCGATAGCCACACGGGCGGCTCGTAGGTACGATCTCGGAAATCTTCCTAGACGTAACGCGAACGCGACCGCGAGTATCCTACCGACTGCGCCAATTACGGAATTGAGCCGTCGGGTAGGATTTTTAAAAAACTATATATTAATTATAATTATATTTATTATAAAAATGGTTACAAAATGATTATAACTAATTGATCGCGATGATCAGATCTTAGGAACTAACGTCCTCGTGCTTCCGCGATTGAAGCTCAAAGATATCCGAAAACAGTCCAAAAGGTTCACATGAGCGAAATCTGTCCACTATGCACTTTTTAACACGATTGCTTAATCGAGCCACCTGCACTTGCGGAACACTACGATATACGCGTGACGTAGACGAGGCTTGCACTCGTAACAAGCCTTAATGTAAAAAAAGTTGTTTTGTGTGCCCTACCGTATTGTAGGTACCAAACAACGGAAGAAAATAACAAAATTCATTTATTGAATAGTGTATTTTACAATCTAACAGAACGTCATAATGACAAGTTTGTGTTTTTTGACACAAACAAATTTACTTACAATAAATTTGTATTAACTGGCGGCTTTTTACACCTGCCATATAAATTTAAAAAACAAATTGCTACTTTGTTAGCATATAATATTAACAATTTATTATTTAATAAAAATTCAAACTGTGACCAACATATTAGTAGTAGTACTAATTAAAATATTATTCCTGTGACAATCTCAAATAATTTAAACTAAGAGAGCAGACAAAAGCTAAGCCTACCTTTAATATTGTGCACCAAAATATGCAAGGCTTGGCTGGCAAAGAGAATTAGCCTTATTCTTACAAGATTTAAATGTACATGTACTATGTTTAACAGAGCATTGGATTAATCAATATGAGTTAATGATAAACATTGAAAATTATAAAATCGGCAGTTCGTTCACAAGGAAGTCCACTACTAGAGGGGGGTCCCTTATACTATTAAATAGTGAGTTAAACTGTAAAGAACGTAAAGATATAGTGTCGCTTTCGATTGAACGAACTATTGAACTAGCATGTGTTGAGCTAGAGCAGTATATAATAATAAGCGTGTATAGCCCCCCATCAGCCAATTACCAGCTTTTTGAATCCAATATGGAAGAGGCTTTGAAAAAAGTCTGTAGTTCTAGTAAGAAAATAGTTGTGTGTGGAGATTTTAATGTCAATATATTAGCAAATTCACCGAATTCAACTCGTTTTCTTAATCTTTTTAAATCGTTTAATTTAATGAACCAACAAGAGTGACTCCCACAACAGCTACTTGCTTAGATATTTTTTTTTTCCTGTGGCAACACTTCCGATAGGATCTCGTCCTAAATGATTTTAATAAATTAATTGTAAAAATAACATGTTTTGGCCAATTAACTATCGCAGAACGTAACTAAATGTATTGTTAGTGTTTATAATTAGATTGTGTGGTTGAAGTGTGTCTACTTTACGTATATTACGCTTCTAAATTATCGCCGTTATACGAGTGTGAATGACATTGCACTTTCAAAGGTTTTGTACATACTGTAATTCATTGGGGAACAATGAATTACAGTATGTACAAAACCTTTGTTTCAATTTAAAAATCAACATAATAATATCAATGTGTTTGTGCTAGAAGATAAAAAGCAGTAAGTAGAATTATTTTCTTAAATTGTGATATTGATATCACCCGCGTTGAGGTTATATTTACATATTGAAATAACCTCATGAATTGATCTATCAATTCTTTGGAGTATTATTTTGAATCGTTATACGACACAATGCTCACTCGTAAAGCCTCTGCTCGCCAGGAGGAATCAAAACTCCTACTGGCTTTGAAGGAACTGAAGGCATTCAAGGAGTTGGTTGAGAAATTGAATAGTGAAAGAGAGGACAATGAAAGGGAACTAATGGAAGTATGGAATAAAAATGCTGATTTAAAGAAAGAGATGGCTGAGCTGCACAACAACTTTTTACTAGTTGTTGACGAGCGAAACAAACTTCAATCCGTGATAGATAGGTTTGATCAGTGCAGCGATGAAATAGAGCTCAATGTAAAACGTATATCTATGCTTCATCAAGACTTCAATGATACCCAGGACCACATCCTACACCTGGAGACAGAAAAGCAACAGCATATAGACTACCACACTGATAGTTTATTTCATAAATAAGTTGACAGTGCGCCCAGCCTTCCTCAAACTTCAAACAATGAACCAACTGTCACAATTGATCTAACTAGTGATGAAACTTTAAAATCCCCTAATTCAATTGGCATTTTAAAATTAAGTAGTAATAAAAAAAATAAGAAATATGTTGTGGTAAATGATACTACTGCCGAAGTTCTTACTTGGATTTATTTAACATGACTTGCCATATTAACTTATTACAAACTCTCCACTTCCTAAATTAGAAATTATGTCCCTACATTAATGATTACTTCGACTGACATAGTAACTGCTTAGCAACTGCCTACTTCAAATGCTCACGAGCAACTGACCGAGTAGCGATCTCTACCGATACTACTGCGGTGTTTCCCCACCACAACTCAATTACGTCATGTCTTTTTCCCGGTCGACCAGTTAGTGTTGCCAACATTTGATTAAAATACACCGAATCAAGACATTCGGCCATCCGGCACAGTGCAACCTCCCGGTGCACGTCCGCTACTAAATCAGTTGCTTTAACTATAGTTCCTTAACCTTAAATATTATATTCTGGGTACATTATATAAATTTACAAGGCTGGGATATGTTTACTTAACAGTGTAAACAGGTCAATGAAAATAATTAAGCACGTCTACTACTGAATTAGTTGACTTAACTATAGTTTCCTAATTTATATATTAAATTCTGGATACATTATGTAAATTCAACATTCGAAACATATGAATAACTTAAATAACACATACAATTTCAGACATCAATAATACTCATAACAAATATAATCACGACATTCGTAAACATAACTAAACTAGATCTGCGTTTATTAGTTACTTTATTAAGTCGAAAATTTACGAGTTTGGTGACACTTAACATTGCTGGTTAAATATACTACTTACGAACTAGATCATTTAATATTTTTTTAATTAAAAAAAACGTTTTCTTTACAAATAATTCTTTACGAATATTATTTCCGAAAAACATGGTAAGTTATTGAGGTTCTTGCATGATTAGGGATTGCACATGTTTCGCTATTACAAGTAATATGGAAGATTAAAAAAAATACAGTAAATCTTTTAATTAATTACTTATTATCAATTAGTGATATGACAGACTTTGTGTCTCATTACAATTAAATTAAAATAAAGATAAAATATGTCAGGTACAATTGACTTTGTATTATTATTTACTATTCCTAATTTAAATTCAAATTCAAATTCTATTCCTAAATAGTCAAAATCTTTTATGCCATGTATTAATTTATCAATAAGCCACTTATAGTATATAGATTTTAATTGATTGGGATCTAGTTGTTGTTTTTCTAGTTGTTTGATCTTGTTGTCATCTGGAATCCTATTGTAGGTATGTCTTTAAACACACTGTAATGCAGAACACTAGTCTATTTGCATCCCGTTTTGGTCTAGTGTTCCTATCACTTGCTTTCGTAATCAATTTATTATTAAATTGAACATTTTAAATGCTTAAGAATTATTAAAATAAAATCTTCTATGGTAGGTACTTTATACACGAAACGTAACGAGATTGGTACTGCGACTGCCTAATCGAAACTCAGTCTATGAATCGGCAGAATCAATGCGGTAATTCCGCAAAAACCTAACAATGGCGTCGGGGTCAATAAGAATGCGTATGTCTAGTATGTGTTTTTTGCTATTAATTAATCATATTATTGTTTTGTAATGTGTAAAATAAATAATTACTAAGGTAAATAAAATGTATATTAAACATGCCCTGTTAATTTTCTCGATTCTCATAAAAATAAATCGGACGGATTTCGTAAAGATGCAATGCAACCAACAGTTCAGACAGGGTTGGTACTTCGCTCACTTTAAAAAAAACTATCTAGAATCACATGTAGGTATACTATTCTAGAAATATGAGAATATTCATTATACTCTAAAATTTAATGTTAACCCATGGCCTTATCCTATCTGAAGCAACAATGCTAATATATATTTTAAATAATAGCCCGTGAGGTCATCTTTAAAAAATTGAACAGCGTGTTCCGATAATTACTAGGGTGAAAATGAATAATAATTAATCGTTTCGGCAATCACACCAACTAGCTAGGCCTAAACTAAGCAAATCTTGAACTATGGTTACTTAGATAATGAATAAACTTTTTTCATTAAGTACATGACTTAGGCACAATTACCTGTGCTCATCACACAAACATTTGCCCCGCGATACGAACCCGCAGCCAGGCTTTGTAGTCCGGAGCAGGAACCACTACACCAGACGGTCGTCCAATTAATTTTCCAACATTACAATCTTAAACGGGCTTACAAATTTTCACAACTATTTAGAACAATTTTATAATATTTTAGCGTGGTTAATTTAACAAGGTCCCCTTTATAAAATATTGGCTCTAAAACTTTATAGTGTGAAATATATTAATAAGTGCAATACGCTCATTTTTATCTTTGTTTGCATCACCCTTGCAACAAGCACCCACAGATCCAACAGGACCACGCATTGTCGTACTAACTGACGAAGCGTAACTACAATTATTGTCTAAACCTTCTCCACTGTTTAAGATAAACGTTAATGTTCTTCATACTTCAAAATAAAACTATAAACGAAACCTTTTTATCAAAGACCTGTTGAATATAAAAAACCCGGCTGAAATGAAATTGGTCAAAAGAGGGCACACAAAAATTAATAAAAATAGTAGCTAAAAAGATATTAATAACGTTATAAAATTTTAACTACTTAGTCAGATGTGAAGTTCGGTACCATTTTTAGTAACTTGCACACTTTTTGTTATTTAAAATATTCTAATATTTATGCACCTTATAATGTAATAAGTACAAATAAATTAAATTTAATTATAGCCAACGTGGTACCATTATGCCTGTGTCATAAATAATAATTTCCTATTATAATGTGCAAGTAGGTATACAACTTGCGTAGTGTACGTATTTAGAAACCTAGATTAGTAGCATGAATATATTGATAATCTTATACTATTAGCACGATTACTTTCTTTTTTATACAACGATTTATTAGTATGTGTCGATATCATTGTATGTTTACACCGAACTGTAAACATTACTTTAATAAACTCTGATGTTTGTTTTACAAAGTTATTTTTGCTGTCCTTAATCTTTCGTCATTACCTGATTTAAGAATTTCTACTAAACATAATTGATTCGGTTTAGTTAGTTGGAAGACTATTTCTATATTCAAAAATAGAATAGACTAAAATTTCCAGTCCTCCCCTCCAAAATATTATTATCTTATCGCAAGCAAGCAACAACAGCGTCTCCTTTAGATTCTGAACCCCATCACATATCAACACAAATCCTAATGTGATTCTTAGCATTAAGCATCAATAAATGATTTGTTTTTTATCAAAATACTATTGTGTATAGAAGTTGCTATAAGTACATAATAGTATTTTGAAGGCTAGCTAATGTAGCAATTAATTTTAGCCTACTTTTACCCATTTTACCTACCCCATCAATTGCATGAAATGTTTGAGTCTGAGACACTGGACCTCTTTTCTTATTAATTAGAGAATATCCAACAATTGGAAAGGCTTATAAGTCTAAACTTTTTAAAAATGTAATTTGTACAGGGCAAAATTTATGGCCTGCTTCTGTTTCATTGATTAATGCTATTGCACTCGTTAGCCTTTACAATCTATCTATTCATATTCTATGAGGATCAATGTGTAAGCTGGCGTACGGCCTCATTGAGCAAACTATTTAAATATAGTAAAATTAATGATGAAATATTTTTAAAACAAGACAATTGCCAATATGCACAATCATATAGACAACTTACTGTTATATTACTATTATACTAAGTACTACTGCAAATAATAAGATTATTCGTTAGAAACACGTATCAACAATACTTTTATGAAGGACCGGGGTAATTAACAAAATTAAATGATCTGTAGTAAACCTCAAGGATTGATGAGTAGGGGTGGATCATCCTGGTGTTGGTAGAATTGATCTCGCTGGGCTGACCCCTTCGACACCCATCCCAATATAAAAAATTCTTGTCTCGATCTGAAGGGAGCTACGAGCGACCTCACTCGTGTCTGCAGTCGCCTCTGCCAACAGCAGATCTCATCCATGGTCACGAAAATAATTAAAACAAAAGCATTAGATATAGACTTATTCTTATCATTATTCTTAAAGGGTAAGTCAGGTAGTCAAACATATTATTAAACCTTTGGTCCATATAACATGTAAGTAGACACATCTAAATTTGATGATTTATAAACTAATGTCCCTGCTGGACAAAAATAAAAATAGTAGTACCTAATCAGGCAGAGTGGAATACATTTAGTAGAGGGCTTTATAATTGCTCTTTTCTAATAAGCTTATTGTAAGCATTATAATGAGATTTACATCGGTAACCATATAATACGTTTTTATTGAGAGCTTCTGCTTTAAATGTGCGATAGACCTAGCCTAATGAACTGAAGGTTCATGATGATCATGATTTACATGTATGCATTAAAATTGTAGCATCACAAAAAGTTTATACGGCGTCATAGGTACTGTCACCAACATTCCTTATTGCAGATTAAATCGTAATATTTTTTAGGGTTAACTTAACCCTTAGCTCACTACGCACTTAGCCGCTACGCTTAACTACTAGAACCTAGGGCACACTTAACCGTTAGTGCAAAACACACACCTTGCCGCTACGTTTTAATACTAAAATCTAGGGCACACTTGACCCTTAGCGCACGACACACTTAGCCGCTATTCGTAACTACTAGAATCTGGGGCACACTTTACCCTTAGCGCACGACACAACTAGCCGCTACGCTTGACTACAAGAATCTAGGATACACTTAACCCTTGGCGTACGACACACTTAGCCGCTACGCGTAACTACTAGAATCTAGGGCACACTTACCCTTGGCGCACGACACAATTAGCCGCCCTGCCTAACAATAAAATTTAGGGTATACTTAACCCCAATTTAAATATATTTTAAAGGCAAATATTAAATATTGGACCATAAAACACACAACACATATTAGAACTGTCTTTATAAACGCAACGTCATAAGGTTAAATACATATTCTAATAGTGAAATAGGTCTTTCATAGTACTTACTTGTAACTAACCGTGTAAATGGTCCATAGTAATTGGGTCTTGAACAATGACCGCTAATTGTCAAATATATTTTTTTTTTCACTCATCTTGTTGCTTTCATGTCTGCTGTACTGTATGTGCTCGTACGTGTTCTAATAAATCTTTTCTAATCTTAATGGTGTTTGTGTTTCCGGCCTTAACCCATCAGGTTTTGGGCCCAGAACGCCGAAACCAACACGGCTACTGTAATATTTCGCGTCTACATACGAAAATAGGAGATAAAATAACTATAACCTCTACGCATGCACGCGGAGGAAATGGCTGGAAATACTTCACCAATGCAAAGCATCGAGAAACTCAAAGGTATTGAAAACTATTCTACATGGAAGTTTTGTATGAAGATGATACTTATCCATGAAGACCTCTGGGACACTATCGATGGTGAGCAGAAAGAAGAAACACGTAGCGATGTAGACCTGAAAAAATCGCAGAAGGCACTAGCGAGAATATGTCTGTCGGTCCAAACGAGTGCATTCCCACATGTCAGGAACGCAAAGGATGCACGTGAGGCGTGGAACAACCTTAGCAAAGCCTATGAGGACAAAGGTCTGTGCCGAAAACTTGGTCTGTTGAGAACGTTATTCAGCACCAAATTGACAGAGCATAATAGCATGGAAAGCTACCTTGGCCGACTGCAGGAACTATCACAACAATTGCATGACATCAATTCATCTCTAGATGATGAATTCTTGGCTGTCATCATGCTCAGCGGGTTACCAAGTAATTATGATCCACTAATTATGGCACTTGAAAATTCAAATTTAAAGTTGTCGAGTGATATGGTCAAAGGTAAATTATTACAAGAATATGACCGCAGGAATAAGACTGAAGATACGATGGCCTTTGCAACAACCAGAAAAGCACCAAAATGCTATAAATGCAAGAAGACTGGACATTTTATCAAGGACTGCCCAAGGAATTGTAATAAGAAGCCAGAAAAAGACAAGAAGTCAGATTATAATAAACCATCAAAGGATTCATCGAAGGCTCTCTTAACGGCACTTTCAGTCAGCATCCAGCGTGGTGTTTGGTATGTGGACAGCGGTGCATCAAACCATATGTGCAACAACCGAGAACTTTTTTGTGATTTTAGTGAAGAAAACCCATCACAAGTGAGTGTTGCAAACGGTGAAAAATTACCAACAGCAGGACAAGGTCATGTACGTGTCAAATTGCAAGACTGTGTGAGAACAATTAAAGACGTATATTATGTGCCTAATCTTTCAGGAAACTTACTTTCTGTTAGTTGTTTAATGAAGAAAGGTTATAAAGTAATATTTAGTAACCAGAAATGTATTGTATCTGATGAGGATGAAGTTTTGGCAACTGCCACTCTTAGCAATGGTATATATCAACTTGATACTATTGATCAGCCTTTGTGTGGGGGGGCAGGTTGCACTAATTTTGCTTCTTACAGTACAGTTACCAAAGAAGTGCAGTCTAGTGATGTGACGGCAATGATTTCTTCATCAAACTCATCAAAAGGTACAGTAGAAGAGGAGTCACAGGAAATGTGGCATCGTCGACTTGGCCACTTGAACTCCAGGAGTATGGCACTGATGAATAAAGGTATGGTCACAGGTATTAAATATAAATCAAATGTTTTTAATTCTTGTGTAGCATGCATTGAAGGTAAACAAACACGTGTTCCCTTTCCTAAGAAGTCATATACACGAGCAACACAGATACTAGGATTGGTACACACAGACTTATGCGGACCAATGCCAACGCAGTCTATTGGTGGTGCAAAATATTTTTTGATATTTATAGATGATTTGAGCAGGAAAACATTTGTTTATTTTTTGCATAACAAAGATGAAGTTTTTGAACACTTTAAGAATTTCAAAGTTTCAGTGGAGAATGAAACTAACCACAAAATTAAAATTCTTCTTAGTGACAATGGTGGTGAATTTGTTAATTCTAAATTGCAGGCTTACTTGAAAGAATGCGGTATCAAACATCACACAACGGTCCCATATTCTCCACAGCAAAATGGTGTGGCAGAGAGAGCGAATAGGACCATTGTCGAGAAAGCCAGATGTATGCTAAGCGATGCCAGCCTGGATAACAAATTCTGGGCGGAAGCTGTGAACACTGCCGTGTATCTCAAAAACCGGACACCGACTAAGGCTCTTATTGGACAAGTACCTAAATAAAAATGGCGGAATAAAAAGGTAGATGTTAGTCATTTACGTGTTTTTGGCTGCATTGCCTATGCTGTTACCCCGATCCGAAACAAACTGGATTCGAAATCCAAGCAGCATATTTTTGTTGGGTATTGTGAGGATACTAAAGGTTTTCGACTATTGGATCCTGAGAAATCATTTAAGTGTGTCAAAGCAAGAGATGTGATTTTCTTGGAGAGTAAATTTCTGAATAATAGGTCACATGATGATAATTATGACTCTGAGTTCATTGAGTTTCCTCAAAATGATGCTTCGAGGAAATCTGTGAGTGTTGTTCATGATCCAGAATCAATTTTGGATGGTGACCGGTACTCACAGCAAGATGAACGGCCTGAGCTGAGCCAGTCTGAATCACCCACCGTAAGACCAGAGTTTTCTGATGACCAAATTAGAACACGGTCGAGCATAATTACAGTGAATGATTCAGACAGTGAGGCAGACACTACTTTAGAGTCAAATAGTTCTGCGGATCCTACTTACGTTCCAGGACGCTCAACGCTGGATGAGATGACATCAAGTACATCAGAATATGAAGATCTCGATGAGGCTCGAATGTCTGTCCTGTTGGTTAAAAAGCTGTGCAACGATGATGATGAACCAGAAACGGTGCAAGAAGCTTTGGCAGGTAACGAAGCAGCTGAGTGGACAAAAGCTATGTCAGATGAGTATAAATCCTTTAATTACAACAAATGTTGGACTTTAGTTGAAAAACCAAAGAACCAGAAACCAATTAAGTGCAAATGGGTTTTTAAAAGGAAGAGAGGCCTAAATGGTGAACTTCTAAACTACAAAGCACGGCTGGTAGCTAAAGGTTATTCACAGAAGTATGGAATCGACTATGATGAAACTTTTTCTCCGGTGGTAAGACACTCAACTATTAGAACTCTACTCGCTATTGCTGCCGAATTTAATATGGACATTGATCATCTTGACGTTAAGACTGCATTTTTGAATGGCCATCTAAATGAAAATGTATATATGGAACAACCAAAAGGGTTCATAGAAAAAGGTAAAGAAAATTTTGTGTACAAATTAAATAAAGCTATTTATGGTTTGAAGCAAGCTTCCAAAATGTGGTACGAGAAAATTAATGAAGTATTGTTACAGAAAATGCACTTCAAAAGGTTATCCTCAGAACCATGTGTATTTTACATGAGAACCAAAAGTGAGATGATAATAATCGCACTTTATGTCGATGACATATTATTGTTTTCTAGCAATTCAACATTAAAGGAAAAAGTGAAACGTGAACTCATGAACACATTCGAAATGAAGGATTTTGGACCTGCACACCATATTCTGGGAATGAGAGTAATTAAAGGTCAGAATAAAATTACACTCGATCAAGCCGGCTACATAAAAAGGGTATTGGAGAAGTTCAAAATGACGGATTGCAAACCTGCTAAAACTCCACTAGAAAAAGGAATCAAATTACCAAATTGTGATAATAAAAGTGAAAATTCTCATTACAGGAATTTGCTTGGCTGTCTCATGTACATAGCAGTGTGCACCCGGCCAGATATCGCTCATGCTGTGAGTATGCTCAGTCAATTCAACGAGTGTCACACTGAATCTCACTGGAAAGCTTTGAAGCGCGTTCTTCGCTATCTTAAAGGTACGCTGAACTATAGATTAGTTTTTCAGAAGAGTGGTTTGGATGTAATTGCTCATGTAGACGCCGATTGGGGTGGTAATGAACTTGATCGTAGGTCTTTCACTGGTTTTGCTTTTAAGCTGGGTAATTCACTGATTTCGTGGGAAAGTCGAAAGCAAAAGACCGTTGCCCTCTCCAGCACAGAGGCTGAATACATGGCAATCTCTGATAGTTGTAAAGAAGCTCTTTTTATAAGAAGTTTTCTTAATGAATTGTTGAATATTAATTGTAAGGTAACATTGTATAATGATAACCAATCTGCTCAAAAATTAACTGCTAATTGTATGTATCACAGTAGAACTAAGCACATTGATGTGAGGCATCATTTCATTAGAGAAAACATTAAGAAAAACATTATTAATGTTAAGTATTTGCCTACAGATTTAATGATTGCTGACTTATTGACAAAACCTCTTACAAAAGAGAAACATGATCAATTTGTTAAAGGTTTATGTTTACATAATTTATAAGTTATGTTTAAGCTTTCGTTTGTGTAATTTTTCTAAGGGTTGTATAGAAATAAAATAGCGTCAATCTTGTGATATTGTATTTAACTTTTATAGATATCAATAGGGAAATAAATATTGATTGTAATTCTGTTATATAACTACATAAAGTTATATCATTATGACATTGGTTTAAGGAGTAGTATTAGAACTGTCTTTATAAACGCAACGTCATAAGGTTAAATACATATTCTAATAGTGAAATAGGTCTTTCATAGTACTTACTTGTAACTAACCGTGTAAATGGTCCATAGTAATTGGGTCTTGAACAATGACCGCTAATTGTCAAATATATTTTTTTTTCATTCATCTTGTTGCTTTCATGTCTGCTGTACTGTATGTGCTCGTACGTGTTCTAATAAATCTTTTCTAATCTTAATGGTGTTTGTATTTCCGGCCTTAACCCATCAACACATTCATTGCTGATCGTAAGGTAAGTAGCCAAAGTACTTTTGTTATGAAAATCAGAAAACAACGATGGTACCACAACACCCATACCCAAGACAATATAGTAAAGTTCGTTTTCCACATTGACCCGACCGGGAATCGAACCCAGAACCTCAGATATGGCAGCGGCGCCATAGACAGTCCGATGAGCTCGCCTCTCGGCTACGGAGGCCGTCTTTTTTTTTGTGGAACAACTATCATCATTGTTTTATTTGAGACTTTTCGAGTTTTTAAACCTAGTCAGGGATGTGACATGTTTTGCGCTTTAGTTTAGCTCAAAAATGTTGCAAAATTGTAAATATTCTATTAAAGCAATAAAATGAATAGTGGCACACATGGCCTTAAATCATTGCTACACGTCACAACTACACGTTAAATAACTACATGTCTCACTGCTCTGTAGCTTTCATCGAATACTCAAAAGCTGGCCTACTCTATTTACACAACTGCTACAAGTTATGGATGCTCCTATATTAATTAGTATACTTAGCCAATCTCTTTTCATATATTTTTTTCTTTGGTCAAAGACCGACGTACTTAATCAGTTTGACTCCAAATTCCATATACATCATATAGCCCACTTAGCTATAACTCTTTAAAACTAAATCAGAGGAACTAACATACTTAAGCCTTTTACTAAATTACACATAGTAAGTTCTGGTGCTCCACATTATGTCAGTAAAAGTTTATAATAAATTACCACCATATATAAAAAAAACATAAAGAAGGATACTAAATTTCACAGAACATTGAAAGAGTACTTGACGCAAAAAAGTTTCTTTTGGGCATTGTATAAATTTTAATTTACGATTTTTTTGTCTCTATTACATAAAATTGTAATGCCCTAACAGGGATTATTTTGAGGACATGTTAATAATTTTTTTTTTGACCCTATGTACCAAATGAAAGCAATAAATATAAGATTATGATTATGACTACTTAGTTAGCTTATAAATTCTTATTTTCGTATGGACAGCATACTTAACTAGTCTCAAAAACAAAGATCGACACACTAATCTGCCTCAAAAGAAGAATTAACTTATATACAGATATGCTGGTATTGTGTCGGAGACTAGGTACCCCTTTAGTACTCAAACACTTTCGGTTGTTTCAAATTAAGGCGCGTCTAGAATGTGCCAGTATGGGTGGTGATAGTCCCGACCACATGCAAGCGCGTCCCGTTACAAAACTTTCAAATATCGCGCAACCGATTTCGTTGAAATGATCAGTTGGTAGCCTCGAATAAACGAATATATAATAAGTTATTATGAAAGAATAATTATCTACATTATCGTAGTACGAGTGCTTTGAATTGAGTAAGTATCATCAGAGAGTAGCCCCGACCATATACAAGCTCAACACAATATACTAAAAAACATACGTTCTCAATTATGATTATACTATCGGAGGGTAACCCCGATCACATACAAACAATTATTAAAACACAACCGTACTCAGTACCGTGCCTGTCCCGTCGAAAAGTAGCCCCAACCATGTCCAAACACATTCCAGATACAAATGTGGTTTATAATAAAATAATAATTACATAGGTAGATTAAAATAAATTAGCATCAAATTATGTTAGTATTATCGGAGGGTAGCCCCGACCATATACGAACACAATTTCAAATTCAAACACATGTGCTGTGCATTGTGCCCGTTCTATCAGAGAGTAGCCCCGACCATGATCGGAGCACAATACCGCACACATGAATTTAAAAATTACCCTTCAGACTTAGCTAGCAATTTTTATATCACTCCCTTTCTTAATTGTATTACACTTGTACAGGCCATCCTTTTCCCCAAGCTCGAGCGCCTTCAGAATTTCTGCATTCGTATCATCTATGGTCTACGTAAGTACGACCATGTCTCAGAATACCGAGCTCTGCTAAAATGGCTACCGATACGACGTCGGCGCGATTATCACATTCTTTCCTTCTTATTTTCTATATTATTTAATCCAAATTCACCACCATATCTAAAGGAGCGTTTCAAATTTAGGCAGTCTGCCTTGGGTCACGAAATGCGGTCTTCTAATAATCTCCACCTCACTTTTCCTTTACATTCTTCTCACACATATTCACAGTCCTTCACTGTGCAATCCATCCGCTTATGGAATTCCTTGCCGATGACTATTCGTCAGTCCGGATCACTTATTAGCTTTTTTTTTAAAAGTAAACTTAAAACCTATCTCCTTTCCCTTTTGTGTGTGGAGATTTTAATGTCAATATATTAGTAAATTCACCGAATTCAACTCGTTTTCTTAATCTTTTTGAATCGTTTAATTTAATTAACTTATTTAATGAACCAACAAGAGTGACTCCCACAACAGCTACTTGCTTAGATAATATTTTTTGCAATAGCAATGTAATAGATAAATCAGTTATAAATTATTTAAGGTCTGACCATAGTGGCCAGAGGGCGTCGTTTGAGCACCATCATGTCCGAGAAATTATAGATGCTGTCTGCAGGCCAATAACCGTAAATATAATAGACCGATTTAAAGAGAAAATGTGTAACGGTATAGATTTACTAAAATCTAGCAGTAGCCATAGTGTTGATCTGTTATATGAGGATCTTTTTGGCTTGATTAAAAATGAATTTGATAAAATTTTCACACAAAAAAAATAAAAGCAAATAAAGTCAGGTGTAAGTTTAATGAATGGGCTACACCTGGTATTTACAAAAGTAGAAGAACATTATATGACTTGTATAGTCTAAAAGCAAACACTCAGAACCCACAGATCATAGATCATGTTAGAAATTACTCTAAAATATTTAAAAAAGTATGTGCCACTGCAAAATCAAATCATCTTCGAAATATTATTTTGGGTTCTGATAATAAAGCAAAGGCCACATGGAACATAATAAATAAAGAAACATGTAGGCGTAAACAGAATGATCACTCTTACTCTCTTAAAATTGGGGATAAACTAATTAACTCACATGCAGAAGTTGCAAATGCTTTCGAGGAATTCTTTTCGAATATAGCTCCCTCTACAACTAAAGAACTGGCTTCTTCTGCTGAACTAGCTGAATCCCTTCTCAAGTCGGGTGTTGATGAGTGCAAGACTCCATTTAATTTTAGACATATTAATCCTGATATACTAATAAAAACTTTCAAGGAATTGAACATGAAAAAAACTGAAGACTTATGGGGGATCTCAGTCAATATTATCAATACAATTATAAATACGATAGCCCCTTATCTTACAATTCTTTTTAATAAATGTATTGATGATAAACAGTTTCCTACTTTGATGAAAATTAGTAAGATAATTCCTTTATATAAATCAGGCGAGAAAAACGATCCTTCAAATTTTCGACCAATTTCAATTTTACCGGTACTTAGTAAAGTTTTTGAAAAAGTAATTTTCAATCAACTTTTATCACACTTTGTCCTTAATAAATTGTTACATAGCAAACAATATGGCTTCACGAAAGGTAGAAGCACTACAGATGCTGGAGTTGCACTCTTGAAACACGTGTTTGATGCTTGGGAAAGTAGGCAGGACGCTTTGGGAGTTTTTTGTGATCTTTCTAAGGCTTTTGATTGTGTGGACCATCAAACTTTACTGAAAAAACTTAGACACTATGGTGTTTCATGCGATGCCTCAGATTTAGTAAACTCTTATCTCACAGGCAGAACACAAAAAGTTTGTATCAATGAAGCTGAGTCTTCTGGGTCGCCTCTTACTATGGGCGTGCCGCAGGGATCGATATTAGGGCCTCTGCTCTTTCTAATTTACATAAATGACCTTCCATCTTTTACGAAAGACCTCTGTGAGACAGTGTTATTTGCAGATGATACTTCATTGATTTTTAAAATCAAGAGAGGTAAAGACTCATTTGACGATGTAAATAATGCACTCTCGCAAGTATTGCATTGGTTCACCACCAATAATCTTATGCTCAATGCAAATAAAACAAAGTGCATCAAATTCACAATGCCCAACGTAAAACTTGTCTCAACACATATTACTGTAAAAGATGAACAACTTAATACATCTAGTTCCACTACATTTTTAGGAATCACTTTAGATTCCCGTTTGCAATGGGGTGCGCATATCGAGACTCTGTCGGGAAGACTTAGCTCTGCTGCTTATGCCGTGAGAAAGATAAGACAACTGACTGATGTTGAAACGGCAAGATTGGTGTATTTTAGCTATTTTCATAGTATAATGTCATATGGAATATTGTTATGGGGCTCAGCAGCAGATATTGAATCTATATTTGTACTGCAGAAGAGAGCTGTACGGGCAATTTACGGCCTTGGACCCCAAGACTCCTTAAAAGAACTGTTTAAAGAAATTAATATACTTACAGTAGCATCCCAATTTATTTATGAAAATATAATGTACAGCCGCAAAAACCTGTCCTTATTCCTTAAGAAAAGTGACATTCATAATCTTAACACACGGAATAAGAATAAGCTTGCCGTTCCCAATTTCAGACTGCATAAAGTGGGTAATTCGTTTATGGGAAAATGTATTCGCTTTTTTAATAAATTACCAGCGTCTATTGTAGAACTGCCCCTGTTAAAATTTAAATCGCATATTAAAACAACTTTAATGAAAAAAGGATATTATACTGTAAATGATTATATAAACGATAAAACTATTTGGAAATAAATACTGCCCTGCTCGCACAGGTACATTTATCTTGTAATGTAAAATATATACTATTTAAAAAGAAGCTGACAATAGTGACCGAGTTTCTTGCGCTACTTCTTCTCGGCGCTAGCCCAAAATTGTCCTGAAGTAGTGGTAGGGAAAAAAAATATTGGGACGTGTAAAAGCGCTTAGTTTAAGCCTATTTACAGAAATAAATTGGTTTTAATGGTTTTAATTGGTTTTTAGCTTTTTTGTTTTTGTGTCTTTTCGTCATGATTCTTTCATGTTAATTGGGTTTGCATTTATTGTATTTATGTATAAGGTATTATGTATGTATGCTTTATTTAGGATAATATAAGTATGTTTATTATTTATTTTGTTAATTTACGTATATGTATTATTAACTATATATATTAATTTACGTATATATATTGTTATTTAATTTTTCTTTCTTTAACTCTTTACCGCCTTCCCCTCTCGACTTTGTAAACTGTCCTCTACCTGAAGGTTGTCTGGAAGAGATCGCTTCTAGCGATAAGACCACCTACATTGTACCATTCTAAATGTATTTTCTTTTTTTGTACTGTTTGTTTTGTGCGGTGTGCAATAAAGAGTATCTATCTATCTATCTATCTGTCCCATAACTAAAACAGGCATTGTAACTGTTCACAGGGTCCCTCACGCCCAGAAGGAAATTACTCGTCCCAAAAATATTATAGTCAAATTCTCATCCAGAGTCACCCGTGACAATATTCTCAGTGCATTTCGCTTAAAAAAAAAAGTCAATTCAGATGACATAGGCGTGTCTGGGACTTCCCATAGACTATACGTGAATGAGCACTTAACTTTGGACACTAAGAATATTGTAAAAACAGGATTGCACCGAAAATAATACCACCAGGATCCAATTTAGCTGCTTTAATCTCTTCCTCGATAATATAATTTTCTTAATAATCAAGTGCCGTACACGTCACTCCCCGATGACTGCCGATGTCGGAATGCCGCTTGATTTCAAATTGGCATAGACAAGTAAACCCTTATTTTTATTTTGTTATTCTTAAAAATCGTTTAGTCGCATTTGAATGGTTTGAGAAGTTAATTCTGAAGAAAAATGTCTGAAAGCTAACAGACGGCCATTCTGCCGCGGGGATGTCCCCATACCCGAATTAACTTGACTGTTGTAAAAATAAAATAAAATAATTATGGTGGCCTATAAATAATCAATTATTAAAATCATTATTTCAACAAATTGTGTAATCCAATTTTTTTTTAAAGATTAGCCTTTTCATTGTTTGAAATAATTTGCTGTAAAGTTAAAAACCCCTTTATAAAAATTGTCAAGTAGCCAATTCAGCTCAGCCATTCATCAGAGGTAAGTATGTCCTCATACTTTGCTTATTATTATTATTTATATATTACATTTGTATTTAATCTAATAACTTATAACACATCAATTTCATCAATTATCAAATGGCAGCCTTGTACAACTAAAACTAAAACTATGTATGTTAAGTAAATAATATTTACAAAAATGTACCTAAAAATAATGTATATAAAAGTTTCAAAAACTTAAAATCAATATAATACAAGAATATCCACATCACGTTCATTTGTCAATTTGGCCTAAGTAACAATACAGATTATGATATACGAATAACGATATAAGAGAACTTAAGGCGAGGGTATTCGGCATGTTACTCTAATTGCGGGGGTGGGTAACTCCGCCCACTGCGGGGAGCTGCCCGCGCGTAAGCAACTGAGCGCAAATTTGAAATCGGCTTTGAAATTTCCTATCATTAAGCTTAAAGAGCTCAGACTTTAGCTCAGAAGTGTATTTTTATTTTAATATTTTGTCATCGTAACCTTTATATTTTATAAGCTAAAATTATAAGTTATCCTCTGATCCACTCACGGCAATTATGACAAAATTTCAATATTAATAGCTTTAAAGCTAGGTTATACCTATTATTGTTTCATTTTGATATATTTATATTGTTTTGTAATATGTTCAATACTCATAGGGTGTATTTTTTTTACGTGGGCGTGGTAGGTCGAATCCAAAACTATGAGAAAAAGAAAAACACTCAAAAGTTGTCTCGGGCCCGATTTTGATGAAAACTAAAACTGCATTATTAGATGTTTAAAAAAAATTATTCCTATCTGGCAATCCAACTGAAATCGAAAAAGCCGGCCAAGTGCGAGTCGGACTCACGCACGAAGGGTACGTAACGTACGTAAAAATCACGTTTGTTGTATGGGAGCCCCCTTATATATTTAAAGTATTCTGTTTAGTATTTGTTGTTATAGCGACAACAAAAATACATCATCTCTGGAAATTTCAACTATCTAAGTTCATGAGATACAGCCTGGTGACAGACGGACAGACGGACAGCGGAGCCTCAGTACCTAATAGGGTCCCGTTTTACCCTTTGGGTACGGAATCCTAAAAAGTAAAACAACCGGTATTATAACACCATTCGATAGTGTCGATAAGAACAAAGTGTGGGAAGTAGTGACGTACGGGAAACTTAGGGAAAACCTAATTTTTAACAAAATTGCGTGGTGGATCGTTCTTCGCACTCATTTGGTCAATGCTTTGCACGGGCGCGTAGGGTTTGTTCTCCGGAATTCTTGGTACTGAAATAACCGGAAATTTCCGGGAAAAATCATTGATTCGAATACCAGCAAATATTAGCTAATAGGAAGTATTTCCCAGGAATTTTGATACTACAATTGGATGCCTCCTACGTAAACCATCATAATGTTTTAAAACCCGACTTTACAGGAGCACCAACTAAAGATATTATTGGGTGCAGTTCTTCTGTCTTTTGCCTAGGAGTACAAATTTTTACTATGTATAGTCGAAGTATAGCTTGTTATCACAATATATTATACAGCATGTATTTGTTAATATATTACAGTTTCAGAGATATTGTTGTTACGATACTTTACGGCGGATAAAACTAATCTCAAAAATGGTAACTCAACAATACGATTATTTAAGTTGTATAGTAGTAGGTAGCAAGTAAGTAAACTATTAAATTAGTATAATACCAATTAGTATTTAAATAAGTATAAAGGTAGAGGTAAAATTAGTATTTTACCAAAATTGCGTGGTCTTTAATTTGTTCATTAAAGACTAATACAACTTAATAGCGGTTGCTTATTTCGGATAATAAATCTTATATTATTCAGCGCCAGTTATTGTGGAATTTCTCGTATTCCTAAAGAATGGTGCATTTTTTAGGATTTTAAAGTAGCCTATGTTCATCAGAAATAATGTAGGGATCTAATGGTGAAAGAATGAAATTGCCTCAGTAGTTTTGGAGCCTAATCAGTCCATATAAACAAACAATGAAACCTATCCTCTTTATAATATTAGAATAGATCAACAAATTATACTATGAAAGGTTCTTACTTTGTAGAAAGTGATTCACATAATGAGTTTATCCGTAATTACGTTTCGATCGGGTTACACCGACCGTGGTCACAGGTTGACTGGTAAGCCAAAAAAAAAAGGACAGGCTGAGTTAGCTTGTGACCACATCACCACTGTGTAACCCGGTCAAAACGTCAGGCAAAGGAGGTTATATTTTGTTCCTAAATTATAATCGCGTTAATTCCCGTTTCATTTATTTTAGATTTTATCCCTTTTTTTTTGTAATTTGTACGTAAAATCATTAAAACAATATAAATCATCCTATCATTGTTTCTTATTAAGAACAAAACAAATATTATTTTTGGCACATATATTTTACGGGTCGCCAGAGGCCAGTCAGATCCCATTCATAAAAAGATCCGGTGCTTGGTAAGACGCGATCTCCAAAGCTGAAACTCCTGCCTCATATAGGATATAAGGCGCCATGCAAAATATTTGTAAACTTATTATTCTTGGTTGTTGAGCAAAACCGGTGTCAAAAGTCTTTTCCCAAAGAATGGGGAGATCGCATTTTACAAATCTAAAAACCTAGGATGGCAAAACCATCACAGCAGTTTCGGAAATTCTCGCCTAGATCTCGATCTAGAAGTCCTCGGATTTCTATGGCAGCTAATATGCCTCGCATGTCCTGAAACTTCCACCTGACGCGAATGACCCTAGAGCCACGCTTATACGCCACTATAGCGATGGTTTCCCAGAACTAGACATAGACGAAATTGAGTCGGCTCTCAAACATCTTAGCAAGGCAAAGCTGGAGTCACTTCAGAACTTCTAAAAGCAAGAGGGCTACTACCCATCCTTGGGGAACTAAGGAGATTGTTTAACCTCGTCTTAAGCAATGGGACTACGCCGAGGGCGTGGAGCGAGGGCGCGGTTACTCGGTTTTTCAAAAAAGGAGATAAACTCTTGAAGAACTACAGACCGATCACGCTCCTGAGCAACGTCTATAAGCTATTCTAAAAAGTCGTCACAAATCGTCAAGGCGCAAGTGTTGACGCCCTCCAGCCAATAAATAAAACAGTGTGTCTGGGTTTCGACCGGCGATAATTTAGGGGCTATTAATTCATCTATCGACAAAAAACCCGTCATGTTATTACAGCACTGGAAAAAATGCAAAGAGATTAAAATAAAGAGAAAAGGAAAATGTTCAATTTTGGCCTGCGAGTGTTTAGGGAAAAATAATCATCCTTCTCCTATTCCCTGCCCTTTTTGCAATTCTTTTAGAGAAATATAATATTACCTGAAATTATTTTATATATACTTTTCCCTATTCCCTATTTTCCCTATTCGCTATCATAGAATAATAACTAAATTAGTCAAGTCAGCGTTCTTAAAATGTCTGGTTAACGGCGGCGAATAAATCAGTATGACGTGCAGATAAAAACTGAATAACTTAAAAAAGCTGAGTGATACAGAGATATGTTTTTTTAAAGTAACATTCAATAATTAAAGATTTTAGACAATACTAGCTGACCCGGCAAACGTTGTTTTGCCATATAAATATTTTTTAAGAAGAAAAATGTTAAGGGTGGACACCCCTAATCACTAAGGGATATGAAAAATAGATGTTAGCCGATTCTCAGACCTACTCAATATGCTCACAAAATTTCATGAGAATCGGTCAAGCCGTTTCGGAGGAGTACGGGAACGAACATTATGACACGAGAATTTTATATATAAGATTATTTTTATCTGAATATCATGTCCGTGACTTCTTTGAGCTTCGGCCTGAGCTTCAAACAATTTGGACAGTGTCATTTAAGTACTTATAAATATGATCTCTTAATAAAATATTTAAAAAGATTATATTTAATCAACTCTTATCACATTTTAGAATTAACGAATTATTGCATGAGAAGCAGTTTGGTTTTACTAAAGGTAGAAACACAACTGATGCGGGAGTTGCACTCATTACGCATACAATTCGATGCATTTGAAAAAAAGAAAGATGCTTTAGGAGTGTTTTGTGATTAGTCTAAAGCATTCGATTGTGTAGATCACAAAACGTTAATAATGAAATTACGGCATTATGGTGTCTCGAATGATTCAGGAAATTTGTTAGAGTCATACCTCACTGACACATTGCAAACAGTTAGTATTAATGGAACTGACTCTTCTGGAGCCCCATTACGCATGGGTGTGCCCCAGGGCTCTATATTGAGACCTTTATTATTCCTAATATACACCGTGAATTTTGAGATACCCGAGAAAATTAACTAACATACTCAGATATCGATATACATCGAATTCGGCGAATAAAAAAAAATTTTTTATGAGAAATTTATTTAATAGGTCCCTAACATTCCTTAAAAAATATGCACTATAAAAGTCCTGCTAATTCAAATAGTAATCATTATCATTCCAACATTAACGGAACCAAAATCCACCTAATTTAGTCGCGTAATATTGGCGTACGGAAGGAATAACTATTAATGTTTTTTTTTTTCAATTATAGTTATTCCTTCCGTACGCCAACGCCGTACGCCGTTCCGTTATTTTTATTCGCCAAATTCGATGTATATCGATATCTGAGTATGTTAGTTAATTTTCTCGGGTATCTCAAAATTCACGGTGTATATAAATGACCTTCCTTACTTTACTAAAGACCGTTGTAAGATAGTATTGTTTGCAGATGATACATCTTTGATTTTTAAAACTGATAGAGGTAAAGCTACCTTCGACGATGTGAATGATGCGCTCTCACAAGTAGTACGCTGGTTTACTGCCAACAATCTCTTACTAAATGCGAAAAAAACCAAGTGCATTAAATTCACTATGCCCAATGTAAGGCAGGTCAGTACGCATATAAATATGTCAGACGATCATATAGATGCGGTTGATTCAACAACATTTTTGGGAATCACATTAGACTCACGACTGCAATGGGGTCCCCATATAAATGCCCTGTCAGGAAGGCTCAGTTCAGCGGCTTATGCTGTGAGGAAAATAAGGCTGTTAACTGATGTCGAAACGGCAAGACTAGTATACTTTAGTTATTTTCATAGTTTGTTGTCGTATGGTCTATTGCTATGCGGCTCAGCTGCCGACATTGAATCAATCTTTGTGTTGCAGAAAAGAGCCGTACGTGCAATATACTGTCTTGGTCCTCGAGAGTCTCTGAGGGAGATTTTTAAAGCGGTCAACATATTAACCGTTGCCTCCCAATACATTTTTGAAAATATTATGTATGTAAGAAAAACTCTAAGTTTGTTTAGTCTAAAAAGTGATTCACATCATTATAACACTAGAAATAAAAATAAACTTGCCGTTCCGTGCTTCAGATTAAAAAAAAATGGTAATTCATTTATGGGGAATGGTATAAAATTTTTCAATAAATTACCACAAACTCTTGTTGAACTTCCGATCCATGAGTTCAAAATTAACATTAAAAAAGTCCTTATGACAAAAGGATATTACAAATTAGAAGATTATTTAAACGACAGGAGTGTATGGACTTAAACTGCCTAACTCGCACTTGATATTGTCTTGTAAAATGTATTTCCTGTAAAATCAGGCTGACAAAGGTGACTGAGTTTGTTGCGCCGTTTCTTCTCATCACCAGCCTATATGTAGTCCCGAAGCGGTGGTAGGGCTAAGTTATATTTTGGGACGTGTATAAGTGCCCGGAGAAGGGCCTACATACAGAATAAATAATTTCATTTCATTTCGATAATAGTTGTAAGTTCAGACGCGTCAGAATGGCGGGTATATGTCCTCAAACGATAATGCCAATTTATACAATAAACAAAATACATGCGCATTCTGTAGCAAAGTTTCCCAAAGACGTTGTTGTATATGGTCATATTTGAGATTTGTTTTCTCATTGGAGCAAAAAAATAAAGTAAGGATCAGTGGTAGGATAAGTAGTAGAATGTAGGCTGTGCAGTACCGGTAATGAAACTGATTTTTGAATCCTCGGTACAGTAGTCAGCGAGTACCGGGAAATACCGAGAATACGTTCGATACGTTACGTTCGATACCGGATAAAAAACTAAGATAATAATACTGTGTTGATTAGTCGTGCTCGTGTTAAATAGCTCAGTGTAAATTACAGATTTTTACTGAGGATTTATTTACAAAATATAGCCATTTTTGTGTAATCTTATTATTCACTTTAAAAATTTAAATGACACCTTTGATGAAGGGGAAAGGGCGTTCTTCTGTTTTTAGGTACTTCCGAGCAGCGGAAACCATAGGTTACTTGAAGCAATGTATTTTCCCAGGAATTACCAGTTATTTCAGTATTGAGAATTCCCGGGAAATCTAGTCATGCAAAATTTACTTCAGACCAAAAGTCAAGAGATCCATTAGCGTTAGTTTAATAATTACGCTATTATAGCTTTACCGCATACGGCAACGGTATGCGGTAAAGCTATAAAGCTATGCTATTCGATTCGTGTAATTTTTGTTTGTAAATATTATTTTAGTTTTATAAATAAATTAAAATTAAAATAATAATATGTAAGAAACCTGTATGACTTATTAAGATCCCTCATTTGAGACCAATGGCATTAAGTCCGCCTACTACACATTTTGTGCTTAAGAATAAAATAAATAAACGCGTAGAACTTGTTGAGACTCATTTCAGACCAAACACGAGGGGTCTATTATCGTTGGTTTACAATATAAAGTCAATAAACTAATTAACCTAAGAAGCGTGTAGAACTAGTCGATACCTCTAATTTGAGACTAAACACGGTCTATAGGGGTTTATAATCGGTTGTTTACTATAGTCATAGCAATTACGAATTATTATAAAATATATATATAAGGTGTACGTGAATTAGTGTCAGATATTTTTAGGAGTAACTTAGATCATCACATGGATCACATATAAGATAAATTTAAAATTATTGACCAAACTTTAAAAAGAAAAAGTTTTAAAATAAAGAATCAACATCATCCTGTACATGAACTCAAACACCACAAGTAGACTACTCACACAACGCTAGCCCATTTATAATCTCTCCAGGATCACATTCATGCACTTCAAAAAATCATATTACACACATGTTCATAACTTACTACGCCATCCCATGCAAGTGTGTGTCTATGAATGAATTCTCTTTGAGATAGAAACATTGTTATTATTTCTATTTCACTCACTCGTTTCATATTATTATTATCATTGGGTGTGTAAGTGTGCATGTGCGTCTGTGACGTACATCTTTTAGATTTTATTACCCGCGAGTTGCAGAAAATCTCATTATCTTTAAAGATGCCTGCAGGTTTATAACCTAACTTCAGTACACAAAATGCAAAAATAAACATTAATAGACGACATTAAAGAAAATAATACTTTCAGCAACTGATGCGATGACGAGTAATCACTTTATGCTGTAATTTATTTAAAAATAATTTGTTTTTACAATTACACCAATTATTTAGCTCCAAATTAAGCAAAACATCCTTGACTTAGGCACAAATACCTACTCGTGCCCATTACACAAACATTCGCCTCTTTCGGGATTCAAACCCGCAACTGCCCGACTTTGTCGTCCGAAACGCAAATAACTACACCAGTCGTTCGTAGAGTGGGTAATTGCTTCTATCAATTTTACAGTAAAATAACAACACAACACAGTTTATTTAAAAAAATGGTTTTTATTAAATTTGCATTACAATTTTTACAAACACCATTTTAAATAACACAACGCAGACAATGAACTTTGACCTCCCATCACACTTGTCATATCACAGTAGGTAGATTTTTGTTGCCTCCCATTCTGGTGGATGCAGAGGGCAGCCCTTAAAAGTGTGTCTACTAACACGCACTAATGTTTTACTGTCCCGGTCACCTCGTATTGTTTCGAAAGCACGAATAATACCTTCGTGCATTACCTGTACAGCACTGGTGATGGTTTGGCCATCTTGATCATACATAAGGTCCCACACGTGGAAATCCAGCGTAGTCAGGTCATGCGAGCGTGAAGGCCAGGTAATAGGCCCACCGCGTTTACTCCATCGACCCTGGAACTGTTCTGTCAGGTACTCGCGAACACGGCGGTCGTAAGGCGCGGGCGCGCCGTCTTGCTGGTAGTGCTAGTGCTGTCAATCCAGTGACAGAACTCCACGCGTGCGTGACACGTTAGTCCTGCGATCTCAGCTCCTCACTCCTGCACTCTCGTGAAGTGGTAGGGGTTCCTTTCTTCACTCTTTGGCGGCTTCCACACGTACCGAAGACGACTGCAGCAGCATTCCTCGTTCTGGCTGTCGGGTGGTGACTCCGATAGGCTGTAGTTTGGCTCATGGTAGCACAAAACCATGTTTAAGTTGAGGTAGTCAGGATCGAATACATGTATTGTAGGGCATGGTGACAATTTTTAACTAACGTCAAACTCAAGCGGTGGTCCAGCGCCGATTGACTTAGTTTTGTAACTTAATAATAAAAAAGCGTGCGTAAGGGCAACGGTAAGTGTAGCGTTAGCAAAAAAAGAGAATATTCGGTGATGTTTTTTACTTAACATTTCGAATCTTGTATCAATGTACTAAACTTTATAATTAAGATTACTTCTGTTACCAATATTACCAAAACAAATCTGTACCTAGGCACAGAACGTGGCTGTAGTTAAGAGAGATTATCCGTTCTACAGAGATAACGTTCTACGAAAACCAACACCACGTTTTTGGTAATAACTAGTAGCTAGTAACGTTAAGCTTGAAAGGTACTAGCTGATTGTCTCCCTCTTTAGCTCCCATTCAGCATTATCTACAGCAAAGTACTTGTACCTACCTGAAAGTACGTAAGTACTCAACATTGGATTATTTTTCTACATTGGGTAGATTTATTTTGAAATTTGAATTGTAATGAAATGTAAATACACTAAAAACCAGCAGTGTAGTAGTCGCAGTGGATAAGGAGTTCGCCCTTAGCGTGGAGGGTTTCGGGTTCAAATTCCGGTCAAGGCAAACCACAAAAATACTTTAAATTATTCAGCAAGTGTTTGGGGGACGAAAAACAGATTCGTAATACAGGCAATACCGCAGTTTGACCCTAATCAACGCCTGGTTGACTTTACTTTTAAATCTGAGAAAATAAACGTATCAAAAATAATAAATAGAAAGCAGGTTAAAAAGAAGTTTATTTCAGATTAGAGCCTTTGCCCTTTGATTTAAATCATGCATGGTCAGTGTGAGTATTCCAAAACATAACTAGCCTAGTTTGGGATCGGATCCAAGACCTCAACCTTACACGTAAAACTACTCTGTCATTCAGCAGCCGTTTTCCAATTACTCAGAATAGTAAAAAAATAAAACTGTTTTTGCTAACGGTACTTTCATTTCGCTATTTGACTTTCGGCATTTCCAAAGTCCTGTGTCTTCCGCCGCCTTCAGAGTCGGTTAATAAATCAAATGAACCTTAAGACAAAGCGTTAGAATCTAAACTTGAGTATCGACTGTGTTCTGGCGGTCTCTCTTTGAGTTTGCGTTTGACGATGCCGGCCCTTGCGATACAATTTTTAAATTTAAATCTAATCACATTAGTTTAGAGTTTAAAATTGGATGGGTGTTGTCTGTTCTTCGGCGGCTGTTGGCAATAAATCATAGTAGCGCACGCACACAAACAAGCGAGCGTTTGTTGTTGTACTTTAGTAGTAGCTTCTTGTCTGCTACGTAGTAATCAGCTGCTTAGAGGGTGTTGATAGTTGCGTTTGATATCAAAGTTTTGATCGTGTTTTTCTCTAAAACTAAAGCTCGAATAAAAAAAAAATACTTACAATTTTTTTTTGTCATAACGTAAACTTATTACCTTTAAAATATCTGACACTAATTCACGTACACCTTATATATATATATATATATATAATATACTTTTACATTTTAAATTGTAAATTATGTATGTACTATCACCGTATTACTTACAACAAATTTACAAAATATTTCTTATACATGTAATAATTTTGTATTTTCATTGATGTAACACCAAATAAAGTAAAATTGAGGTTGAGGTATGCCTGGCTCCACACAAAAAATCTAAATATTTACAAGAATTAAATTTCGTAGCTATTGCGATGGTGTGCGGGGGGGCGGGGGGAGTCCGAGCGCAACACAACACAGGTCCTACCTCGGCGACGTCCTACTGGACACTGGCGGGGCGGCTTACACGCCTTTTGTGCATGGTTTTCGAGGTTTTTTAATCTTTGGTACTTAATAACATAACAAAATTGATTTTTTTTTACACCGAGACACTAGCAAATTTTGATCTTTAGTTAACTGCTTAATTTTTACATACTTGTATCATATAAAATCTTTCCAGAAAATCGATCCAAAAATCATAAAACGACCTATTTCTAAGAATTTTTTCTATCGAGCCAAGTTATTAGTATCGTGTTTTGGTTTCACCGAGACATTAGATAAAAGATCAAATTTTTTAATAGTATTTTTATTTTTCTTATAAGTTCCTTAGTTTTGTGAATAAATCCGTCGGAAGATGACTAAAAGTTAAATACGCCGGCCTTAAGCAACTGTTGCAAGCATCATTAAATTACTGTTAATTTTATTACTGTGGCAACACTGAACGCCACTTCCTTTTTCTTTTCTACTACATTAAAAAAACGTTGTATAGCGATTGTGTGTCTCGAAGCTATAATGAATTCTAAATATTACATAAATGGTGTTTTCGTGAATGTGCATCGCCCTCTACCAGATATCAGTCCCCAGACACACTCTATGCACCAAACAGCAACTCCTATTTAATTTAATAGGGTTAAAAACACACTAAGAGCATAGCTTATCACGGACGTAAAAAAAATACGGACGTAACCTCGTCTAACCATAAGTGAAGCATAATAATGGCCGCCCGTTTAGGCTGTGTGCGTGATTTAAGGGTTGCTATATAAACCATCAATTTCCCTGCTGTTTGGTGGTACCAATCGATCTCAGTTACCTTTTGTAATTTACATATATTTTTTAACAGAAATATAAACGTTTGATCTATGTTGACCTACCAAACATATTTTTTATGATCACTGTGATAGAAAATAAAACACATGTTACGTACAAAGAAATAAATTTTTACACATGACAATAATAGTGATAAGGCTATGACTTTCTATAAAATTAACCCCTTAATAACAAAAAGTAAAATTGAAAAATTTTGAAAACCCCACGACGCTTAATACGTAATTGAAAAAGGATAAAAATTATACTAGTCAGGCCTTTCATTGGATACCCATATTGAGGGAGTTTAACAAAAATATGTAATCCGCCATTTTGTTACGGCGGCCATCTTGGACCGATTTTCATCAAACAGAGCTAAAAACACTCTCGACTAATTAATCATTCAAACGAAAAAAACTAAATCAAAATCGGTTCATCCGTTCGGGAGCTAAGATGCCACACACACACAAACACACACAGACACGTCAAACTTATAACACCCCGTCGTTTTTGCGTCGGGGGTTAAAAATCAAAAATACGTTTACATCATATATCATAATGGTATAATAATAATGTTAAGTACGTATATGATTATTATAATTAATAAAGATGCGCTAAAATCCTTTTTGTTGTGTCAACTTTCTGTACACTTGTCTTTTGTTGTCTAATGTACGGGAAATACTTTCTATTTTAGAAATATGATGATATACGTAAGAGATATTTTATATTAAATGTATGGGAATCTTTTATTTTACTTTTGAGAAACGGTACCCAAAAACTGACGAAATCTGATTTCAGAGAGTCACATACATAGTTTGTTGCATACAAATATAGATTTCCCCACCTTTAGGGTAATTTTCCCATTAATTAAGTGACAACACTGTTTGCATTTTACCTCTAGAATTCTCGGCAAAGTATTTAAAACATAAATATATTTTTTATCACGAATCGTAATAACTTACGTATGATAGGTGATTCCATGTGACTATGTACGTTTACTCATGTAGTTTTTACATGATTTAACAACACAAGACGGCATTTTTGGAAAATAAATCGTTGACGCAACGAACGCATTTACTACGTGTCACTGGCGCCGTCACTCGGGGCGAAATGGCGGCGGATTGTCGTACCTGGTGTGTATGTGTGAGTGTAAATCATGTACAACAAACGGAATTGTAGTACCTTGCATGCTTCACATTTTTTTAATGTGATGTTACGTCCGTATTTCATTTACTTCCGTGTAGCTAATATATGGAACACAGATTCTACTCAATCGAGGTTTTTTTTTTTTTAAACATAAAACAAATTAATTTAATCTAGACAAATGTAACAATTATGATTCATGCAGATACTTAAATCTAATTATGTAAATCTACGAGTATTATTGACTGAAATAATGAATTTAATAATTTTTAGTGAACCAGTTTTAATTTGATATAAAACACATTTTAAATACAGTAATTATTTGCATGTTATGAATCTGCATAACTTTAACCCCTAAATAGGCATAAGAACCTTTCTGTTAATTAAACATTCACAATTTTTTTTGTAAACACCCCTATTTAAAGGCAATAAAGAATTTCAATTTGAATATAAAGCTTGATTGATTGTTATAAGTTAAAATGAAATACTTAAAATAATTGGGTGAAAATTACTTACATAAATAGATTATTATGTCCACATTTCATTCATTCAGGTGTTCAATTATATTATGATTCAACTAAAGTATCACGATGATTTTAGCATACTGCAAATATTTGATAAATGTCTTGCAATCTAAATGTTACAGTCAAAGTGATTAAATAGTTTTTAGACATAATGACTGGTTATTGTATATAATGACTAAATTGTCTAGACAATGTGATAAATTAATCGCTATATCCAGATATAAACAACAGCAGGTCAAAGTTAGTCAAAGTAATAAATACGGCCCGACTTCCTTACAGCTTCATATCCTTCTGTTAATACAGGTGATAATATAGTGGTGAAAAATCCTATTAAAGACCGTGCAAAAGCCGATGATCGAAGGAATGTATAAGTTAGGTACTAAGCATGGGATTTGAAATCAATGCAAGGAACTAGTTCACTGTTTGCAAATAAACGTTTAAAATCATTACAACTGTACATGCAAATTCATTTTTAATTGGTGCAAATATAAAAAGTTAAGCCTTTGTGTAACTCAAAATTTCACAAGAGCCTTACTTTTAAGAATAAAAAAAATAAAACTAATTTGATTTTTGATTTGAAATAAACTTTATAAACGACACATATACTTATTTTGTTACTTTATCCAAATCTTAAAAGATATTTTATAAAATAATTAGTTAATGTGATTAGTTCTAAGTCTATTATTACTTTGTCTAAATTGAGTAGCTGTTATATGTATATAACGGCTGGATGGTATACATAATATGGATTTATTACCTTCGCTGTTACATATATTATAAACTCATTGACACCTAACAAAAAGAGCTAGTTTTGATGTTTACTTTTTATGCTCAATAATTTGTTACAAATAAATTAATAATGAAAAATCATGTATACTTTATTTTTAAAAGCAACACCATAAGTGCAGCTACACACTTAGGTGCATGACAATTTTCACAGACTACCTGTGCTACTTCGTTTGTATTGCGTTTAGACTACAGGATGTTTGCTATGATGTATTATTTTACGTAGAACGTTCAAATATACCTATATATATTTCGTCGCTTCATTCTTCAGATATTTATATAACCAGGTAGTTTCCTTAACTTGCTAGGCAGAATCGCACGTATTTAGAGAGAAAAAGTATTTTGATTTTTTGAACAGGTATACTTTTGTCTTCATAATAGTATCCTCACTAGCGCCACCATACTGTATGTCATTCCTTTTTTCGTTCTTTGGCAGTAAGCACTATGTCAAAATAATCTAGGATAAAATTATAAGAATAAAAGTTATCAAGATAAATTTATACTACAAAAATTGAGAAATCAGTTTATAAGTTATGTTCGACGACTCTAATGACTCAAATCTTGATTGAGGTACGTACGCAGTGCAAACCTAGTTTCAGCTGTCAACCATTTTTAACAAATGAAAAATTTTACGTTCATTGTATTGATCGTGACCTAATTTGATTCAAGAATTTCAAGATATGCTAACTCGGGGTTGACTGCGAGTCAACCGCGAGAACGAAATTAACTGCGAGTTAATTTCGGTTTGTATTTGACAAACATTACCAACTTTTAAAATATTCGTCATCGAGGTGACTGCGAGTCAGCCGCGAGAACGAAGTTGGCTGCGAGCTAATTTCGGTTTGTATTTTACAAACAATAAACTTTATGACGGTGGATGAAGAATCTGCCTCTCATACGGAGTGAAGATATCGCTGTTCCAGCCAGCCTGTGACCACGGTCGGTGTAACCCGATCGAAACGTCTGGCAAAAGAGGTAACATGTTGTACCTAAATTTCATTGGGTTTAAATAAACTTTATTCATTTGCACTATCGAGTTGACTCCGAGTCAACCACGATATTAAAATTAACTGCGAGTTAATTTTGGTTTGTATTTTACAATCGACAATTATTGTTTCTTAATTTTTCATCGCCGCGGTGACTGCGAGTCAACCGCGAGCACGAAACTAGCTGCTACTTGTTGATTTCGATCTATTTTACGCGAACTGCAAGATTTTGTTCTAACGTTATTAATTAGTGTTCTTTGGATATAAATGGGTATTTGGCTTCCGTTGCCAACTCAGAATATTGCAACATACCTGTTGATGAAATGACGTCAAGCACATATGTGAATACCGAACTTTGGTCACCAGTCATTGTGGAGCCGCAAGTTTATTATGTAGCTTCTGTTACAGAATCATCTGTATACTTAGAAATTCTCCCGACTTTGGAAGAGTCTACTTCTGAAATCCCGGACATGGGACCCCTATTCGTGAAAGTTTTATAATTCTATGGCACATGATCCCTAGCAATTCCACACTATTGCAGGCGCCAAAAGTGACCTCTAAGATATCAGCAGCCGCTTGAGGTCGGGTTATAAAATATTTAGCTGTATATAATCAACTAGTTCAAAGCACTACGGCAATAATTAAAGCAATAAAACCTCGTTATTACGTAGTATTTAAATCCTCTTTGGATCTCATATAGACAATGTGAAAAGTGACTCGGAAGCCGAGGAGTTGAGTGACGGATGTCACATCCTGTCAGGTTTAGTTTAAATTTTTAAAATAATATTTTCATATGTAATATAGTAAGATTCAAGATATTGTAAGAGATGCAACATATTTGGAATGGAAACACCTTATTAGTAAAGCAGGATCAACAAATGAAGAAGACAATCAACATTGCTAATACCAACATTCCTCATAATAATAGTGGCCGCTCCTTATCATCCCAGAGATGCTGGATGTGACCTTCTGGCTTACATCAGAGAGAGAAGAGGGGGAGGCAATCGGAGGACGAACGCTTCAGGATTGACGACACGACGTTCTTTAATACATAATATAAATGATGGTTCAATATAACAACTAATTCTACTGTTTTATATTAAGAAACGCTATTAGGAAGGGAATACCCCTTCCTGTAAACCAGTTCAGCAATTGTATGTCCCACATAATATTTGTTGAAGTAAATAATGAATGAGTGTCATGGAAAAACTTGTGTTAGGAGCAATAGTTAAGGCCAAACCTACAGGTGACCAATACAATATCGTTTTTTTTCCATCATGGCAGTAAACGCTCCTTTTTAAATCTAAAAATCTTCAACAATTTTGTGGAAAAATCTCCTTTTGAATCAAAGGATCATCAAACTGATTCTAAGCTGATTCCGCACAATGTGTTTATGGCTATCAGCAACCTTGAAAAAAGCTTATCATCTTGTCCCAATCCGAGAAGGAGATTGTTAGTACATACCTCAGATTTCGATTTCAATCACACAATTCGAGTACTTAGGCTTATGAATTTAATGCAATGCTGTACGGCCTGAGTGTAGCTCCAGATCTGTTTACACTTGTTATGAAAGAATAGTCACTAATTTAAAATGCCAAGGATTTAAATCTATAATATTGATTTTTAGATAATATCTTATTGAAAATATCTGCTGCATGGGAAAGAGTTACTTGATTAACTTTCTGAAATGTTAATCATTTACTATGTTTGTTAGAACCAGTACTTAAAACTTGTAGATTCTTTGAAGGTTTTAACGTCGTACTTTATCCTTTCTCACAGACAAGTGAAACAAATACTTTTCTGATACAATTAATGTTAATGAAATTAGGTATCGCAAGGTGTTATTCGCGATCACGCTTTGCTTATTCATGTCATGTTCTAGCCTTTGATTGTCCAGCCTCTAGTTATAAAATGGAATTATTCCTTATCCTGATCATCATACACACGCTTCTCGTAGGAATAAAAGTATAGGTACACGGCCTATGGAAGACACTTTTTCAGAGTTGACGGCAGTTTTGTCTTGGGTTTAAGAAGTTTCGCATCAAACGAATCCAATTGTATAATTCTATCAAGCATAGACTATATCGCTGCCTATGCATGTGCATATGCCTATACACATTATGTGCATGCATCCTATCTTCCTATCCTGTCCGTAAGACAATTGAGCTGATAAGCAGTCTTGGAAAATAAATCCCGACTGCGAGTAGAAATTGTAAAAACAAGCCTTCCACATTCATGGAACTCATCTTGAAAAACCAGATGTTGATCTTTTCAAATGTGCCAACTTTGTGTCTTGGTCCCAAGAGCTAAGTTTGTTTGACGTTAATGGAATTAAAATAAGATGGAACTTAACCATTTTCTATGCATTTTCACCTTCGCCCTGTTTTTATATCGAAATAGAAAAAAAACACTTCTGAAATAATAACTAAAATTACTCCTCATCGTAATCCTTTTGTTACTAAAATAGTATATTTTCCTTGTAAAGTTCCTTCTCGAAAAATATCTCGTCATCATTGATATATAGTTAAAATAACAATCTCTAAATAATAGATTAAATTCTTGTATTATCTCATTGACTATCCCAGCCATGGTACTCTTTGGAACATTGGGCTCTGATATAATATTTTTCGATTTAATTGAATCCACGCTGCATCATTCTTTCAAGCAGTCTTATTGTCTACCCTCTAGCATTTACCGGTCGCCCCAATACTATCACCACAGCTATCACTCGCTATCACTCGGGCTACTTTACGGTAGAAGCAATGGCACATAACTGGTATAAGCCAGTAGCGTTTAGTGACGTATGGCCGTGAGAAAACAAGGTTTGGGGTGGAAGTTTTGTACTGTTGATAATATAGATGCCTTCGACGCGTCTAAATCCTCATGAGGATTAAAATGTCTATCTTGACAATTTTATAAAGATGTTATGATTATGTATAGTGGTTGTTGGGACATATGACATGATACATGCGACACTCTTAATAGTCAACGCTCTGTGTAGTCTCATTAACATTAACTGACTGACGTGTGTTCAAATGACAGTGTTAAGCGACTCCTGTAAACAAATTCGGACCATTTGTGCCGAAATATGAAAACACAGGTGGTCCAAAACCATTTCTTATTTTGGTTTTCCAATTCAGAAATAATATTGTCGCGGGGGTAGGTGGAATGACCAACACCAAGCGTACACGATAATTTGAAGTATTTATTCGCAGAAAGTTAAGTAATTATTTACACAGGGCGTGGGTGAAGGCCCGACTGACAGATTGCTTTCGGTTCCGAACTTCCCTGACGGAGCGGCCGAAGGTGGATGGTGGCCGAAGGTGGAAAACGCAGCTGGTGGTAGAGTGTGCGACGACACGGCGGTCCAGGGGAGCCCGTAAGTGGACACGCCGATGTTCAAGCCCAAAGAGCCCGAGATTCGTTCCCTGGGGATCAAAACACCAGCTTAAGCCACATTTGTATCTGCGTTTCCTTTGATTGCGACCACCATTACAGCCAAGCCAAGCAAGTCGGTTTATGTAAGAGGGTAGAACGTGAGGTGAAGTAAGATAAAAGATCGCAATCAGAACGGAGCACAAGCACAGTAAAAATAAAACAATAAATTATGGAAATAGCTGAGAATTACGCCAAATGCAGCTAAATAACAATTGGATAAAAATAGTACGCCAATGGCATTGGAATTAATTTAATTACGAGTGAATTTACTATAAGAAGGTTAATTAATCAACAATAAAGAATAGATTACAATGATAGGATAGATGAAAAGAACAAGATCGACGAAAGTTAAATATTAAGTATTTAAATATCAGCGACCTGCCAGCAAATAATTATAAACTAAGGTATTATTACTTAACTAAGCGTTAAAAGGTAATTGTTCATCACTTACCCTATCGGGGAGGATTCCTCACACTTTTAAATAAGTAAAAATGCAGGATAACTAATTAAAATTTTGCAAAGTCACTGTCGTAAGACGTACGAAATGGAGTACGGAGACGCAGAGAGCGACACGTCCGTGCTCGTATGCTACAAATTCAGTGTGTCGCGACCGCCGGCGCTCGCGCAGCTCGCGGCCGAGGCAGGAAAGGCGTCCCCCCGCAAACATCATACGATGTTTGCAGAACAAAGGATACAAAGGATTGAATAGAAATCACTTTAGGGGTCCGCGCCGCGCATAGATAAACCATTAGCAATTACGAATAATGTCGATAATGTTGATAATAATTTGTTTTTAAATTATGTTACGTATTGAAATAAGTTAGATATAGGTTATAAGTTAATTTAGATAGATAAATAAGTAGTTTAATTAAAGAAATGTATATATTATAATAGTTTTATTTTTATTTTATGTAAACATGTAACGATAACGTTACAATATAATTTAGGCGTCGATATAAGTTCAAACACCTACTTGATGATTTTTAACAGTATTTATTCCACAGAGTCTGCTTTACAAAAATAGGTCTGATCACTACGACAGTACACTAACCAATGCGCCGCCATTGCGGCACGAACGCCATACTGTGGTTTTCGCCGGAAGCGGAAACTACGGTATTTTAAATTAAAGATAATTAAATTAGGCTATACTTAATACATTTTAATGCGATTATAAATTCATAATATTTTAAACAAATGAGAATGTATTTTTAAATTGTTGTCATACTTAAATTAATTGTATATTGTTTTAAACTTTCATGGTCACTAACATTAGAATATTCTAATAATTAAATTAATTGTTTTCAGTATTTTACATTAATCATAACATTAAATTAGCAACCGGAAGTGCAGAGTGTAAACGTCATTTCTTTACATTTTGGATAATTACCGGACATTACATCAAATAATATAAATTAATATGACTTTAAAATTCATTAAACCTAACAGCTCGGCCTTCCTCCGTGTCCCATCGCGTAAATGTTTACGATCGCAATAATGTTTGGTAATATACATTAAATTATGACAAGCATTGGACAGAATCACCTACATATATACATTACTTAAATCCTAAGGTGAACATGTAATTACTTAGCTTATCTTATGTTACAGAAATCAGAAACCACGACGGTGCCCCAACAAAGAACAATCGATAAATTAGTTTTTGTTGTGTACAATTATTATGATTGATTGATTATTATAATAAACATTAGCTTTGAAATAGTGGTTTGCTCCGGAGCGGAATCTTGGGAACCGGAGAAATTCACCGGTGATTGGCCGATCTCCGGAGAATCTCCGGAGATCTCCGGAGAATTTTGTTGTATAATTTGAAATTTAGCCTCTATTCAGTTAAGGATCGTTAATATTGTGAAATTTGAAGCTTGTAATGAAAGATATAACTTACATAAATGTATTTATGGGATTGGACAAAAAAAAGCAGTCAATAAACGAAAATAGTCTTTATTGAATGAAAATTATGATTTTAAAAAGGGAATTTTAAGCAAAAATTGAGTTGTGGTGTGATTAATCAATTTAAGATATAAAAATTATATCCGTGCGACTAAATAACTAACTAAAAATCATAGAAGTCTTTGAAAAAAAGAACAAATAAAATAAATAAATAAATGATTAGAAATAATATAGAGATGCCTGACTACGGGAGTATCAAATAAAACTTAAACTGTTTAAATGATTTTCATTTATTACCTAATTACTGACTCTGAGTACCTACAGTTTACAAAATACCCGTATTCGTCTAGATCAGGTGTCCGGCGATCTACTTATTCACGGTCGGGCCCGGTTACCTCTTCTGCCGAACACCGATACTAAAGGTCCTTCAGAAACTCTTTAACTCCGTCTTGCTCGAGGGAAGAACGCCGGAGGCATGGAACAGAGGTGTGGTGGTGCATTTCTTCAAGAAAGAAGATAACACCTTGCTGAAGAATTACAGTCCCATCTCGCTTCTGAGCCATGTTTACAAGTTGTTTTCGAGGGTCATCACGAATTTTCTCGCACGTAGGTTCGATGATTTCCAGCCTCCCGAACAAGCAGGTTTCCGAAAAGGCTTTAGCACCATAGACCACATCCATACGCTGCGACAAATCATACAGAAGACCGAAGAGTATAGCTTGCCACTATGCTTGGCGTTTGTGGATTATGAGAAGGCCTTCAATTCGATCGAGACTTGGGCAGTGCTACAGTCTCTCCAGCGTGCCATATTGACTATCGGTACATCGAGGTGATTAAATCTATACTAATATTATAAAGAGGAAAGATTTGTACCTATTTTTGTATGTTTGTAATGAATAGGCTCAAAAAGTACTGGGCCGATTTAAAAAATTCTTTCACCAATAGAATGCTACATTCTTCCAATTTGACATAGGCTACATTTCATTTAAAAAAAAAATTAGGGATCCTTGGTAAAATTTGAACATGTAACCGAAGGTGTAGAAAAATGAGTCTTAAAATGTCTTTCGTCGAATTTGCTGCCGAAACTATTAGCGATAATTGTCTACCCCATGCGAAGCCGGGACGGGCTGCTATGTTTATATAAAAACGCCACCATGACGGTCCGAGTACAGGAACAGAGCACGAAAGCTATTCCTCTGCAGCGAGGCGTAAGGCAGGAAGACGTTATTTCTCTAAAACTGTTCACCGCCGCATTAGAAGGTGCTTTTAAACTCCTGGAATCAAATTTTGAGAAGGAGGTCAATCGACGAATCCAACAATTATAAAAAATAATTTTTCTATTAATCGTCTCTATAAGCCGAAAGAACCGGAGATAAACCGGTTTTTCTCCGGAGATTTCTCCGATTACTTTCACCGGTGATTCACCGGAGATTCTCCGGAGATCTGTGCTCCATCATGTGATACCATTTAAGAATAATATTATAGTTTAGACGTTATTCACAAAGTAAAAAAAAAATGTAATTTAAAAAAAAGTCCTTATTAGCAACATGTTTTTTTTTCCATTACAGTTTCATAATAAGTATGTGTTTAATACTTATAGTAAACATTATTTAGACTGGCTACAATCATCGTCTAAATTTTTATCTACACCTAGACCGTTGCCAACATCATCCTCATCACCCGTGCTACTGTCAAAATCCCTATCAAAACTCATCCAAGGCTAAATTTTATCAATCGCTACCGTGCCCTCATATCGACGGCCGTTCTTACGCGACCAGGGCGTATCTTCGACAATAACCTATCATGCTTAAGCACTTTAATGTTTCTGTAAGGGCCTTGGTATTTAACCACTAATTTCTGCGATTGACCGTCATAAGGTACCTGTCGCTCAACCCTAACCAGATCCCCCACTTTGTACTTTTTACTTGGTTTTCTGCGTAGATTGTACCGCTCAGCATCTTTAACCTGCTGAGCTTCAACGCGTTTATTTACTTCCTCCCTAACAGATTCTAGCTCTTCGGGTGAAATTACATTGATAGTGTCATTAATAACGGTACTTAGCATGCCCTGTGTTCTATGGTTTAGAACAAAACCAAACAGAAGTTCGGATGGGGACTTTTGGGTGGTTTTATGAACTGAAGTGTTTAGCCCAATTTGAATGTCGGGAATGCGCTCATCCCAGGGGATCTTTCGTCTCTGCCGTGATTTGACGTAGCTAATGCCTCTGTGATCGTTCGGTTAAAGCGTTCGACTTGACCATTAGCCCTTGGAGTAGCAACTGCGTTCAAGATGTGTTTTATCCCGTGTTCCTCGATGAAATCTTTAAATGTTTTGCTGGTGAAGCTAGATCCTCTATCGGTAATTAAACGAGTTGGTACTCCAAAGAATCTGATATGGTCTCTTAAAACTTTTATAGTGGTTAGTGTTTTTGTATTTTTGACAGGTGTGATGTTTATGAATTTTGTCATACTATCAATCAAAACTAATAAATAACAGTTGCCGGCTTTACTTTTTACGAAAGGGCCCAGGGGCGTGCGGTGCATATAGGTAATTAGGCAGTGCCTACCAGGTGAATGGAATAAGGTGGGCAGTAAGTACCAACAAACGTATGTCATTGATGAAAACCACTGATATTTATCAATAAAACACCCAAGAAAGTATCCACTGCCCACCTCGAAATAAAACTAATGTCCGCCACTGCTGGGGCCTTATGATGCGCGCATTCCAGACAGGCAGAAACATATTTTTTTGTGAATCGCCTCATTCGTCGAAACCAAAAATATTTTCTAATACGACCTAGCGTCTTCTCGTAGACATAATGACCTACGTCATCGTGGTTTTTCTTTAAAATTTGCCAGCGAGCTCCCTTCGGCACTACCCATTTTAGTTCTTCTCCTACCAACCGATATAAACGTCCGTTTTTGATTTTATAATTTTTGTAGGCACCGGCAGTTTTTCTGTGTTTGGGTCGTCAAGAATGGTTTTAATTTCTTGTATCTCAGTATCCGCGGATTGAACGGTGGTGATCCAATCTTGCTCGGACTCAATTGCCAGTACATCTAAAATATGAGACTCATTAAATTGCGTATCTATCGGGTTGCGGCTAAGGGCATCAACATGCGCCATCTTTGCCCCCGGCCTATAGTAGATTACGCAGTCATACTCTTGCAGTTGTATCGACCATCGAGCAACTCGCGGAACTAAATCTCTTTTAGTTAGCGTTGATCTAAGTGCGTTGCAGTCAGTCAGTATAGTAAAAGGAATTCCAACCAAATACACCCGGAACCGATGCAGTGAGGCTATAACCGCGAGAGATTCGAGCTCAAAAGAATGATACTTTTGCTCTTCTGGGGGATTATTTCGGCTAAAGTACGAGACGGGCTGTAATATACCTTCCCTATTTCGTTGAAGTAGGATACCAGCAAGACCATTCTTGCTGGCGTCTGTGTAGAGTTGAGTTTCAAGCTTAGGGTCATACATAGCGAGTAACGGCCGTTGGCTAATAAGTCTTTAAAGCGTTTAAATGACTCGTTCTGAGGTTCTCCCCACACCCACGCAATATCCTTCTTTAGCAAATCAGTCATAGGGTAAGCTATTATAGCATAATTTTTAATGAACCTCCTTAAGAACCCGGAGAGGCCTAAAACTGACTTTTCTTTACGAGAACAATTGGACTCGCGAAAGGTGATGCAGATTCCTTAACTATACCGCTATAAATCATTTCTTGGACCATGTTTTGAACTAAACACCTTTCTGAGTGGGACATACGGTATGGCCTATAAACAACTGGCTCAGAATCTTCGTGCTCAATCGTCATCTCAGTGGCATTAGTATAACCCAAGTCTTTTAAGCTACTCGAGAAACAGTCTCCGGACTCTGCTAATACGTTTTGAAGTGCCATTCGCTGTTCGATTGTCAAGTTAGGGTTACAAACTACTGTGTTGTCTGGTTCGGTTTTACTAATAGTAATTTCAGAGATATTGGCTGTCACGTGGATCTGGTTAGCCCTAGTCAACAAGACCCCCTTTTGAATAATAATATCGCTATCGGACACATTGTAAATAAGAAGTGCACACTGATTATTGGCTACAATATATTCACCAGGCAAAAGATAATATGGTTTTTTTATCTGGACCCTAATTAACCCATCAACATAAACATTTCCCTTAGCCAAAGATTCGCATCTAACAGGAATAGCTCGCAACGTGTTGACAGGAATCGTTGTATCTTCCCGGGAAATCATATGTATCTTTTCATTAAATTTAACCTTTTCGATTACTACTTTATCGGGCATTTTAGTTATGACTCTGTGAACGAGTGGCCCAACAAAATTGGATACTTAAGAACATAATCCACAACAACATATATCTCTACAACCTCCTTGACATTTTGTACCTCTACGGTTTGTGCACCATCAAGTCTCAAACATAGTACAAGCTGATTATAGGCCAGTTACTGTAAGTAGGATAGACAGATTTAAGGAGAATATTAATAATGGTGTAGATTTACTAAGGCCTAATAATGGACATAGTGTTGATAAATTATATGAAGATCTTTTTGGCTTAATCAGAAAGGAATTTGATTAGATTTTTACTCAAAAGCAATTAAAAACAAAAAAGCTGAACTGTAATTTTAATGACTGGGCAACACCTGGTATTTACAAAAGTAGAAATACTTTATATGATTTGTATGCTTCAAAAGCAAATTCTCAGAACCCACTAGTCATAGAACATGTCAAAAAGTACTCAAAAATATTTAAAATTGTATGTGCCAAAGCCAAGTCCAACCACCTTCGCAGCTTGATTTCAGGTTCTAATAAAGTAAAGGCCACATGGAATATTATAAATAAAGAAACATGTAAGCAAAAGTCAAGGGATCACACTTACTGTCTCAAAATTAGGGATACGCAAATCAGCTCAGACATAGGAGTTGCAAATACTTTTGAGACATTCTTCTCAAACATAGCTACTTCTATTACTAAAGATCTTGCTTCGTCTGCTGAACTAGCTGAATCTCTTCTAAAATCAAGTGTTGACGAATGCAAGTCCCCATTAAATTTTAGATATATAAATCCCGATGGAATAATAAAAGCATTTAGAGAATTAAAACTGAAAAGCACAGAAGACCTATGGGGAATCTCTGTTAATATCATTAGTACAATTATAAATACTATAGCCCCATATCTTACAATCATTTTTAACAAATGTATTGATGATAGAGAATTCCCAACTACAATGAAATTTAGTAAAATAATTCCTTTATTTAAATCTGGTGAGAAAAGTGACCCCTCCAATTTTCGACCAATATCTATTTTACCAGTTCTTAGTAAAATATTTGAAAAAATTATGTTTAATCAACTATTATCTCATTTTTTTCTGAATAAATTACTACATAATAAACAATATGGTTTCACGAAAGGTAGAAGCACAACCGATGCTGGAGTTGCACTCTTGAAACATATATTTGATGCTTGGGAGAGTAAGCAAGACGCTTTAAGTGTCTTTTGTGATCTTTCAAAAGCTTTTGATTGTGTAGATCATCAAACTTTACTTAAAAAACTGAGACATTATGGTGTATCAAAGAAGTCTTTAGATTTAATAAATTCATATCTCACAGGTAGAACGCAAAAAGTATGTATAAATAGAGCTGAGTCTTCCGGATCACCTCTAACTATGGTTGTACCGCAGGGATCGATATTAGGACCGCTGTTGTTTCTTATATATATAAATGACCTTCCTTACTTTACAAAAGATCTATGTGAGATGGTATTGTTTGCAAATGATACATCAATAATTTTCAATTATTGATGTACAATAATTTTCAAAATCAAAAGGGGCCAAGAATCTTTCGATGATGTGAATTATGCCCTCTCGCAAGTATTGCATTGGTTTACTACCAACAATCTTTTGCTCAATGCGAACAAAACTAAATGCATTAAATTTACAATGCCTTATGTGAGACAGGTCTCAACGCATATTATTGTAAAAGATGAACAACTAGATACGACTAATTCCTCAACGTTCTTAGGAATAACTTTAGATTCCCGTTTGCAGTGGGGTGCTCATATTGAGGCTTTATCGGGAAGACTTAGTTCAGCTGCTTATGCCGTGAGAAAGATAAGACAACTGACTGATGTTGAAACGAAAAAGATTAGTGTATTTTAGTTATTTTCACAGTTTAATGTCATACGGCATACTGTTATGGGGCTCAGCTGCAGATATTGAAACCATATTTGTCCTGCAAAAGAGAGCTGTTCGGGCTATTTACAATCTTAGACCCCGAGATTCGCTAAGAGAACTATTTAAAGAAATTAACGTACTGACAGTCGCTTCACAATATATTTTTGAAAATATTATGTATGTTCGCAAAAATCTGCACTTGTTTACTAAGAAAAATGACATACATAAGTATAATACAAGGCATAAAGATAAACTTGCCGTTCCAATGTTTAGATTGCACAAGGTAGGAAGTTCTTTAATGGGCAATTGTATTCGTTTTTTTAATAAATTACCACAATCCATTATTGAAATGCCTGTATATGAATTTAAATTGCATGTTAAAAGGACTCTAATGAAAAAGGGCTATTACACCGTTAGTGATTATATAAATGATAAATATGTGTGGATTTAAAGCTGCTTAGCTCACAACAAATCTTGTAAAATATTTATTTATTTTTAAAATTTAAAATTACTACATAATAAACAATATGGTTTCACGAAAGGTAGAAGCACAACCGATGCTGGAGTTGCACTCTTGAAACATATATTTGATGCTTGGGAGAGTAAGCAAGACGCTTTAAGTGTCTTTTGTGATCTTTCAAAAGCTTTTGATTGTGTAGATCATCAAACTTTACTTAAAAAACTGAGACATTATGGTGTATCAAAGAAGTCTTTAGATTTAATAAATTCATATCTCACAGGTAGAACGCAAAAAGTATGTATAAATAGAGCTGAGTCTTCCGGATCACCTCTAACTATGGTTGTACCGCAGGGATCGATATTAGGACCGCTGTTGTTTCTTATATATATAAATGACCTTCCTTACTTTACAAAGATCTATGTGAGATGGTATTGTTTGCAAATGATACATCAATAATTTTCAATTATTGATGTACAATAATTTTCAAAATCAAAAGGGGCCAAGAATCTTTCGATGATGTGAATTATGCCCTCTCGCAAGTATTGCATTGGTTTACTACCAACAATCTTTTGCTCAATGCGAACAAAACTAAATGCATTAAATTTACAATGCCTTATGTGAGACAGGTCTCAACGCATATTATTGTAAAAGATGAACAACTAGATACGACTAATTCCTCAACGTTCTTAGGAATAACTTTAGATTCCCGTTTGCAGTGGGGTGCTCATATTGAGGCTTTATCGGGAAGACTTAGTTCAGCTGCTTATGCCGTGAGAAAGATAAGACAACTGACTGATGTTGAAACGAAAAAGATTAGTGTATTTTAGTTATTTTCACAGTTTAATGTCATACGGCATACTGTTATGGGGCTCAGCTGCAGATATTGAAACCATATTTGTCCTGCAAAAGAGAGCTGTTCGGGCTATTTACAATCTTAGACCCCGAGATTCGCTAAGAGAACTATTTAAAGAAATTAACGTACTGACAGTCGCTTCACAATATATTTTTGAAAATATTATGTATGTTCGCAAAAATCTGCACTTGTTTACTAAGAAAAATGACATACATAAGTATAATACAAGGCATAAAGATAAACTTGCCGTTCCAATGTTTAGATTGCACAAGGTAGGAAGTTCTTTAATGGGCAATTGTATTCGTTTTTTTAATAAATTACCACAATCCATTATTGAAATGCCTGTATATGAATTTAAATTGCATGTTAAAAGGACTCTAATGAAAAAGGGCTATTACACCGTTAGTGATTATATAAATGATAAATATGTGTGGATTTAAAGCTGCTTAGCTCACAACAAATCTTGTAAAATATTTATTTATTTTTAAAAGAGGCTGACAATAGTGACCGATTTTCTTGCGCTGCTTCTTCTCGGCACTAGCCCACAATAGTCCCGAAGCAGTGGTAGGTAAAAAAATTGGGACATGTAAAAGTGCCTTTTATGGCCAATTTACAGAAATAAATGAGTTTGATTTTGATTTGATTTTTGATTTTGGTTGAATCCACAAGTCCTAACGGTTGAACAAGATTCGCGCCAATTCCTCTCAATATTGGCAGTTCAACATCTGTTTTAAATCAAGATTTAATAGTTTCGCCTCACTTTCTCTTATAAGAGAGCACTGACTACCCAAATCCAAGTGACATTGCAATATCGAATTGTTTACCTTGATATCCATTATGTATTTACTATTTGTTTTATCGTCAATACTAACTTCAGAGACCCTTTTTTCGTTTTTATCATTTGTACGAGAATTTAAAGGAGTTTCAGTAGTTTTATTCCTATAACAATTTACCGTCTGATGACCTATCCTGTCACAATTTTTACATTTGATTAGGGGTTTTTCACATTTAGCAGCAGCTAAGGTGCCCTTTTTGATAACAATTGAAGCATCGTATACTATTGTTAAACCTGTTTTGCTCGGTCGGTTATTAATTGAGTAAGACTTATCAAATTTGTTTCTCCTTGGATTATCATTATCTTTATTACTTGAATTGCCTACCTTGACTGATCTAAAATACTTTAATACCTGTTCGGGTTCCGAAAATTGCGCCGCTTGAGCGCCAACCTTAACAGCACGATCATCTACGCCGTGAAGTAAGCAGTCTACTGCCTGCCATCCAGTTATCTTACAACGGTTGAAGAGGTTGTTTTTGACGTAATAGTAATGCTCTAATGATTCACCATATCGAACTCTGCTGTTCAACAGAGTGGGCAGACCCTGATACCATGACTTCGCGACGCCACATAATTTTGGAAGAGAATAATGTATAATTTCCCTTTCGGACCAGTTATAAATTTCTGCACACTCTTCTACCTTAATTATCCATGTTAGAACTGTCTGTTCCTTAGTCATGGGATCAAAGTCTGGGATCACATTATCTTTGTACGAAAGTTTAGGTTTATCAGTGTTTTTCACATCTTTAATAATAGAAAGTACTTTATCTAAAAGAGTATTCGTGTCATTTTCAGTAGTTTTTTAACGTTTAGGCTTTGAACGAGTTTTGAAAATAAATGACTCACCCCTACCCAATGAAAATGATGTCGACGAAGTACTTCGATGCCTGTGTCTAAGTCTCGTTCGCCGCTCGCGAGATTGCCTAATCCTTTCTCTTGATTTCCTTCTTGTTTGGTGCTCGCTCTTGCATCACGCTATCGCGTGATGTTCCAAGAATCTGCGCCGTGCAATAGTTTCCGTTCCTTCCATTATCCCGTCCTCTAAAAATCCTCCTTCCATCAACGTCACTTCTATTCGACCCTTGAGATTGGGTTCCATCCACAAAAACTTGGCTACTGTTTTCAATGGGTATGCGCCCTTGACCTCAAGCATCACCCGATCTACGCCCTTGACCTCGGGCACCATCCATTCCCAGCCCTTGACCTCGGGCATCATCAAAACCAGACCCTTGACCTCGGGTATCATCCATATTTAGCCCTTGACCTCGAGCATCATCATATCCTGGCCCTTGACCTCGAGCATCATCATATCCTGGCCCTTGACCTCGGGCAATATCATAATAATACCTTCCATGTTTCTGGAACTCGAGAGAAAACAAAGCTTAGAATGACTATACACCATGAAGATTACATCACTTCGATTAAACTTTCTACAAACGATATTTACCAACAAGAAAATAAAGGTAGGTATTTAAATTTCAGCTAAAGAAAAAACCAGTAAGTACTAAAACTAGTAATAAAATTATATTTTGCGATCATTTCCCCAAATTACTCACAGTAAAAACGAAAGAATAAAGAAGCTTTAATTATACTTTTGGGAAAAATGTCTTAAATACCTATGTAGACTGGTGTTACACGGCTGAGGCGTCGCTAAACGTTAAACTATTCGCGCAAAAGTCAAGATAAAATAGGCAAAAGCCTTAACTTATTCGTTAGTAAAATAAAGTGAAATTTAATCATTGGATTCGCTTTGCTTAGTTCGACTTTTACTTTATTTTTATTCTATAGCTAAATACTTTTGAATTTACTATTAATTCATTTCAAAAGAAAAACTGTAATAATATAAAATAAATTGTTTCCACAATCACACCAATTATCTAGCCCTAAACTAAGCAAAGCTTGTGCTATGACGGCTAGATAACGGATAAACATACTGAAATACGTTTATAAACATCCATGACTTAGGTGCAGATGCTCGTGCTCATCACACTAACATTTGCCCCTCGCGGGATTCGAGCCCGCAACCGCCAGGCATTGTAGTCCGGAGCGCGAACCACTATACCAGACGATCGTCGCCGTAATAAGAAAAAAAAAAAGAAAGACGAGAAAAAGAAAAAAATATTTAAATCTAACTAGGTTCCCATTTATTCCAGTGCAATATATCTTCTTTGATTATAAAGTTTTAAAAAAAACTTATTCCTTTTAAATCTAGACCACTTATAGCAAATAAAAATTCACTGTACTTACATTTTGCAGGCGTGCAAGGAAATTTTATTTATCCTTTGTTCATCCCACTTCTGAAGTTTAGGCGTCGATATAAGTTCAAACACCTACCTACTTTATGATTTTTAACAGTATTTATTCCACAGAGTCTGCTTTACAAAAATAGGTCTGATCACTACGACAGTACACTAACCAATGCGCCGCCATTGCGGCACGAACGCCATACTGTGGTTTTCGCCGGAAGCGGAAACTACGGTATTTTAAATTAAAGATAATTAAATTAGGCTATACTTAATACATTTTATTGCGATTATAAATTCATAATATTTTAAACAAATCAGAATGTATTTTTAAATTGTTGTCATACTTAAATTAATTGTTTTCAGTATTTTACATTAATCATAACATTAAATTAGCAACCGGAAGTGCAGAGTGTAAACGTCATTCCTTTACATTTTGGATAATTATCGGACATTACATCAAATAATATAAATTAATATACCTTTAAAATTAATTAAACCTAACAATAAGTAAAATAAAAGGTAATTAGTTTTGTTACTAACTATCAGATACAGGTATAAAACTTTTCTGTTATTAATAGTATAACATTTATTGTTTCGGAAAATAATATTCAATTTATAATTCCCGATCCGTCGAGGGTGGCCCTTATTAATTCTTTCGTATTTTCAAGAAAATCCTACTTTTTGCGTTTCGTCATTTCGTAAAGATTAAGTATTTCAATGACGCAGGAGAAGTGTCCCCCACCGAGACGTTACTAATCAGCCTATCAGCAAGTGGCTAAGACAAGTATTACATTTTGGTGGGGTGAATACCTACATCTACTATACGCCAGCAGGCATGCCTTTACTTGGCTGCCAGCGCGGCTGGGATCTCCATTGACCGCAAACGTAAGACGGCTGGATAGACTACCTACACCTCAAAATTTCGCGAGATATCTGTACAGACCGCGATGTATCGGAAACAATGTTTTCGGAAGAGCTGTTTGATTTGTCATCAAACCTGACTGAAAAGATAGTGTAATATTCACAAATATTACTACCTACACACGGAGTGAATCTTTTATTTTATTATTTAATAATTGTGATTCTTTTCTAGTTTCACGTTTGAAAATTTAGCTCGTTTAATAATATTTTGTGTAATGCAAAATAAAATAGATAAATCATATATTTTATTTCAATTACCAAAATGGTGAAGGAAAACACAACTAGCGCTCTAAACATCTACCTGGATTATATAAATATCTGAAGAATGAAGCAACGACATATTATTGATGATCAAACGAACTTCTAAGTGAAGTTCGATCATTATTATATGAGTCGCTTCATTCGAAGATATAAAGTCACCCTCCCGCCCTCAAATTAACAGAAATAACTTCTGATAAAACCCTATGTTATGCTTTAAATTATCTCTAAAATAGTGACATACAGAATGGTGGTGCTAGTGAGGATACCATTATTAAGACAAAAGTATACCTGTTCAAAAAATCAAAATACTTTTTCTCTCTAAATACGTGCGATTCTGCCTAGCAAGTTAAGGAAACTACCTGGTTATATAAGATCCGATTTTATTAGTGTTCATCCTGTTAACCTGTGACTATATAGGTGAAAAGCAATCGTAAAAACCAATTTTCAAATGTGTACCATAAAAACTAAAAAAGTTATAAATCAACAACATTGACTTCATATTGCATAAACTCGCCCTAAATCTTTGCTACGTTTAACCATCTGATTATCCGTCTTATTTCTTCCCCTTGTACAGAGCGAGAAAGAGTTGAAGATTATGCAATATGAAGTTGATGTTGTTATTTTGTAATTTATTTTTAACTTTTTTAGTTTTTTTGATAGACATTTGAAAGTTGGTTTTTACGATTGCTTTTCACCTATATAGTCACAGGTTAACAGGATGAACACTAATAAAATCGGACCTTATATAAATATCTTCGAATGAAGCGACTCAAATAATAATGATTGAACTTCACTTAAAAGTTCGTTTGATCATCAATAATATGACAGTTTAGGATAACAAGGAAAGCAAGAAATAACCTCAATGTTATTAAATCTGGATAAGACTCATCACTGTTTGAACTGGTATCACTAGTCAAGCAGCTATCATAGTATGTAATTCACGGTTTCAAATGATCAGCAGCAAATTTGTATTTGCTATTCGAGTGTCCTTCCATGTTCATTCTGTTACAGGCATCTTCTAAATAAATCGGTATAATAACTAATTAATATGTATTAATACGGAATAACGCGCGAAAGCACTAGTACGATGCGTAGAACGAAGGACGCTTTCGCCACAAAAAGAAACCGTGTTACATTTGAGCTAACCCCAGTAACTTTGAGCTAACCCCAGTAACTGATCAGGTCAATTTTTGTAATGCTCCTCGTATACCGGATACCAGAATCGATACATCCACATACATACTTTTAAACCCAAACTCAGTAATATTTAATGGACAACTGCTTTAATTCAATATTAATTTTATGACGGGTAAACTAAATAATCAATATCTGAGTTAACTTGCATGTATTCAATATTAAATGATATCTCTTGAAATTTAAATGTTATACTGACTTCTAATTTCTATGTGTTTAATTGTACGTCAAAAAGGCAGGGCACGGCTAGCTCTTAAGAAAAAATACTATTTTTAACACAGTTGCTCGTAAATTGTCTCTTATAACACCGTTTTTAGTTTCATAACTCATCATATTACGCACTTGTGCTGTAATAACATTATCGCACTAGTGCGGTAATGTACACTTTTTTTAAAAAAATCTAGCAAATGTTTGTGTCTAAGAACATTGAATATTTTACCAATATTAAATTATTTTAGGGTTAAGATGACAAATAAATATTTCATTTTACCAAATTGTATACTAATAAACACAAATTAACTTAACTATCATTTTTAGAAACAATAATTTATAGTTTATTTTATTTTTTAAATTGCTGCTACTCCGGCTGAACAGCCAGTTTTTCCTATGCCATTATTGAACCTGCGCGCGCATCGAAATTGCGGCGCGCGAAAAAAACAAAACTTACGTGCCATTTTCCATTAATAATTAGTAAAGTTGTTGCTGTGAGGTTAATTACTAACAAAAATGTCTACTTTAAATAGTAAAGACGAGTAAAATGTTATTCAACCCCGTCGGAAACATACATCTTTAGACATCCTCTGACTAATCTGTGGTCGGAAATACTTATCGAGGCACGAAACGCGAGTGATAGCCTGTTGCCGCCAAAATGCATAGAAAAACAGCAAAAACGCCAAGTCATATTCGGAGAAGGTAATTTAGATTTTAGTTTGTTTTTTCCTCGCAATTGTGTTGAAAAACGTCGTATGCAACTCGTGTGCATTGATCATTATCACACTCGGCTTCCTTACCGCGCTCGCCTGCGGCTCGCGCTTATAATAATGCCTCGTGTATAATGACCAACGTAGCACACTTGTATCATAATGTACTATTGTATTGTTGTAAACTCATTATTGTACTCCTGTGCTCCTCAATAAAGATATTATGATTATGACGTCCCGATGGCGGTGAGAGATGACCGCTAGTGCCGGGAACCGCTTATAGGGACGTTCCCATCAATCTATTCCTCGTTAATGATACTTCGTACCTGTCCTTGACCAAATATAATTCAGCTATTCGGCCTAATAAATCGGCTAGTGATCTCCGCTTACCTTTATTGACTGTCTGTTATTACAATTCCATTGTAGCCTACCCAGATAATTAACAGTCCTTAAATCTTGACCATGGTTAATTCCTACTAGTGAGTTCAAAATAGTGCAAGCAAGGGTACGGTACCCTTCAATTTGAAGTTTGAAGCCATTCGCACCAGTAGTGCTATTTGTGACGAGTAGAGAGACTAATAATTTATCTTTGACAATACACTTTTACTAAAATGATACTTCATAATTAATTAATTTTTAATAATTAATTAATATTTGATTAATTTTTAATATTATTTTAATTTATATTTAATTGAAATTGTTAAAATTAATCACATGTGTTATTTATATTTCAGCGCCAGAGTATGTAGAATATTATTTAGCTTTAAAACTTAAATCTGTAGCCATATTCCATAAAATAAATGATTTTGATTTGGTTTGAATTCTTTCTTTCTTTTCTAAAACCTTAATAGTGGAAGAGTTAATTACTTTGCTAAATGTATCAGTAATCCCCAAATATACAATACAATTAATAATTAATAATTTTTCGACGTAACTGGTTCATATAAATATTTTAGAAAATAGCTCTAACCACCCTTCTGAATGGGATGCAGAGTATCGGTAGGTAGGTACTATTCGAATTCATACGATCGTTGATGATCAAAGCGCCGCAGATCCAATAGACACAAAATGTAGGTATTTTACATTCTATAAAAGGTACTTCAAACTATATATAGCTCCGTAACCTTAGATATTGGCTTTTTGTTGCAACCATTCAAGTTTTTATTTACAAACCAAGCGTGTACAGTTCTTATGGCAGGTACAATTGTGATTATTTAGTAGTGTTGCAAAAAATCGGTAAGAGAGCGTTTAAAATCAAGAAATAGACATTTTGTTTATAAATTATACAGCTCTCGTGCTAATATAGGCACTATACATCTTATATTAATTCTTAATATTGGTTCTGTAAATGTATACTCCGCGTATTATATAGAAGATAACATCTTTTATTTATCTTACGGTAGTATTATTTACTGAGTTTTTTTTTTAAATACTCATCTAAGCCGAAAGTGCATTTTTTGGCAAATATTGAGTAATTTGTCCATTACGTCACTTTCGGAATGTTTTCAAGACGGGTCTCGAACTCTCGACACACGTATTACACCTACATGCTACGTTCTTAGTAATTACTGGCAAAAAGTGAATATCATATTACACGAAGTAATTTTCCAGACAGTTCAGCATTATTGATGTAACACGATATCAATCGTGTAACATTTAGTTTAAAGTAAGTGTTTAACACACTCAAATTAAACTTTGCTTCAGTGTTTAGCCTCATGAAGTTTAAATAATGTCCTATTTTATGCATACCTAAGTAACCTTCCTTGTTTAGGATAATCTATCGGTCTGATCTGTTTAAAAATCAAAGTCTCCACTTGAAAATTGAAACTTGTGAGTAGATAAATAGAAAAAGAAACTGGTATTTACAATCATTCAGTTGTATGTGTTTATGAGCACCATGAATTACGAGTGCATTTCATTATGAGTTTTTAGAGCGGAACAATTCCAAAAATCCTAAAGCTAGTATCCCAAAAATCAGTTGACGTTTCTTGGATCCGCAGATTCTCAGCCCGACTTACTATATTATTATGTATGTTTAATAATCGTCGGACATTTGAGTTTGTTACTTTTAAAATAGAACAGTTTGTTTGTGGAATTTATAATATAACCTGACTCGTATTTTTTTAAACTAGTAGACCTCATAAAATAAAACATACTAATTACCACATTTTAGACAATACCTACCTACTCCCCGTATAAACACGGGGCCATTGTTCATGTTTATGAGAAAATTCGTTGTCTGTACACTAAAAACTTTTATTCCTACGTGTATCGTTAATTCCTGGTTTAGCAATATAGATTTACTCTTTCAGCCCCCGGATTATCATAGTACCCTCGTAGCTTGCTGTGTCAACTACGACATTACCGTTTCTAACGGATCTAACTAATTTCCTAATGAGACCACGCTTGCCAGTGCTAAGCTATTTATGATTAATCTGAATTTAAATAGAAACCAATGAAATTGATCCTTAAGTAAGCGTCTAGCTATTTTAAATTTAAATATTATAATATTAACAGCATGGTACAATGAATTAATATAAAATACTGTTAAAAAAACTATACTTAACATGTCGTATTAAAATGTATAGCGATTAAATTATTATTTTTGGTACATGAACTCAGCTTTTCATAGCCAGATAATTTAGGAATAGCAAATTTACGATAATAATATTATTTTCAACACAGTTGCTCGTAAATACACTCTTATAACACCGTTTTTAGTTTTATAACTCATCATATTACGCACTTGTGCTGTAAAAAGATTATCGCACTAGTGCGGTAATGTAAACTTTTTTTTTTAAATCCAGCAAATGTTTGTGTCTAAGAACATTGAATATTTTACCAATATTAAATTATTTAAGGGTTAAGATGACAAATAAATATTTCATTTTATCAAATTGTATATTAATAAACACAAACTAACTTAACTATCATTTTTGGAAACAAAAATTTATAGTTTATTTTATTTTTTAAATTGCTGCTACTCGGCTGAACAGCCAGTTTTTCCTGTGCCATTATTGAACCTGCGCGCGCATCGAAATTGTGGCGCGGGAAAAAAACAAAACTTACGTGCTATTATTTGGTAAAGTTGTTGCTGTGTGGTTAATTACTATCAAAAATGTCTACTTTAAATAGTAAAGACAAGTAAAATGTTATTCAACCCCGTCGGAAATACTTATCGAGGCACGAAACGCGAGTGATAGCCTGTTGCCGCCAAAATGCATAGAAAAACAGCAAAAACGGAGAAGGTATTTTAGATTTTAGTTTGGTTTTTTCCTCGCAATTGTGTTGAAAAACGTCGTATGCAACTCGTGTGCATTGATTATTAGACACTCGGCTTCCTTACCGCGCTCGCCTGCGGCTCGCGCTTACAATAATGCCTCGTGTATAATAATCAACTTTGCACACTCGTATCATAATGTACTATTGTCTATCACTACTTTTGTAAATTGTGACAGTCATATTTACTTTACTTTTGCAGATAAATGGCTGCCTGGTCGTTTGCATAAGTACCGATTTAATTTGGAAACCTGACTAGTCGTTTGGATACCGATTTAATTAGTTGTGTTAATTTCTGAAGTATGTAGATAAATAGATACTCGTTATTGCACACCAAACTAAGAAGTTACAACACCTTTTTGAATCGGGCACTAATCACTGGATTGAATTTCATCAAACGCAAGTTCTTTCCACGGATCGCCACTTTTATTCAAGAGTTGTGCGTGAAGCTATTGAAATCAAAAAGTATAAAAATTTCAATCGGGAAGACGGTTTCAAATTATCCGCGACATGGAATCCAGTGATTAAAAATAAACAATCTCGTTTTGTTTCGCGATCGAGTTCTCACCTGAATACGGACGCGGCGGTTAGTGTGCAGAATAGGGACACAGTGAGTGTAGTGTGTGACGGTACTTGGCGTGAAAATAATATTATGAGGGTAGATGAAGAATCTGCCTCTGATACGGAGTGAAGACATCGCTGTTCCAGTCAGCCTGTGACCACGGTCGGTGTAACCCGATCGAAACGTCAGACAAAAGAGGTAACATTTTGTACCTAAATTATAATCGCGTTATTTCCCGTTTCATTGAGTTTTAAATTATGCAACGCAAAAGTTTAAAAGTAATTAAAGAAGTTACAGTTGATATTTACAGAAAGATGTACAATTTAAGCGGTCTTATCGCTATTATGTACCACTGATCAAATAAACTACTGTATATGTATCATAGTCTCAAGACGTTGTAGGTCTGGTATACCGTTGGATTTCATATGTCAACCGGTACCATTCGCGTGAGGTGCTTGCGTGTTTGGTCAGGCAGAGCTACATTCAATATTTCGAGGATCGCCTTCGCGATCTGCTATGGCACGTTTTCGCCGATGCCCATCTTATAAGCTAATTTCAGGCCACAGCCCAAATTAGTATAATTTGCATAGTTAGTAAGGAAGAAACAAACAGACAAAGAATGAGTCAGATACTCAAGATACACGGAAGAGCGAATATATAACAAGTTGTTTAGTTATATAGCTTGTAGTTATTAACTGCTTTATTGGTGCTTAATTAGGTTAAATATTGAGGTATAAATAAATAAATAATAAATAAATTGTTTTCACAATCACACCAATTATCTAACCCCAAACCAAGCAAAGCTTGTACTATGGCGACTAGACTTAGGTGCAAATGCTCGTGCTCACCACACCAACATTCGCCCCTCGCAGGATTCGAACCCTTATAATATAATACGTACCGTGAGGTATAATGCGGTGTTGAGAAATTAAATTATTTATTTCAGTGATTACCAAAATATTGCCGCGATTTATTAATGTTTCATCACGTATTTGGATCGGCATTATAAAAACACAATTGTGAGTTAATTATCTTATAGCTTGTTGATTTTTATAGCACTTATTTCGAGTATGTAAGTTTTGCAATGAAACAATAATCATCTGTTTTCTCAACAACAACAAAAGAAGGGAACATTCAAATATGCGAGTAAATCTACTTGTAATGTAGGTATTTAAAAAAAACTATCTTAGCAGAAAAGTAAAATTATTACGCTAGCGTGGACATAAAGTGTGCCTCACGAGTTCATTTCAGTTTTGTACACGGGTATACAGGTACACAGATTTCGGTCAAATACTGTTTTGTTGGAATAAGTAATGTTACATAATAAAACAAGTCTGTGTACTAAGCCGTGTAAGCGAAATCAAATTATGGGTAAGTATGGAAATGTTCACTTAAAATAATATACGTACATACCATCAGTTTTACTGCAACGTTCTTACCACTTCTGATTTATTGTAAAATCAGGATTGCACCGAAAATAATACCACCAGGATCCAATTTAGCTGCTTTAATCTCTTCCTCGATAATATAATTTTCTTAATAATCAAGTGCCGTACACGTCACTCCCCGATGACTGCCGATGTCGGAATGCCGCTTGATTTCAAATTGGCATATACAAGTAAACCCTTATTTTTATTTTGTTATTCTTAAAAATCGTTTAGTCGCATTTAAATGGTTTGTGAAGTTAATTCTGAAGAAAAATGTCTAAAAGCTAACAAGAAATTATTTCGGGAGTACCGTCAAGCAGCTCAAAAACATAATTACAAGTATGTGTGGGTTAAGAATTCTACTTTTGTTACGTTGTATTTAGTTATATAAGAAAACGAATATACTTATTTTGAAATTTATTACAAACTTCTATTTCAATAAAATTAACTTTAATAGCTCAGGGTCGGGTTTCTCTTAAAACATAATTTGGTAGCACCGGAACTTCAAAAATCACGATACCGTCCTTAGGAAAGGTTGAGATGTCCGACGGTGGTGGGTAGATCGACACGTCGGCAGTTGTAGTCGTTCTCGCAGCCGGCTTAGGCCCAGAATTTATGCCCAGCATACAAACCCTGGAAATCCGGATTTTGGCCGATTAGTAAAATGTCCGACTATTCACCCTGACTGCGACATGAACTCGATCTACAATTTGCGAAGCTTAAATATGATTGCGTGTAGATAAAAGTGGATCATGATTTGAATTTATTATTACTATATAGCAATCAAGATGAGGCAGTCAAGGTTAAAGGCAATAGAAAGCAGAAGGACTTAAGGAGACCTAACACAAGACTTAACACTTTCAAGCTACGGCACGGTAGCTTTAATTATATTTCTAAGCTAGCTTAACTAATATTTAAATAAAAGGCTCTTGCCTAATTAAGAACCTATTTACTTTTAATACTACGTACTACTAAATAAAGTATAATATTATGTACTAAAATATGTACGGAAATGTACTACCCACAACTAGGAGCAGGTTTTAATGGTAGTAAGAAATAACTACACATCCACAAAACAATAAATCCTATATCAATTAATTATTAAAACACTAAATACTTTTTAATAGATTTTCTTATTAGTTGGAATTACGGCCAACGATATCACTGCACAAGTAAAGGACATGTTAAGGTCATGCGCAGTGGAACTACTTACACACTAATATACTTAAACAAATGCACCACTTACCCAATAACGGGGTTAATAACTCTTAAACACTTTGTATATTTTACGAAGTATGTATGTAGATATAATTTTATAAAATATTGTAAAACACTAGATTTGTGTTGTACACTGCAGATAACTGCAACGTATTTTTTGGTCGAGAAGCTAATGAGTAGTGACTCGGCGATCCGCGATATATCATCACGGTTCGTTCGCCGTTAGTAGGCGGTGAACGAATTACCAAACCATCCGTGCATAAAAATATAAGAACACGGAACAATTATTGAATCCACGTCTTAACCGACTGTTGGAATGAAAAGGAATAACTATTATTTTTATATGTAAATATTTGTTTCTATGGTAGTTTTATATACTTAGTTATTTATTTGTGTTTATGTTTTATTAGTAATCAAGTTGACAGTATGATACAATATTTTAATATTTAAGAAAGTATAATTATTTTGGTATTTAATTAAGTTATTTTATTAGTATTAGGTTGTAGTTTTTTGTGTATTATACTTTTTATTATAATTGTTCACGTTAACCGTGACAGTACCCCCCTCCTTAGAAAAGGATTTTGCTATATCAAAATCCGGAAAACAAAAGCATACAGGTATATGACTAAGCATCGTATGTTTTCATTTTTAAATCTTTTATATGCCAAGCGCCAATATCACACCCATCCTTGTCTTCTAAGATATATACAAGAGGTGACCGTTTTCCTATAACAAGGAACTTCTCAAATTTTGGGGCAAGCTTTTTTTTGCAAAATGGGCGCTTTTGTCGCTTTGGAAAAAACACCTCTTCCAAACAAAATCACCAATTGAGAACTCAGCGTCTTTTCTACGTAGGTTATAACGTTGAGTTGTTTTTTGGTGACTATGCCACAGAGCAGCTTGAACTTTGTTAAATACTTCTCCTAGGTGTCCTAAGTTCTCTGCATAAATGTCTCGTGGTAGGAATACTATTTCATTTGGTACATCGTTGTCCACAAAATGTGAACCACAAGATACCAGTTCACGGCCATGTACTAGGAATGATGGAGTGTAACCAGTTACTTCATTTACCGAGTTATTAATAGCAAACTGGATTTTAGGCAATACGGTATCCCAAGCTCTGTGGTCGTTGTTAATTAGAGTGGATACGGCTGTAATAATGGTTTTATTATATATCTCCACGGTATTGACCTGGAGAGTATATTTTGGCGTAAAATGAATATTTGGTATTTTATATTTGCTCATTAAAGTGTCTAGATGCTTGCTTATAAATTGAGAACCGTTGTCCATGATAACAGTTTGGGGAATACCGTGTACCAAAAATACATTGTCTTCTAAAATCTTGCACACGGCTATAGATGTTGCTTGTCTTAGTGGGAATAAGAGACAATATTTGGAGAAGCAGCAGGTTATAACAAACAGATAGCAGTTTTGTTTTCTACGTATAGGCAAAGGGCCGACCAGATCAATAGATATTGTCTGAAATGGTCTGGAACACTCTTTTGGTCGTCCCATTTTACCGAGAGTACCATGAGTAGGTTGCTTATAGGCGAGACAAATCTGGCAATTGGTAACAAATTTGACGACATCACTGTGCATACCGGGCCAGTAATACCTTAAGAGGAGACGACATTAAGTTTTGAAAACGCCCAAGTGTGCTGCTATTTCCTGTGAGTGATTATCCAGAATGATATTTTCACGTTTTTCCAATGGTATTACCTCCAGCTAAATTCAGTTACAAGGGAGTTTTTACTTTTCATGTACCGATAAAGGGTGTTTCCCTCTATCATATAATTGGGGAAATTGGGTGGCGTTTTTAAACAACCGTTGAAAATGTTAAGATACCAACTGTGTCTAGAAGGGTCGATAGAATGATGAGTATCGTTAGTTCCGTTAGAAGTTAAGGTTGAAATTTCAGCTACAGCGCAACGCAATAACGCATCGATCATCGTATAATGTTATCTTTGCTACGGCGGTGTTTTATTTCAAAATTGAAAGAAGATAATCGCACACCCCATCTTGCAAGCCGACCAGTGGGGTTGGAGAGTGAAAGAAACCACTTTAGTGCCGAATGGTCTGTATAGACTGAGAAAGGTTTTCCATTTTCGAGGTAACAGCGCCAGTGCTCTAATGCAGTCAAAACAGCAAGGGCTTCTCTTTCAGTCACGCTATAGTTGCGCTCGGCACTAGAAAGAGACCTGATAAGCAACTGGGTGCTCGATACCATTAGTAGTTTGAGACAACATTGCTCCTACGCCAAAATCGCTAGCATCCGTGTGTACGTCGAAGGGAATATCAAAATTGGGGCAGGCTAGAATTGGAGATTCTACCAAGAGTGATTTAAGATGCTGAAACGCCTTATCTGCTTCAGGAGTCCACAAAAAGGGCGGGGAGTTCCTTTTAGTTGACGTCAATTTATTTAAAGGGCCAGCGATTGTACTGAAGTGTGGAATAAAACGCCTATACCACGAAGCCGTACCTAGGAATCGCTTAACATCCTTTTTAGAGGCAGGGGTAGGGAAGTTTAAAATTGCGTCTACCGTTTCTGGATCAGTACGTAGGCCTTGTTCATCCACAACATAACCAAGGTAACGTAGTTGATTGCAGAAAAATTGACATTTATCAAGGTTGATAGTCAAATTTGCGTCGCGTAGTTTTCCTAGCACACGGTCTAAGAGTGCCACATGTTCACCAAAAGTCCTACTGATCACAATGACGTCATCAAGGAAACAAAACACTTTTAGCTCGAATTCAGGGCCAAAAAGTAGATCGACTAGTCGTTGTTGAGTAGCTGGGGCATTAGTCAAACCAAAAGCAGTTACTTTAAACATTAGTGTGCCACGACCTGGTACATAGAAAGCTGTCTTCTCACAATCAGGAGGGTGGATTGGAATTTTCCAGAAAGCTTTAGATAAGTCTAGCTTAGACATGTATCTAGCCTCTCGCAAGTTGTCCAATATCTCGGAGACATAAGGTAAATTATAAGCGTCTTTTTTAGTGACCGAATTTAGTCTTCGGCTATCCAGGCAGAATCGTGGCTTCCCATCTTTTTTATCTACGACTAGCACAGGGGAAGAACATGGACTTTCGCTAGGTTCGATTACATCCAAAGCTAGCATTTCATCGACTTGCTCCGTGATAATTTTTTGCTTTAATGGGGACATGCGGTAATACCTTTGTTTTATGGGAGCTGCTTCAGTCGTATCAATTTTATGTGTAATAAGATGAGTCCTACCTAAGCCTTTGTGCTCAAATGATATTTGTTCAAATTGTTTTATGGGTTCATCAGCAATTTGTTTTTGGTGGTCATCAAGATTTTTGTAGGGGTTAATGCCAGTGTTTAACGCCAACTCCAAGAGCTTAAGATCATCTTTAGAAAGAAAACAGAGCTTAGGTAAATTGTTTGGCAGTATATGGAAAGAAGACCAAAAGTCGATGCCCAAAAGCAAAGGGATGTCAACCTCTGGTATTACATGAGCTATATAATAGTTGCACGTTGATTATTAAATATGATTGGTAAATGTATAACTCCTAATGATTGCATCTTTTGGCCCCCAGCAGCTATAACCTCAATAATAGGGCTGTTGCTAGTTTTAAACTTGTAATTGTCTAATAATTTGTGTGAATTTTTACCTATAATACTTACTACAGATCCGGAGTCTAATAAACCATACATTGCTAGACCCTGATTGTTATCAATATGAATTTTTACATAAGGCCTTGGGTCATTAATTGGTTTAGGATTGTAGCTACTTTATATGTTTAAGAAAAGGTTTTTATAAAAGTCAACCAATTCTCCCAATCTAATTTGTCGAAATATTTGCTACAATCCAATTTATTTAGTTTTTTGAATTTTTATGGTAAGGGTAATTTGGTGACTTTTCACAATTAGGGCAAGTAGGGTAAGTGACATCCTTTTTTCCACATTTAACACATTGATGGACAGTAACGTCCACGGGCGTTCAGATAGTAAATAATGATACGACAGAACGCCTGTAGACGTCATAGTTATTATTCATGTCACGGCAGTACGTCTGAGGGCGTTTGATTTTCAATACTTTTACAAGGAAGAACATGTTGTAGTGTCACCGCAAAAGTAATGCGGCTTTCCTACTGTCATCGTGCATAGTTCTACAACACGTCAAGTTACACACACATTGACAGAATTCCGGTACCCCTCTCCCCGCACAGTACGCTCGTGGGCGTCGTGTTTTCATACATTTAGTCACGTAGTGCGCGTCGGTGGTAGGATTAGTGACACCTCATACTTTCGCGCGCAAATAACGGTTCGAGTGGTAAGTTATCAACGTATTTTTGTGTTTTTATTTATCGAAACATTCAAATTCAATTCATGTAACTTACGTATAAGGTAATTGTGCTTCTTATATTAGTAGTTGCCTGTTTTGAATGTAGTTATTTGGTATTGAAACAATAATGAATTTATCTACAGATGGCGCCTGGAGATCCGTACGAAAGGGAACAAAAACGGTTGTTAGAATTGTTCAATGAAGCTGAAACTCCGGAATCTAGTGAAGATCCATATGCTGATGATGGGGTATACGGGTCCGACAAGGACTACTATCCTTCAGGCGACGAATCGTTGAGTTCTGACGATGCTGCTGGACGCCGCCCACAAAAACACGCTAGTAACTCATCTGGTGAGTCTTCTTCGTCTAGTGATTCGGATGATAGTGATAAAACATTTTGCCCTTCCGAGGACGAACGACGGAATAAGAATATTTCAGTTACCCAAAACCTTCATGTTTCGGAGGCGAAGTCATCTGGCATTCCTTTATCGTCAAACGATCGGCTTGTAAATCAAGATGATCGTCCCAATTCACCAGATATTTCTGATCAGCCTACTAGCCCAATCAGTCATGCTCCCAGGACATCTGCTGAGATACCTTCAGTAGAAGAAGGTTGGTCTGACACGGTGACTGATATACCTGATTTTAATTTTGATAACGCTGCTTCTGGTATTCAAGTAAACATTGATAACATAGAAAATGTTATGGACTTTTTTCATCTAGTTTTTCCACGGAATTTCGTTGAATATCTGGTAATATGTACTAATAGTTATGGTAAATCTTTGTGCCAAACTAACAAACCACATACAAGATATAGCCGCAAAGCTGTCTTTCGTGAAACCAATTATGAAGAAATGCTAAAACTTCTAGGACTAAGCCTTCTGAAAGGTCATATAAAATGTCCTAAACAAAGGAACCTTTTTACTTTAACCAAAGCAATGTATTATCATCCGATATTTACCTACACTATGTCAGGGCGACGGTATGAACAATTATTACGCTGTCTATATGCATCGGAATTGGAGGCTAAAGGACAACAGAAGATTATAAAATTCATAGATATGTTGACTATTAACTTCAGAAAAATATATAGTGCAGGCGAGAATTTGTCATTAGATGAGTCCCTACTTCTATTTCGGGATCGGTTACATTTTCGACAGTATATAAAGTCAAAAAAAGCCCGATACGGAATTAAGTTCTATGAACTTACTACGTTTGATGGCTATGTACTCAATATATTGATGTACTCTGGTAAGGAAACAACAAATCAGAATATGGATGGGGATGAATCTAAGACAGAATAACTAGTGTTAAGGTTGATGCGGCCATATTCGCTTCGTGGTCATCACTTGTTCATGGACAACTATTATAACTCTGTAAAGTTGTCACAGAAATTGCTTGATTTGAACACTAATAGCACCGGCACCTTACGTTAGAGTCGTAAAGATAATCTTAAATTTATTACGACAAAAAAATTGAAAAAAGGCGAGCATGTATGGGCTCGCAAAAACAAGTTATATATTTTCAATTGGAAAGATAAACGCCCTGTCCTGATGGTTACCACTAAAGTTCATCCCTCGATTATAGAAGTTTCAAACAGATTTGGCATGTCCCGTTTAAAGCCTGCCGAAGTTGATACATATAACAGAAAAATGTCTGGCATTGATCGTTGTGATCAGATGGTATCTTACTATTCTTGTCCCCGAAAAACCATCAGATGGTACAAGAAAGTAATATTTCACATGATGGACATTGCAGTGTGGAACGCCTTTTTTCTTTATAGAAATTATAAAAAAAATAATTCAAGCTTGTACTCGTACATAAACTACCGAGAAGAACTGATACAGGAATTGATTAGGCTGGACAAAAATTTGAAGGGAAGCGACTTGATAAAGACATCCAGTATTCACGATAACAGGCGATTCCGACCCACGACGACATGCACTACTAATATACCCGAAAATGATGGGAGTGTAATGCAAGGTCACTGGCCAGAACAAATGCCTGCACGACCTGGAACTACAAAAAAATTTGCATTTTTAAAATGGAAATTTTGTACACAAAAAAAGATACGAAAGGAAACGAGTTACCGTTGCAAAGGCTGTTCTGATAAACCTCCTCTTTGCCCATCTTGCTTTGAACCATATCATGCAAGTTTACTAAATCCTGATGATGATTAAATTATATTGTAACGAGTTGATTTAAATAAGTTTTAACTTACAAGAAAATATTATTAATATTAAGGTCAGATTTTGTCATTAGATTGCTTCTTAAAATATGATGCTGGCAGACTACAATTGTGATAATTTAATTTCGGAATTTAAAAAAGGCTGATTACATAAGTAAATTTAAATTAAACTTTACCTTAAGGTGACTTATAGAATAGTATTGCGTTTAAGTTAGTACTTAAATAACATTGTTAGTGAAATGTTGCTGTGATTACTATCATAATACCTAGTGGTAAACGTACATCCAAAGCTAAAAGAGTTTTAATGTTATATTTGAATTTCAATAAAGGTAAGATAAAAAGATGATTATATTAGCAACTTGTTAATTATTAAAGAGGCTGATTACTTTTGTGATTATTATTAAACAAATTTATATAAAAAATACTGGTTTTATTACTATTATCTGTATAATCAACTTTACGGCTATAGGCGTGTAGTCCCTATGCGTAGTTTTCTTTACATGCAACATGACATATGCCCATACACGTAAGCGCCTATAGGCGTACTTTCACTCAACAACATTTTACGTATCACCGTATTGACAGTACGCTCATAAACGTAAGCGCCTAAAGGCGTTCTGTCACTCAACAACATTTTACGTACAACCACATTGACAGTACGCCCATAGACGTAAGCGCCTATAGGCGTTCTGTCACCCAACAACATTTTACGTACAACCTCATTGACAGTACGCCCATAGACGTAAGCGCCTATAGGCGTTCTGTCACCCAACAAAATTTTACGTACAACCACATTGACAGTACGCCCATAGACGTAAGCGTCTATAGGCGTTCTGTCACTCAACAACATTGTACATACAACCGCATTGACACTACGCCCATAGGCAATGTATGAGAATAAGAAGTGTCATTTAGAAAGAAATTCTTAACTTGTACTGTCCACCAACGTGTTAAAGCAAATTAGAAACTTAGGCTCTTTGCAGTTTTTTAAAGAATGAGTCTGTGTACGACAGCTAGGGGAAAATGGACATTTAACATCACCATTATTATTTGTGATAGGGTTAATTGGTACAGATTCTAATACATTAGCGTAGTTGGGAGTATTATTTATTTTAGTATAGTCATTTTGTTAAGTGTAGTTATAAGTTTTATAGGAATTATTAAATGTTTTATTTTTAGATGTACTAGGTTTATTATACGCAAACTCAGGGGCAATCGTTTCTGAAGTTACCCTAGGTGGTTCTCGGAATTGCAGCAACCGGGACTGGTAGTTTTCAAAGTTGCGGCATTGACTACGTAAGGCTTTAATGGTTTTAATTTTCGGAGAGTTAGCTAATGTGTTAGCATAACAGGGTCGTATATTGTGTAACAATATTTCTAACTTTTCACTCTCTGGTACTGTATAGGACAACCGAGAAAACATGCATTGCATGATAGACAGATATATAGTTATGTTCTCTCCTTCACCTTGTGATCGTGCGCGAATCTCTGACATTAATCTGTAGTCGTAGTCAAACGGTCCAAAGTCATTTTTTAAGATAACCACTAGTTCTTCCCATGTTTCAGTTGTGTCTCGTATACTACGGAACCAATGCAAGGCATTGTCTGTAAAAATTTCTGCAGCAAATGATAGTTCCCTATCAGAAGTTATATTACGGGCCTTTATAAATTCGTCAACTTTCTCTATAAATGCTCGTACACAGGTTTTACCATCATATTTTAATTTAAATTAGTCTGAGCTAATTCCGCGACCACAAGTCACAGCAATACTGGTGGTAGGATTATTATCATTGTTTTTTGCCCTATTATCATCGTCCAGTATCGGAGTACCTAGTTTTATTTTTATTTTTTATTTTATTTATTAGGAAAACAAACAGCAGTTTTATAACACATATAAACACACATTTATTAATTGTACATTTGCCAAAAGAGTTTTCACCAGTAATTTATACATAAGTATCGCTAAAAAGTTAATGCCGTTATGCCTCGCGCCGAGCAAATGATTTTGTTCTACCCGCTGCCCGACTTGCGCTTTTTAAAAACGGTCCGTCCTATATGGCTGTCAAAGTTTACAATCATTTGCCCAACTTGCTCAAAGCCCTCCAAGGTACTAAATTTGATAAAGAGTTAAAGAAGTTATTACTTGCCAAGGCATATTATGATTTGAATGAATATTTCAGGGACAAATTTTAAATATTATAATTCTTGACGTCTTTGACATTATTTTATTGTGACTATGTATAAATGTGAATTTTATTTTGACAATTGTAATTTAATTTTAAGACGTAAATTTTGACATCTTGAAATCTTGGCATGACCTAATTATACCAATTTATGAATGTAATATTGTATGAATGTAATGATGACATGTAAATATAATTATAACTTTAATTTGAATTCACGAATGCCTTATAAAGGTTGTAATGTTACTATTGACCATCTATAATGTACATTATGAAGTGATTAAATGAATATGAATATGAATATGAATGTAACACGAGACACACGCTTGAACATGCTACTGCGGCGTTCATTAGGACTACTAATTTTCACTTTTTTAATAATGACTTAAATTTATTTGGTTTAAGGCCGAAAATATCAATGTGACAATACTTGGAGTTATATAATTTCATAGTTCTAAGGATGAAACGGTTATGTGCATATTTAGTACGACAAGTCGAAATAGAAAAAGTATCACATGATCTTGTGTTCGCTCTCGGACATCGCAACAAGATTTTACTTAAAAGATAAGGCGAATTAACGTAGCCATTAATAATTTTGTACAGTAATAATTGATCGCAGTGTTCTCTTCGCTGTGCAAGGGAGACAATGTTGTCTGCATTAAAGTCGCTTCGAAATTTGTAAGTCATTCTCTTGATGAATTTCCTCTGAATCTTTTCTATTAAATTAATATATGTTAAATATTGCGGATTCCAGACAGTTGAAGCATATTCAAGTTGAGATCTGACTAAACTATGATACAGTAGCATTAATGTGGCTACGTTGGTAAATTCGACACTTTGCCTAAAAATGAACCCCAACATCTGATATGCCTTAGTGGTAATTTTATTTATATGTGATGAAAACAACAATTCACTATCCAGTGTAACACCCAAGTCTCTCACCTCGGTAGAACGATTAAGATTTTGACCAAAAATTTTATAATTATATTGTATTGGATGTTTTTTTCTACTATAAGAAATTACACAGCATTTATCAATATGCAGAAACAATTTATTATCAATACAATAATTACACAATCGATTTAAATCGTCTTGTAAGGCTATACAATCTTCTACAGATTAAACGACTGTAAAAATTTTTGCATCATCGGCAAATAGAAGAAATTTGGAACTACGAAAACAATCCACTACATCATTAATAAAAATGATGAAAAGTAAGGGTCCAAGGTGAGAGCCCTGGGGCACACCAGATGATACTGGTATAAAACTAGACTTAAAACCTTTCAGTGTAACCGCTTGAGTTCTGTTTATGAGATAAGATTTGAGCCATCTCAGAAGGTCGCCATGTATACCAATGTACTCTAATTTACTTAGCAAAATTTGATGAGGGATTTTATCGAAACACTTCGAGTAATCGTTGTACACGGCGTCCACCTGAAAACCACTATCCATACTATGTAGTACTTGGTCAAGAAATTCACACAGATTGGTTTCTGTAGACCGCTTGTTGATAAAACCGTGTTGTTGGGTTATTAGAAGCGGCCTTACAGCTGGAAACAGAGAATCGAATATTTTTTTTTCAAATACATAGTTTGGGAATCACTGATAACTTGGATATGCCTCTGTAATTACGAATATTGTGTTTGTCACCGCTTTTAAAAATGGGAACAACAAGTGACTGTTTCCATACCGTTGGCATTACTCCGCGAGAGCTGGTATAGGAAAGAGATCGGGTTCGATAATTATTTGCAACACATTTTCAAAAAGTAGGGATGGAGCCCATCAGGACCCGCCCCTTTGTTAACATCAATATGTGACAGATATTTTTGCACAATCGACGCCGACATTTCGATAGATTCGATTAAACAACTATTCGATTCACGACACTTGTGGTTAACAGAAGCCACAGACAGATTGAAAAAAGAGTTAAACATATTCGCAATCGCTAAACCATCAGATCCAGTTAAATCGTCATAGTACAATGTGTCCGGAATCGTGTTCGTACCTTTCTTTGACTTAATATATGACCAAAAATGCTTTATATTTTGATTTATGTTCTTTTCTGTCTTTATAATAAAAGATCGATGGCATGAACTCTGTAATGATTTGATTTCTTTGCGTAACTCTGAAAATTGAAGGTAGTCACTATATCTATTATAAGATTTCCATTTTTTATGAATTTTATTTTTCTTTTTGATTAACTGTACCAGTGGACGAGAGTACCAAGCAGGATAACTATGACCATGGATTGAAGTTCTTTTAGGGATATGAAGTTCAACGACTACGTCAATAGCTTTATAAAATTTTTCAACCGCCAAATCCACTGATTGAACATTAAGATGCCGCTCCCAATCAATATCTACAATGGCGCGCTTGACGGCCTCGTAATCGGCCGCATAAAAGTGGCGAACAGTGTGCGGCGCGGGCCGCAAGAGCGGCGCGACGCCGGCCGGCGCGCAGCTGAAGCCCAACGCCGGGTGGTGCTTATCCTCCGGGAGCGACAGCGGCTCAACACGATTAACGGTGCATTCTAGGCTAGAAACTATGAGATCTAAGTGTCTATTATTATGATTACTAATACTGTTGTATTGCGACCATCCCACATAAGACAAAAAAGCGTTAAGCTGGGTAGTTAGCTTGTCCTTATAAGGATTAACAAGACGCCCGGTCCAGAACCGACAACCCAGGACGCATTGCGTATATTAAAATCACCCACAATGATATATTCGTCGTTCGGTTCATCCAAACATAAGTCAGATATAAAATCGAAAACTTTTGTTCCGACGCCTCCTGATTATTACTTTGAAGAAAATAACAACAAAATATATACAAGTTCGCGGGACCGCGGGACCGATCCAAGGTAATCCGAACGGTCGCAATCTCAGTATCGGCTAGCGAGGGTAGCGGACGCACTGTCCGCATGTCAACCGGCAGCCCGTGGCGCACCGCAATGAGCGCGCCGCCGCCCCTCGTAGTACCGTGACTTTTATAGTTTCTATCCATTCTGTAAACCTCGTATCGAGAATCGAACAATTCCGAGTCAAATATACCAGGCAGAAGCCAGGTTTCCGTTAAACAAATTATATCGTAATCGGACAACAATAAATTATTTAGAAACAATCCCGTTTTGCCTCTTAATCTCCGTACGTTTTGGTAATAAAACCTTAACATCGCAGTCGTAATGTAAAAATATTATTTTTTAATGGTACGTTAAAACAAACCATGATACATTTATATGAGTATTGTTTGCAAATGTTAATTAAGAAAAAAATATTTGAGTTACAAGAACACAACAACATGTGACTCCAATCATAGGCATTGACGTAATATAAATCAGCGTCAACAACTGTGCTTAAAGAAGCGGCAACAGGTGCAAAAAGCTGCATATAAAACATTATAGAAATTGCGCACATTAAAAGATAATTAAACTTATGTCGGTAGTAAGCCAATTCTTTGTTCGAGAAACAAACACAAAAGCCCAATAATTCTACATCAAACCCACTATGAAACGTACAACAATGTACTACGCCCATCACCTCTTGAGCGACCCAACGCAAGCGGCATTCACATACTAAACGCGCAATGTATATTTTTATCTGCGATACCATGTCCGAGCGATCCCGAGCACAGTGCTGGAAGCTAAACAATAGCGCGTTGAGCTTGTAAGCGGTGGTCAACCTTTTGTGATAATAACCATTTATTAAAATATTGTCACATCGACAGTCGGCAAAAATTATACTACAATACAAATTTAAAGGCACAATACTTGTTTTAATAAGGCAATCAAAATACATAAAAATCTCCCTTATGTAATCTTTTTTAAAGCATCTTCAGACGTGATATGTAAAACAGGAGATTTTTTGTTTCGGCGAACCATAATGGTGCAGTTGCGTACCCAACAATAAGCGTAGCTCTTTTCCTTCGCCTTAAATTTTGCTTGTTGAAGTAAAAATTTGTTCTTAGTCGAAAGGTGATCGTTAGCATAAATCTTATTTTCCGATCCGGCAAATCCCACATTGCTTGCCTTGATAGTTTTAAGCCTTCGAAGAGCTGCCAAAAAGTCATCTTTTTTATATCTAGATTGCATTTTTAATATTATAGGTTTTATCTTTTTGGCATCAATATCGTTCTTCACTGCAACCCGGGTGACAAAGTCAATATCAGTGTTAACATTTAAAGGAAAATTAGACAACTGAGCAAGGCGCTTCATAGTTGTTATTAAATTCTCACCGTTTTTGTATGGAATTCCATTCAACTATATGTTAGAACGTCTCACCCATTGTTCATTTCTGTTGTTATCTGCTATGATGTTCTTTATCACGTCTTTAAGGTCTTCGACGTCAGACTTTACCTTCTCAAGGGGCACCAAGCGGTTTTCGATATCTGATGCACGTTGAGATATGCCATCAATTCTAGAGTTAATAGTCGATTTCAGATCCGAAATGTCATCGTTTAGTTGCCTAACGTCAGATTCTATGGTTTGAAATGCGATGAACCGTTTCTCCAGGTTTGTGACTTTGGCTAGGATGTCTTGCAGCACAGTGTCCTGAGACTGTTGTATTGGGCTTGTGGGTCTTGGACAGCTTGTTCGCTCGATAGGAAGCCCAGACGATAGCCTTTGCGGAGCCAATGGAGTGCTACTTGCAGACGGAGAAGGACTAATGTCCTGTAACTGTGAGTCGTTAGTGTCCCGGCAAGCTGGACAAATCCATGAGTCTCTTCCACTTCCCAGCCTGCTAAAACCTCGTACAGAGATGCCACCACAATTGAAGTGGTAGTCACCCTTGCACACCAAACACTGCGGTCCATGGCCGACCGTATTCTTACAAGTGGCGCACTGACTCGTAAACATGTTTGCAACCACTGGTTTCGGTTACGATTGCGAAACGAATGCTCGGTCACAACGAAACGCGCGTCTGTATTTAACGATACTTCGCACTTAACTGTATCGGAGTAGTTTTAACTGGAGATAAGTTAAAAATGTCTTTAAATTGACAATTAAGGTGTTTATTTAAGTCTGATAGGAGTGAAATATCTTCTGGAGCTTTTGGTGATATTCTAGACAGACGGTGATAAACATGATTCAAAAGATTTTCAGTTCGCAAGCAAAGATTTTTTTCGTATTTAGTTTTTAGGTTTGCAATAGCACTTTGACTTTTTATTAAACACTCCTTGGCACCTTTTGAATCTTCCGAAGCTTCGAGGTGCGACTCAAGTATGTCCTCAGATGTGAACCCCCGGGATAATTTGGTAATTTGTTTTCGCAATTCGATAACGCTATCAGCAGGAGTATCGCCACGAAGGCCCACTTCATACTCAAGCTCCGATTTTTGAAGGGAAATAAATTTTATAATATGATCCATAGTTATTGTAGTGCAAAATATACTATAAGTGCCTATTTAACTGGGTATGTAGTGCATGAAGCTTATAGAACTATTGTTGGACTAACTATTTTAAGCAAAATACAATTGATTCCTACGATTATGGAGTAAATATCCTAAAAGTCCATTCTGTAACATCAATCAACTATGCTTCAGAACGATTGTGTTAGTGTACTTATTAAGCAAGGATAAAATGAAATACTATTGCAACAATGATAAAGAAGGAAAAGAAAATATGCGTGAGGGTAAAAAGCCAAGCGAAAGAGGTGAATATTTTCAGATATTGAGCATTACAAACAATTTAGCAGGTTTCGTACTAACAGATTATAATATATTTATAACCTCAATAGTTTCACAGAGTTGTTTTTATTTTAAATGCGAATTACTCATTATCTAAAACTTTACACTGTAGAAAGTGAAAACAAAATCGTTTTACAGAGACCAGTCACCAAAACTAACCAACACCAAGAGGACTAATAAGTAATTACGTCCGTTACTACCAAATTACTTTCAGAACCGCGAGTACGGACGCCACTTGTTACGTTGTATTTAGTTATATATGAAAACGAATATACTTATTTAAAAATTTATTACAAACTTCTATTTCAATAAAATTAACTTTAATAGCTCAGGGTCGGGTTTCTCTTAAAACATAATTTGGTAGCACCGGAACTTCAAAAATCACGATACCGTCCTTAGGAAAGGTTGAGATGTCCGACGGTGGTGGGTAGATCGACACGTCGGCAGTTGTAGTCGTTCTCGCAGCCGGCTTAGGCCCAGAATTTATGCCCAGCATAAAAACCCTGGAAATCCGGATTTTGGCCGATTAGTAAAATGTCCGACTATTCACCCTGACTGCGACATGAACTCGATCTTCAATTTGCGAAGCATAAATATGACTGCGTGTAGATAAAAGCGGATCATGATTTGAATTTATTATTACTATTTAGCAATCAAAATGAGGCAGTCAAGGTTAAAGGCAATAGAAAGCAGAAGGACTTAAGGAGACCTAACAAAAGACTTAACACTTTCAAGCTACGGCACGGTAGCTTTATTTATTAGAATAGTTTGTTACGGGATTGCTACCATGTACCTTATTTTTGAGTTCCGGATATTTCGGCACTGTTGCAAGCGCCATGATCACGGAGTAACTCAATAACTATTCTAATGTTAGTGACCATGAAAGTTTAAAGCTTTAATTATGTTTCTAAGCTAGCTTAACTTATATTTAAATAAAAGGCTCTTGCCTTATTAAGAACTTATTTACTTATAATACTACGTACTACTAAATAAAGTATAATATTATGTACTTAAATATGTACGGAAATGTACTACCCACAACTAGGAGCAGGTTCTAATGGTAGTAAGAAATAACTACACATCCACAAAACAATAAATCCTATATCAATTAATTATTAAAACACTAAATACTTTTTAATAAATTTTCTTATTAGTTGGAATTACGGCCAACGAGCTCACTGCACAAGTAAAGGACATGTTAAGGTCATGCGCAGTGGAACTACTTACACACTAATATACTTAAACAAATGCACCACTTACCCAATAACGGGGTTAATAACTCTTAAACACTTTGTATATTTTACGAAGTAAGTATGTAGATATAATTTTATAAAATATTGTAAAACACTAGATTTGTGTTGTACACTGCAGATAACTGCAACGTATTTTTTGGTCGAGAAGCTAATGAGTAGTGACTCGGCGATCCGCGATATATCATCACGGCTCGTTCGCCGTTAGTAGGCGGTAAACGAATTACCAAACCACCCGTGCATAAAAATATAAGGACACGGAACAATTATTGAATCCACGTCTTAACCGACTGTTGGAATGAAAGGGAATTACTATTAGGCGATTATTTTTATATGTAAATATTTGTTTCTATGGTAGTTTTATATACTTAGTTATTTATTTGTGTTTATGTTTTATTAGTAATCAAGTTGACAGTATGATACAATAATTTAATATTTAAGAAAGTATAATTATTTTGGTATTTCATCATCATCATCATCATCAACAGCCTATATCAGTCCACTGCTGGACACAGGCCTCTCCAAAAGGAGGATTTTGCCATAATCGCCACGCTTGGCAGGCGGGTTGGCGATCGCAGTTTAGCCCATGGTGGAGAGGAGACGCTGCTGCCCGTCTTCTTGTGGCGGTTCTCCTGTAGTCGCCTCTTACGACACCCATAGGAAGAGAAGGGGTGGTGCTATTCTTTTAACGTGCCGGCACCACACGACACTATTTTGGTATTTAATTAAGTTATTTTATTAGTATTTGGTTGTAGTTTTTTGTGTATTATACTTTTTATTATAATTGTTCACGTTAACCGTGACACTATCCTCGTCCGTGAGAATGATACAGCTCCAGCTCTTGCCATACGAAACTACCAAGACGTCGCTATCAAAATCAAATCTCAGAAGAACAACTCAAACGAAAAAAACACTAATTATTTATTATTTAACTTTTTAATTTGGCAAACTGGCCATTTATTTTGTTATTCCTGTCCATCATGCTATTATATTCACATAACTTGTCCTTGCACTACCGACGGACCCTCCTGTGATAATAACATAGAAGTTCTGCTGTTAAGAGGGTTCCCTCACCAAAACTTCGATTTTTCCTACTTTTTAGCTGCATTCTACTCCTTATTTGATGCGTATAGCGATAATTGAAAGAGACCAAAGTAATCTTTGAAGTTTTATCTCTAAAATTATTTTTTAAAATGTGTATTTTCTCTAATTAATAGTTACGAAAACAAGCTTTTAAACGACGTCGATAAAAATGTATTCTGTGCGTCTCCTCCGTAATTAATCCTTATCTTATTATTTGGTTTGTACCATTCGGTAGGAAATCAAATAATATATAATTTCTTCGCAAAAACTTTTTAAATTGATCCATTATTGACAAAGTTATGGCTATAATTCATTATCTACGTACGTCTGATTCTCTGGCGTGCTGTGCGGGGCAGCGGGAGGCAGTGTGCCGCTAGCTGTCCGAGGGGAAGCCTGTATCGCTCGTTCCGCCGTGCCGATCAATTACTGCTCGGAACAAAACAGCACGCGCGAAACACTTAAAAAATTTCGTCACTTAGCGTGAGTGACTCGATAGCTTAGGTCGCAGAGCACTCGCTATGTATGCGATGGTTCGAGGGTTCGAACCCTACCTGTTTCAGTTTTTATTTTTTCAATTCATATTTTTTTTTTTGCAGTGTTTTTTATTTCTAGTTGTATTTATTTATTTGTATTATGAACAAATTAAATATAAAAAATCTGACCTAACTTTATATTACTACTAACTTGCTATGACAGTGGTCGTAGTCTTAGTAGCAAGTATAATTCTGTAAGTAATAAAGAAATAACCTAAATAAAAAACACCAAAAAAAAACCCTACTTAATTTAAAATACACCACAATGTAATATCATAATATATTTTGTTTTATTTTTAAATTTAATAAGAATAATTGACAGTTTTTAAATCTAAATAATAAAAAAACAACGTTTATGTTTATAAACATAAATTGTTTCATCAGATATTTTATTTATCAATAGCGTAGCGAGAGACACTTGAAAGATTTCGTCAAAGCAGCAAGCGACTTGGTAGCTTAGGTGTCTAAGCACTCCCGGTGGTTGTCTATCCGATGGTCGTGAGTTCCAATCCCACTTGATTAAGTTTTTATTTTTTCAAATTATATTTTGTTTTTTTTATTTTGCAGTTTTTTATTTCTTGTTGTATTTATTTATTCTAACAAATTAAATATAGAAGAATCTAACTTAACTTTATATTACTACTAACTAAATAAAGAAATACATTAACCTTAATAAAAACACTAAAAAAACCCTACTTACTATAAAATACATCATAATATATTTTGTTTTATTTTAAATTTGATAAGAATAATTAACAGTTTTCAAATGTACAAAATCAAAAAACTAAACTATTTATGTACCTACATAAATTCAGATATTTTATTTATCAATAGCGAAAAACACGTGAAAGATTTCGTCGTGACAGCTAGTGACTCGATAGCTTAGAATGGTAAAGCACTTGCCCCGTGCATTCGTGGTGTGTGGTGGGTTCGGGTCCCCCCCTGATGAAGTTTTTTTTTTTCAAGTTTTTAAAAATCATATTATGTTTCGTTTTTAAATTTGATTAACATTTTAAACAGTTTTAAATTCTAAAACATATCCCCAATGCGAATATCTTCCGGCTACAAAGTGGATGTCATTTTATTTTATGCTTTGGTGGCGCAATTTTACCATGTCGCTCAGCCTCAGTTTGGCGTGTCAGCTCGTCATTGAATGCTCCGAAACGTGTTACTTTGATATAGCCTGCAATTTTTTGGTCTACCCTAGCGATTACTTAGACTGGAAATGTCACTTTACGCATGATTTGACCGTCAGAATTTTCCTAACCTTTTTGGTGGCGTTTTGTTCAACGACTTTAAAGATTTGGTGTGTCGTATTCATAGTACGTCTTTTAGTTTACGCACAAAAATTTATAAGGTTATTTAGGATTTTGATATTTAGTGTAATCTATGTCTTTATTACGACATTTAACTTATGCAGTGAATTTTCAGAATTATATATTTAAATAATTAATTCTGAAATTGAATCATAGTTTTGGTGGCTCAGTTTTGGTGGTTTCTTCTTTCTTCTTAATATAACAATACTATCTCATGACTAAAGACATCATTAGAAACACGCAATGCTTAATGATTTTCTCTTAGAATCTATGCTACTGTGGATCGAGCGAGGTGTCAGGTCGGGCGCACGTTCCGAAATGGGCCATTGCAAATTGGGCCCGGTCTATGCCCTGCTGAAAACCGGACGATTTATTGAGCCCGCGCTAAACCGTTAGCGCGGGCTCAATAAATCGTCTGCTGGGCGCAGCAAGGTCGTTCTTGAACAGATTCCCACGGATACTAACGCTAAGTAAGTTTTTGTTTGTTGTTATTGTATTCTGTTGACTAGAGTACTAGATAGTAAATATGTTTACAAAGTAACAGTTAGTAATCTCGAAGGAAACTCACAATAATAGGATGTAAACATTCAAAATTGCTTAGTATTCTATCTGTCCCTAATTAGTTGACCACGACTGTATGTCCAGCAGTAGGCTGACGTGGGCTGATTATAATGGACTGAGTAGGGTGAATCTTGAAACGCATGAATTACGTTGTCCGGAGTTATAAAGTACCCGAGGTTTAATAATGGAACATCAAAATATATTTTTTTATTTAGTTCTAGGTGTATTCTAACTAATGCTTCATGGTTTTTGGCTTCATTGAATTTGCAAATAACTATAATTAGGGTAGGAAATTTTTGTAATTTTTGTAACAAATTATTGTAAACGTTTGAAAATGTATCAAATATAATATTTTGTAATACATTTTTGGGCACACCAAAAATGTATTACAAAATATTATATTGACATAACAAACAATTTCTTCATATTTTGATTTTATGAAGAAACTATTAGAAATGCACTATTAGCACTAAGCCACGAATACATTTAAATAACATAGGTAGGCAACACAAGCATATTTTGTCTAATCTTAGTGACCATTATATTTGGTCGGATTCGCGCTGACAGTCTGACAGACAGCTGATCCGACCAGAATAACAAACACAAACTTTTTTTTGGTTTCAAACTGTAACACGTCGTTAAATGTTTTTTATTTTTCTTAATTTAAAAAGCATTATTTAATAAGTAAGACTCATTTTCTACAAAAATCTTATTATTATACACATAACTCCAAATATCGAATTATTTTCAAACGACTTTGCGATCGAGTTACGCAGGACAATTTTTTAAAATCAATATGCAAGAAATGACATTTTATGTGTCCAGCATTTATTTTTCTAAATGTCATAAACAATTGGAATGTTGCAATTTTCTTAGTTTGAATATCTAAAATTGATTGAAATAAACATTTTGCTATATTATTGTCTTTTTATTTTACGCGAACACGAAACACGAACGCTGTAAAGTGTTCGAAACGTCAGGTTAAATAAAATGTTAATAAATCGCGAAATAATCCGTAAAAGTAGTTTCATTTTAACATTTTTCTGTTAATAGAAACCATGTTTACGCATAAGTTTGCTAATATTTTGAATTGGCAAGAGACTTTTACAAAACCGGTAAAATTTTAATACATAGGCATAACACTAGCACTCAGTATAATTCGTTTTGATACTCTTTTACAATTGTCTGTGGCCTCGATGGAATCCCGCGATTTCGATGTTGTTTCGCGTTAAGGTTCCAATCGAACCTTTGGTCGGGGATCGGTCGGATCCGAACATTTGGATGGTACATTTTGCGCTAGACCCCCTGGTCATCTATTGAGATCCTTAACAGCATCTAAGGAATTTTTTTTAGTGATATTTAGTTTCGGTGGCGGAATTCAGTTTCGGTGGCGTTATGTAAAAATTAGGTGGCACAATTTCACATATGTTATGTTTTACCCTAAAGATTAGTATTATCAATTTATTTCGTGTAGATACTTAAAACAAAATTTGCCATCAAAACTGACAAAAAGTCGCATGTGTTGATGTTGACTCTTTTAAACTTCGACTAGTCTGTATAGGGAATGCAAAAAATCACCATCTTTTAATTTTAAACATTTATTTTTAAATGATAATACATGATTCCTTCTATTTTAAATGTTTAGAAGTACACATTAATGTACAACTTTCTATGTCATTATTTAATTTTTCTAATAAACCGTATAGTTTTTTTTAATAATTACAGTGAAATGTCGTTAGACATCGTGAAAAGCGAAGGGACGTCTACTGGCGAAAATGCCCACAATATAAAATCAGATTATTATCACCAAAAGGCTGGCCACATTGCCGCACTCTATACTTAGCTTACTACGGTAGTATACCGCAACATTGGTTAGAAAAAACGATGGCTTCGACAGAAACACTTAAAAGATTTCGCCAAATCGATTAGTGGTTGGATAGCTTAGTAGAGGAAACACACGCCTGGTAATCCGAGGTCTTGGGATCGCATCTCACTTGAAGCAGTAACTTTATCAAGTTTTTTTTCAATTTTTACTATGTTTTACTTTTAGATTTGATAAGAAGAATAAACAGTTTTAAATCTTAAGATAAAACAAATAAAAACCGAAACTATTTATAACATAAAATCAGATACTTTATATAAATGACAAAAACCTATAAATAAAATATCTCACGAATTCACGATAGTTTATGGGCACACAAAATTGTAACAATAATTCTATCGGGTCGAGTATCCGCAAATTGCCTGATCAATGCTGCATCATAGATATAAAAAAACTGCGAGAAAAACTTGAAGATTTCGACTTAACAGCTAGTGACTTGGTAGCGAAGTTGGAAATGCACTCGCCCGCCATTCAAGATTCAATGGGCGAGGGTTCGAATCCCACCTGTAGTTGTTAAATTTTGTTTCAATTCATACTGTTTTATTTTTAAATTCAATAAAGAAAAATTAAATTCTAGTATTATTAAAAAACATTTATTAATAAACGTAGCATGGTAGGTAATTACTAGACAACAATATTTAAATTTTAGTATTCTGTTCTGCCAAAATTATTTTAATAACTGACAAAATAAACTATAGGGGTTGTCGCTATAATGTATGTACTTTCGTTACCTTATTTATTCACAGCTAATTTATAATGTTTTTTTAAAATATTTCACGTGACTTGTCAAAATGTAATGTGCGTAAGGTAATAATAATGTGTAGGCGGCGAAGGTTGCGAGCAAATTATTTTACTCTGTCGCCTGGCCGCCTCTTATAATTATTCTACGATCCGTGCTTTACGTTTGTATTTGCTTAATCATGCCACGAGTACATCGTAGTTTGGCGTAAGCTAACTAGATGTCGCGGTGTTATCTCATTCACTACCGCAATCACTTCACGAAATAATGCAGCGGTGAAGAGGGGGCGAGAGGCAGCAAAATGCTCAAGGTCATTGGCTAGGGGAACAGCCTTAATATTAGGTATTTAATTGTATTTTAATATCTGTCTACGTTTTTGAGTATAGGTGTGGATATTTTTGTGGCTATATATTGTCACACTGTAATTATATGGGGATGCTTTATACTTGTTTACCTTTTATTATGTTTGTTACACAACTATACATAATTTTGACCAATCTAAATTGTGGACATTTTACTAGTAACTTACCAGTTTTACAAAAAAGTTTTAAATTGCTGACTCTCACGTGTAGTTATAACATTGCATCAACTAGTCGATGTGTGTTCGAGAGTGATTCCCTAATTGTTCTGATTTTTCTGAAGATAATCTGCCTGGAATATAATTTAACATCATATATTATAATATATAATTTAAGGTTGCACTGTTTCACAGGCTACCTATAATTATCTACAACATTGGTACAAAACCAAGGTATAATACATCAACTCACTGTAATTTATATAACTAATCTCTCTCTATACGCCGCTTCAAGTGAAACAAATTTATTACCTTATTTAAAAAATTCAATATAAATAATTTATCAATTTTTATCAAAACTGTAGAGGAATACGCACTAAAATAAATACCCTTTATATGAATATACTTGCAAATACATATGACATCTTAGTTTTTACAGAGACCTGGTTAATACCTGAGATCGTGGATACTGAGTTTATTGATTCTCGATATGCAGTCTTCAGATGTGATAGAAACAGGACATTAGCTAATAAAAGCGATGGAGGTGGCGTTCTTATAGCTGTGCTATGCCAGTTAAACCCGCACCAACACACCACTCCCAGTCAGTTTAGCAAGAGTATTGAACAAATAACAGTGTATATTCCATATTCCAAACATGATGACAGATGTATGATCAGTACCGCATACTTCCCATCAACTACAGCAGAACCAATAAAAACCAATAAAACCAATTTATTTCTGTAAATAGGCTTAAACTGAGCGCTTTTACACGTCCCAATATTTTTTTCCCTACCACTACTTCGGGACAATTTAGGGCTAGCGCCGAGAAGAAGTAGCGCAAGAAACTCGGTCACTATTGTCAGCCTCTTTTTAAATAGTATATAGTTTACATTACAAGATAAATGTACCTGTGCGAGCAGGGCAGTATTTATTTCCAAATATTTTTATCATTTATATAATCATTTACAGTATAATATCCTTTTTTCATTAAAGTTGTTTTAATATGCGATTTAAATTTTAACAGGGGCAGTTCTACAATAGACGCTGGTAATTTATTAAAAAAGCGAATACATTTTCCCATAAACGAATTACCCACTTTATGCAGTCTGAAATTGGGAACGGCAAGTTTATTCTTATTTCGGGTGTTAAGATTATGAATGTCACTTTTCTTAAGGAATAAGGACAGGTTTTTGCGGATATACATTATATTTTCATAAATAAATTGGGATGCTACTGTTAGTATATTAATTTCTTTAAACAGTTCTTTTAAGGATTCTCAGGGTCCAAGGCCGTAAATTGCCCGTACAGCTCTCTTTTGCAGTACAAATATAGATTCAATGTCTGCTGCTGAGCCCCATAACAATATTCCATATGACATAATACTATGAAAATAGCTAAAATACACCAATCTTGCCGTTTCAACATCAGTCAGTTGTCTTATCTTTCTCACGGCATAAGCAGCAGAGCTAAGTCTTCCCGACAGAGTCTCGATATGCGCACCCCATTGCAAACGGGAATCTAAAGTGATTCCTAAAAATGTAGTGGAACTAGATGTATTAAGTTGTTCATCTTTTACAGTTATATGTGTCGAGACAAGTTTTACGTTGGGCATTGTGAATTTGATGCACTTTGTTTTATTTGCATTGAGCATAAGATTATTGGTGGTGAACCAATGCAATACTTGCGAGAGTGCATTATTTACATCGTCAAATGAGTCTTTACCTCTCTTGATTTTAAAAATCAATGAAGTATCATCTGCAAAAAACACCGTCTCACAGAGGTCTTTCGTAAAAGATGGAAGGTCATTTATGTAGATTAGAAAGAGCAGAGGCCCTAATATCGAACCCTGCGGCACGCCCATAGTAAGAGGCGACCCAGAAGACTCAGCTCCATTGATACAAACTTTTTGTGTTCTGCCTGTGAGATAAGAGTTTACTAAATCTGAGGCATCGCATGAAACACCATAGTGTCTAAGTTTTTTCAGCAAAGTTTGATGGTCCACACAATCAAAAGCCTTAGAAAGATCACAAAAAACTCCCAAAGCGTCCTGCCTACTTTCCCAAGCATCAAACACGTGTTTCAAGAGTGCAACTCCAGCATCTGTAGTGCTTCTACCTTTCGTGAAGCCATATTGTTTTTTATGTAACAATTTATTTAGGACAAAGTGTGATAAAAGTTGATTAAAAATTACTTTTTCAAAAACTTTACTAAGTACTGGTAAAATTGAAATTGGTCGAAAATTTGAAGGATCATTTTTCTCGCCTGATTTATATAAAGGAATTATCTTACTAAATTTCATCAAAGTAGGAAACTGTTTTTCTTCAATACATTTATTAAAAATAATTGTAAGATAAGGGGCTATCGTATTTATAATTGTATTGATAATATTGACTGAGATCCCCCATAAGTCCTCAGTTTTTTTCATGTTTAATTCCTTGAAAGTTTTTATTAGTATATCAGGATTAATATGTCTAAAATTAAATGGAGTTTTGCACTCATCAACACCCGACTTGAGAAGGGATTCAGCTAGTTCAGCAGAAGAAGTCAGTTCTTTAGTTGTAGAGGGAGCTATATTTGAAAAGAATTCCTCGAAAGCATTTGCAACTTCTGCATGTGAGTTAATTATTTTATCCCCAATTTTAAGAGAGTAAGTGTGATCATTCTGTTTACGCCTACATGTTTCTTTATTTATTATGTTCCATGTGGCCTTTGCTTTATTATCAGAACCCAAAATAATATTTCGAAGATGGTTTGATTTTGCAGTGGCACATACTTTTTTAAATATTTTAGAGTAATTTCTAACATGATCTATGATCTGTGGGTTCTGAGTGTTTGCTTTTAGACTATACAAGTCATATAATGTTCTTCTACTTTTGTAAATACCAGGTGTAGCCCATTCATTAAAGTTACACCTGACTTTATTTGCTTTTATTTTTTTTTGTGTAAAAATTTTATCAAATTCATTTTTAATCAAGCCAAAAAGATCCTCATATAACAGATCAACACTATGGCAACTGCTAAAGCAGAGGAAGCATATATGCCATACTTTAACACAATCCAAAATATTATTAATAACTACGGTGACAATCATTTTTGTATTATAGGAGACTTTAATTTACCACATTTAAATTGGATTAACAATTATAATAAAAACTCAGGCTTTATCTGCACTGGGTTGTCCGAAGTTTGCAGATCGTTGGGAAACTTTTTATCACGGAATAATGCATCTCAGTACAATGATATTTTAAATAAAAAGGGTAGAATACTAGACTTAGTTATATCTAATACTGTTTGTGAATTACATTCAACAACAAACTACTTACTACCGGCCGACTCACATCATCCTTTGTTTTATATCTTATTACCAATTAACAATAATAGCGCTTGTAACATGCCCCGTTCTAAAACAAAAAATGAATTACCATAAATCAGATTATGATAGCATAAATAAAGAGATTTCTGATATCCCATGGGACCAACATTTGAGTTCCCTTCCTGCGGAAGACGCAGTCAACCGAATGTATGAAATTATCTACGACATAATAAAGAAAAACACACCGATTGTTGCCCCCAAGTCTGATCGCTTCCCGAAATGGTTCTCACCAGCTCTAATACGCATATTCAAGGACAAAAATAGGGCCTGGTCTAAATGGAAAACATACAAAAGTATAAGTGACTACGAACTGTTTTCACTGTTCAGAAAAAGATTTAAGGCCGAAAGTAGTAAATGTTTTTACAGGTATATGTCTTCAGTCGAGGATGGCATAAAATCTAACATCAAACACTTTTGGAGCTACATTCATAACCTTAAACGAAAACCAGGATTACCTGCTTCTATGATCTATAAAAACCAAAATTCTAGTGATCCAAAAGAAATTTGTAATATGTTCTCAGATTTTTTTAAATCAGTATATGAGCCAACTACCCTGAACCCCAAATCATGGTTACCCCCCGATAGATTTTCCAATTACGATATATTGTTAAAAAGTCTACATTTTAACGAACCTTGGACATATTCAATGGGAATCAAAAGAACATTACTCTCAAATGTTTCCATCCAATTATAATACTGCCTTGGGTTTCGCTTTAGTCGATTTTATTTCAGTAAACAGCCTTTATCAATTTAATTGTATAAGTAACGATGATAACAAATTTCTTGATCTCATTATATCCAGTTCTGTAAATGCTTCGGTAACACGACCCTTAACGAATTTGTGTAAGTGTAGCCGATATCATCCCAGCTTATTGTTGAGCATACTTAACGAGAACGTCGAGTATATGCGTCCAAAGATTAATGCTAGGTATAATTATCACAAGGCCAACTACGGAGCAATTGTAGATAGGCTCAACTCTTTCGACTGGGTCAGAGAATTATCCTGTGGTATGGATATCAACGCGATGGTGGCCAAGTTTTATGTAATTCTGCATGAAGTTATTGAGAAGTGTGTACCTAAAAAAAAACCCTCTAAATTAGGCTTCCCTTGCTGGTTTAATTCCTCTCTTGTAAAACTTTTATCAGAGAAAAATAATGTTCGTAAAAGATACCTCAAGTTCAAGAACCCACGCGACAAGTTAGAATTCGAGCTGCTACGCGAACGATGCCAGAAACTCCATGACTCGTGCCTTCGAGACTACAAAAATTCAATAGAATCACAAATACCTAGAAATCCTAAAGCCTTTTGGAGTTACATTAAGAATGGGAGAGGTGTACTTTCGACCATTCCTTCAAAGATGCAATTGAATGGTGCATTGGCACAAACTGGTCCGGAAGTTGCTAACCTATTTGCTCATCATTTTCGTTCTGTGTACTCAACACCCGTACAAAAACCAACTATTGATACCCATAGTTTCGTTCATCAAAGTAACAATAACCATGTCGCCACACTAAAATTTACAGAAAGGCAAATACTTAACAAAATTAAAAGCATAGATGCACTTAAAGGGGCGGGACCAGATTCGATACCTCCCTTATTCGTCAAACGCTGTGCCTCTGCATTGACCTTACCACTCACAACTATTTTTAATTATTCTCTTCATACAGGCACGTTTCCTGAAATCTGGAAAAAGGCACGAGTTGTCCCGGTTTTTAAAAAGGGTCGGCAGGATGATATAAGTAACTATCGACCCATTTCGATTCTTTCTTGCTTTCCTAAGATATTCGAGTCTGTTTTGTGTCCGATTATTTCAGCTTTTGTAGACAATGTGATGTCAGAACATCAACATGGTTTTAGGGCTGGCCGTTCTACGCTGACTAACCTCGTGCCTTTCATATCAGATCTGTCCGAGGAAGTGGATAGGGGTTCCCAAGTTGATGCAGTATACACTGACTTTAGTAGCGCATTTGATAAGGTCGACCACGGAATCCTCTTGAAAAAGCTAAATGAGCTTGGCGTGGGTGGGCCTTTGCTGAGGTGGTTCGAGTCGTACTTAACGGATAGAAGGCAGAGTGTCGTGGTTGGTGGCTATGAATCAGACACGTATTATTCTATATCCGGTGTCCCCCAGGGCTCACACCTGGGTCCGGTCCTTTTTCTTATATTTATAAATGACATAACAACTCGAATCAAGCACTGTAGGATGTCTTTGTTTGCTGATGACCTTAAAGTCTATAGACCTGTCAGGTTTTTCGCAGACTCACACCTTATGCAGGAGGACCTGCACAACATAAAGGACTGGTGTGATAAAAACAATATGACCCTCAATCCAGCTAAATGTTTTCATATTAAGTATGCCAGAAAGAGAAAGGCGCTTGCCACCACATACAGGATCGATAATAGGGTGCTAGAAGAAGTTGACGAAATTCGTGATCTGGGTGTAACCATTGACAGCCGGTTAACTTTTATCTCACATGTAGATAAAGCAGTTACAAAGGCAGGTCAAATGCTAGGGGTTTCTTAAGCGCAACAGTAAAGGATTCAAGCCCCGTTCTAAAGTCTCCCTCTACAATGCTCTGGTGCGCACCAACCTAGAGTATGCCTCCGCATCATGGAGTCCTTACTACGCTATTCACTCACAGCGGGTTGAAAGCATTCAGCGAGCTTTTACGAGACATCTTGCCTTCTGTACAAGTGCCATTTCTCATAGAGCTCCCTACACACAGCGTCTCGACAATTTCCAAATTATTTCTCTTGCCAACCGAAGACTCTTGCTCAGTATGTGCTTTCTTCATAAGCTTCTGAGCGGGTGGGTGCGGTGTGGCAGCCTTCTCCAGCGTATTAGTCTCTCCGTACCATATAATTATCCTAGACAGAGGATTGATAAAATCTTTAGAACTCCGGCCTCAAAAACCAACCTAGGTCGTCAATCTCCGATAAGCAAAACTCTGAATGATTATAATGTACTCCAGAGCAAGATGCCAGACCTGGATATATTCAATGACAGTCACACTAAATTAAAAAAAAAAAAACTTAAGTACCTGTGTCCTAGGTAACAATTACTTAACTTACTTACTTGTTTCCGTTTTGAATTGTAATTGTTAGATTTATTTGTAATTATAAGACCGAAGCCTTGTTGTAATAAGAATGTTGTGGTCCTGTAAGTGACATATATATCAGAAATGTCTCTAAGCATGTGTTGTGAACTAAGTGTGTAATATATTATGTTGTTGGTGTGCCCTATTAAATAAATAAAAATAAAAAAACCTGCAATAAAAAAAGAAATCAAGTCTCTTGATCCTTCTACAGGCCCGGGACCTGATGGAATCCCTCCTCTATTTCTAATTAGGACTGTCGATACCATATGCGTGCCCATATACATAACATTTAACAAATGTATCGGTGAAGGTGTGTTTCCTAAAATCTGGAAGACTGCTAATATTACTCCCGTACATAAATCTGGATCTAAGCATGATGTTGAACAATACAGACCTATATCTATTCTATGCATCCTATCGAAGTTGTTTGAACGACTGGTCCATAGCGCTATATATCCCCATCTTCATTCCGCCATTCTTCCTCAGCAACACGGATTCACTAAACGTAGATCAACTACAACAAATCTAATAGCCTTCACATCATATTTATTCGAAAGCATGGATAGGGGAGAGCAGGTTGACGCCGTTTATACGGATTTTCAAAAGGCGTTTGACAAAGTCGACCACGAGTTACTTCTAGCCAAAATAGCGTTTAATGGCATCCGCGGAAATCTTCTTTGTTGGTTCACTTCATACACTACAAATAGAAGCCAAAAAATCGTTATAAATGGGTTCGAGTCTGACACAGTAAAAGTTACCTCCGGAATTCCACAAGGCTCTATCTTGGGACCGCTCCTCTTTATACTCTTCATAAACGATATTCAAAACTGTTTCCACCATTCTTATTTTATATTGTACGCCGATGACTTAAAAATTTATAAAATTATCAAGTCAGATATAGATTGTCAACTCCTTCATAATGATTTGGCTCGTTTCTCTGAATATTGCACGGCTAATAAATTACACTTAAATCTTAAAAAATGCCATAAAATAACATTTACTAAAAATAAAAAAAAGTTTTACTATAAATACTCATTAAATAATGTTTTCCTCACAGAAGTTTATGAACTAAAGGATCTTGGTGTTACACTTGACACCAAACTTCACCCAGATAAACATATCGAGATTATTATCAATAAAGCTTTCCAATTGTTCGGATTTGTAATGAGATCCACTAAGGAATTTTACCAATCTAACACCTTTATAACACTATATAATATTCAACGATATTAGTTACATTCCTTTTAATGTGGGTATCTATACGTCATACCAAGGAGCCTGACAAAATTTAAGCGAAAAATTCAGGCTAGTTTCGGAGATATTCATCATAAAAATCTCATTTCGTAACTACAAAATTCTACACCTTTTACAGCTGATTACTACTACAATAACACACAATACGCACACAAGCAAACTCAAAATCCAAGAATCAAGCGCGGTCAGCGGTGTGGTGAGATGCCGGGTCAGGAATACCAACATGAAAAAATTTACCCTGTTTTTAGGGTAAATTAAATTTTTTGAGTTGTTTTTTTTTTCGTTAAAGTAATAAGAAAAAATACGACTAGGTTTGTAATTAATGTTGTGATGTTAAGTCAGTAAAACTTAAAGAACGGTTTTTTACCCATGATTTTTATGTTCACGCTATCACGTAGCCAACGCGGTTGCGAAAATAGGTACGCAAAATTGAAGGGATCAGGATGCCGCAAACTGACCAAAGAGTGTAATCTGAACTTGCGACTTGATTCACGTCAAAAAACGAAAAGATTCACTTCTTTGATAATCAAAGCTGTTCTTACTTACGTACAAAAATTATACATTTTATAAGTGTTTTGATTTCTCTAGAAATCCCTTACTTTTTCCGCTAACAATAAAACCTAAGTGGTTAAGAAAAAAAAAACCTTTACGTCTGTAAGTTAAGAACAAAATGTCTGATACAGTTCAATATGGCCTAAATTGGAAAAACAATAGTTAAAATGTCCTTAATTGTTATCACTTATCAGTGCGTGTGTATCTTTAACACACACATTTATTATTAGTGGTTTGGACTGAATGAGTTCGATAAAACATTGATGCAACTCGGACTCATAGCCCGATGGAGTGTAAGAGAGATAGATGCGTCACAAGCTGAAAGCTTAGACAGATAGTGCCTCTCTATCGCTTGTTCCGCGATCTCGCTCGTACGCGAAACGTGAAACTTTCGTGCGTGCAGTCGTGGTGCAGTCGATCATCGATTTATAAGACGTTATCACGTCAAAAACTTGTGTCGCACTCTCGATTTAGTTTAAAACGGGGTGTCAATTCACGATCCACTATCAATCGGGCATGTTTTCGTATCTTACAAATAATCCAATCATAAGCGCATCCCTAGCTGGCGTTTTTTCGGCTTTTGCAAAGCACGCGCGCTGCAGTTTTTGTGTGTGGTGAAATAAATCAGTCACTCACTCACTCAGTCAGTCTCTTACTTGCTTCCTTGCGTGTGTGACGTGTCAGTCAGGTGCAACACGATGTTCTATCGGTATACGATTTCGACGATCTGCATAACAAATGGTTATATACTACCCTATTGCCAATTACCAACTTGTTGATGAACTAATTGGCGCAATATTTTTGGAGAGTCCCAATGGACACAGCTACCTGTAGTGTCTTCAAGGAACCTTGGAGGAACTGCTAGCTAACATCCCCGCCGTGGATTGCAGCACTTTCAGCAAGATGGAGCCCCGGCGCACTACAACCACGTCGCACGTGCGTGCCTGCCTGCCTGCCCACCTAACTGACAGGTACGGGCATCGCGCGTAGGATTGGTTGTGCTAGGCCGGTTCTCTGGTCGGCACGTTCCCCGGTCCCTACGCCTCTCGACTTCCATGAGAAGTGAAGGACTTAGTGTGTGATGAAAGTGATCTTAAGGCTGTTCCCCTAGCCAATGACCTTGAGCATTTTGCTGCCTCTCGTCCCCTCTTCATCGCTGCATTATTTCGTAAAGTGATTGCGATAGTGAATGCGATAACGCCGCGACATCTAGTTAGCTTACGCCAAACTTCGATGTACTCGTGGCATGATTAAGCAAATACAAACGTAAAGCACGGATCGTAGAATAATTATAAGAGGCGGCCAGGCGGCAGAGTAAAATAATTTGCTCGCAACTTTCGCCGCCTACACATTATTATTTCCTTACGCACATTACATTTTGAGAATTCACGTGGAATATTTTTGAAAAACATAATAAATTAGCCGTGAATAAATAAGGTAACGAAAATACATAAATTATAGCGACAACCCCTATAGTTTATTTTGTCAGTTATTAAAATAATTTTGGCAGAACAGAATACTAAAATTTAAATATTGTTTTCTAGCAATTACCTACCATGCTACGTTTATTAATAAATGGTTTTTAATAATACTAGAATTTAATTTTTCTTTATTGAATTTAAAAATAAAACAGTATGAATTGAAACAAAATTTAACAACTACAGGTGGGATTCGAACCCTCGCCCATTGAATCTTGAATGGCGGGCGAGTGCATTTCCAACTTCGCTACCAAGTCACTAGCTGTTAAGTCGAAATCTTCAAGTCTTTCTCGCAGTTTTTTTATATCTATGATGCAGCATTGATCAGGCAATTTGCGGATACTCGACCCGATAGAATTATTGTTACAATTTTGTGTGCCCATAAACTCTATCGTGAATTCGTGAGATATTTTATTTATAGGTTTTTGTCATTTATATAAAGTATCTGATTTTATGTTATAAATAGTTTCGGTTTTTATTTGTTTTATCTTAAGATTTAAAATTATTAATTTTTCTAATCAAATCTAAAAGTAAAACATAGTAAAAATTAAAAAAAAAACTTTAAAAAGTTACTGCTTCAAGTGAGATGCGATCCCACGACCTCGGATTACCGGGCGTGTGCTTCCTCTACTAAGCCATTCAGTCACTAATCGATTTGGCGAATCTTTCAAGTGTTTCTGTCGAAGCCATCGTTTTTTCTAATCAATGTTGCGGTATATATACCTTAGTTAGCTAAGTATAGAGTGTGGCAATGTGGCCAGCCTTTTGGTGATAATAATCTGATTTTATATTGTGGGCATTTTCGCCAGTAGACGTCCCTTCGCTTTTTACGATGTCTCACGACTTTTCACTATAATTATTTAAAAAAACTATACGGTTTATTAGAAAAATTAAATAATGACATAGAAAGTTGTACATTAATGTGTACTTCTAAACATTTAAAATAGAAGGAATCATGTATTATCATTTAAAAATAAATGTTTAAAATTAAAAGATGGTGATTTTTTGCATACCCCATACAGACTAGTCGAAGTTTAAAAGGGTCAATATCATCACATGCGATTTTTTGTCAGTTTTGATGGCAAATTTTGTTTTTGAGTTTTCACACGAAATAAATTGATAATACTAATCTTTAGGGTAAAACATAACATATGTGAAATTGTGCCACCTAATTTTAACATAACGCCACCGAAACTGAATTTCGCCACTGAAACTAAATATCACTAAAAAAAATCGTTAGATGCTTGTAAGGATCTCAATAGATGACCAGGGGGTCTAGCGCGAAATGTACCATCCAAATGTTCGGATCCGACCGATCCCCGACCGAAGGTTCGATTGGAACCTTAACGCGAAACAACATCGAAATCGCGGGATTCCATCGAGGCCACAGACAATTGTAGAAGAGTATCAGAATGAATTATACTGAGTGCTAGTGTTATGCCTATGTATTAAAATTTTACCGGTTTTGTAAAAGTCTCTTGCCAATTCAAAATATTAGCAAACTAATGCGTAAACATGGTTTCTATTAACAGAAACATGTTTAAATGAAACTAATTTTACGGATTATTTCGCAATTTATTAACATTTTATTTAACCTGACGTTTCGAACACTTTACAGCGTTCGTGTTTTGTGTTCGCGTAAAATAAAAAGACAATAATATAGCAAAATGTTTATTTTAATCAATTTTAGATATTCAAACTAAGAAAACTGCAACATTCCAATTGTTTATGACATTTACAAAAATAAATGCTGGACACATGAAATGTCATTTCTTGCTTATTGATTTTAAAAAATTGTCCTGCGTAACTCGATCGCAAAGTCGTTTGAAAATAATTCGATATTCGAAGTTATGTCGTATAATAATAAGATTTTTGTAGAAAATGAGTCTTACTTATTAAAGGGAAGCCCAGAAAAACCACAAAATGAATTTAAAACATTTATTCAGGATCAATCACACACACAGAGTTTTGGCGTCGGGCGCGAGAGAGTGAGCGAGAGAGAACATAGCTAACAACAATACTGGCGGGAAACCGCGCGTTCAAAAGTACTATGTTCGGAAATGCCTTACAATCGGCCTTCCTGATCTGCCTGATCAGCATCATCTACGCGATATACTAAAGTTGGTACAACGCCTCTTAAGGCCCCAAACCCTGCGACTTCTTAATGCCGATATATTCAGGGTTAGACAATAATAAACTTTAACAACACCTTCTTAATGGTGTCCCGAGTACATCTCTGACAAAGCTTCTTAAGGCTTTGAATAGATGTCTTTAACTACTACTTCGACTAGCCTCTTAATGCTAGTTTTATTAATATCATAATCAACTTCTTAATATTGACATGACCAAGCGACTTCTTAATGCCGCTACACTGACGACCAAATGCCAGTAATTGGAAGGACACCTTCCCCTTTTTACGTCGCAACGTCTATTAACGCCTCTGAAGGCATGCATGCATTCAGACCTTGCTGTCAGTCACTTAAAACAAATCACCAGTTTTAAGTATCATATCACCATCACATGGCAATTCAATATCACCCTCTTAATGGTAACAAACAGTTATTTAGTATTAAAGCTTAAAAGTTAAGCCTTCTGAATGGCAACAAAATGAAAGTTCAAACAATAAACTTACGACTATTGAGATCTTAAAAATCAACAAAGATGCATTTCATCCTTATTAAGAGTCTGAGTCCGAACAATCAGACATGGGGCTGTTATACTTAAACAATTTTAATTTGTTGCGAGCCATCACGTTTTCGTACGCTCGACTTCGACCCAGAGTGCTCTTTATAACATACCGGTCACGTGGCAATACCTTGATGATTCTGAAAGGACCATCAAAGCGAGGTACAAGTTTGCCACTGCGCAAACCTTTGCGGATAATCTTACGTTCACACATCCCGCCTTTTCTTATCAAAAGCTCGTTTCGACTGCTCTGAGGCCTTATCAGAACGAGTGATAGCCTCTTGCCTGATATCGTCAATATTAGCAGAACGGGATGGAACGACTATATTGCCTATAAGTCTCGGCCTATACCCATACAGCAGTTCCAGGGGACTCTTACCAGTACTGTTGTTGGCGTTTGAATTGAGTCCTAATTGAATTTTTGGTAGGTAGCGTTCCCAATCATTTTGGTCATCACCAACATAAGTTACTAAGGCGTCTAATATAGTGCAATTAAAACGCTCGACCTGCCCAGTCGCACGCGGACTAGCGACGGCGGTCATGATGGTTTCACCTGTCTCTCGACACAATAGTCTTTAAAGTCTTTACAATTGAAAGCTTTGCCGCGGTCACTGATAATGCGAGTGGACACACCAAAAGTTTTAATTAAAACGTCGAACGCCTGTAAAACGTATTTACAGCTAACGTCACGAACTGCTTCAAGCCAGATATACCTTGTAGATGAGTCTACGATAGCTAGGATATGCATTTTACCAGATGGGCTTTTACAAAATGGACCGAGATGGTCCATATGTACCGTGTGGAACGGCACGGGTACTCTTTCTATAGGGTGCAATAGCCCTGCTCGACGTCCAGTACTTTTCTTAGCATATTGGCAAGAGATGCAACCTTGAACATATTTTTGAATAAAACGCCGCATTTTGCCAAACCAGGATTTAGACTTAATAGCGTCATATGTCTTTTGAAAATTTATATGTCCGTTACTGTCGTAAAGGTTTGCATAAGAGACCAGCAACATGCCCTAGGCACCACAACTCTTAAACTGCCGTTAACCTTCCGGAAAAGAATACCGTTCTCAACTACGTAATCATTGGCAAGTCCTATTAAGTTACCGCAGTTAATTTCATCCTTAGAATAGTTTGTTACGGGATTGCTACCATGTACCTTATTTTTGAGTTCCCGATATTTTGGCACTGTTGCAAGCGTTATGATCACGGAGTAACTGAAGATCATGCGGGTAAGTTGTTAAGGGCAAACATATCGGTCTACCCTCTTTCGTCTTTTATTGCACGCGTCGGTACCATTGTCTACAAACTCACTATTTTCTCGCACCTGTTCTCGACACACAACACTAACAGTATCTGACCGCGAAACAGCAGTTTGTTGTTTTTTCCGGTTTTTGCACATACGAATCACTGGATTCCAGACACTTGACAATTTAAACCCATCCTCGCGATTGAAATTTTTGTACTTTGTAATTTCAATCGCTTCCCTGACCATTCTTGGTATGTAGTGGCGTTCTGTCGAAATTATCTGAGGGTTGTGAAACTTAATCCAGTGATTAAGACCTGATTCCAACAAATGTTCCGCGATTGCCGATTTCTGTTTGTCGTTGTTTTTGACCGCTTTTATGTGTTCCTTCATTCGGCACGCTATGGTACGTTTTGTTTGCGTACATGTTGCATTGCCTCTACAAAACATTTATCATTGATTCTCATAACAGTACCAACAGGGTTACGGCTCAATGCGTCCACGTGGGCCATCGACTTCCCAGCACGATATTCGACATCAAAGTCGTAGCTCTGTACCTCAAGCCACCAACGTGCGATGCGTGGAGATAAGTCTCGCTTCGACCACGTCCAACGCAGGGCATTACAATCGGTTATGATTGTAAATTTTATACCGGTAACATACACTTTGAACTTAGCTAGACTCATAACAACCGCTAAAGTCTCTAATTAAAACTGTGATATTTTTGCTCAGCAGGTGTAGTTTGACGGCTTGCGTACGCAACTGGTTTCCACCCACTGTCTGGTTGCTGCTGTAGCAAGATACCACCCAAGCCTAATTTTGAGGCATCAGTGTGAATTTGAGTTGGATATTTAGGATTAAACAACGATAACACGGGCCGGTTAATCAAAATTGTTTTAATCTCATCAAACGCTCGCGATTGGGCCTCGTCCCAAACCCAAGGCTGGTCTTTTTTTGTTAGCATAGTGATGGGACGTGCCAAAGCTGCAAAACCAGATACATATCGTCGAAAGTAATTCGCCAAGCCCATAAATTGACGAGCCTGATGAACGTTTTTGGGCACTTCAAAATCACGTACAGCCACAAGTTTATGCTTTGCCGGTCTCACAGTACCATCGGAGACCTCATGACCTAGGTATTCGATTTGGGGGACAAGTAATGAGCATTTATCTAAACGTAGTGTCAAATTAGCGTCTCTGATGCGCTCTAAGACAGCCCTAAGCCTCTCCAAAGCCTCACTTTCAGTTCCAGCGTAAATCAAAATATCGTCGAGATAAGCTGTAGCAAATTTGAACCGCAATGGACCAAGCACTTCGTCCATGGCGCGCTGGAAAACGGACGGAGCATTAGCTAAACCGAAGCTCATGCGCGTATATTAAAAATGCCCGTGTGGCGTAATAAAGGCCGTATACTGTTTACTTTCGTCGTCCAGCTGAATGCAATGGTACGCACATTGAATATCTAGACAAGAAAACACGCGTTGGCCAGATAAACAATCTAACTGATCTTGAATAAGAGGTAACGGATATCGGTCTCTTTTCGTTATTTTGTTTAATGCGCGATAGTCAACGCATAATCGCGCTTCTCCTGTCTTTTTGGGTACTAAAATTACTGGACTCGCGTACGGGGATGAGCACTCTTCAACTATCCCTTTATTTATAAGGCCGTGAACAATTAAACGTACTTTCTCCCGGTCGGCCATCGACATACGGTACGAACGATAATATATGGGCTTTGAATCGGTTAACTCAATGTGCATTTTTATATGAGATTTACCAATCTTATTACCAGAAAAACATTCTGAAAACTCGTCTAGTATTTTTTCAAGACGTGAAACTATTTCAAAAGGTAAGTTCTCCCCAATTTTATAACCTTCCCTCTCATCTGTCAAAGACGCACGGGCTACACACTGACCTAAAGGCAAGGTTACACTGCTATTTGTAATATTTAAAATATTTAAAACCGTGCGGCCGTCTACAAACTCGGTTTCATGTTGAGGTATGACACACTCGGCTCCGGGCATCCCGTGTTTTGTGGAGTGAACTAATAAGCAGGGGCGTGCTTTGCATATAGGCTGTTAGGCTGTGGGTACCTCCGTCCAAATGAAATTAATGGCAGAGATGTTTAAGTATATATAAAAATAAGTGTCATTGAAAAAATATCCTCTTAATATTAATAAAACAATGAATGTTTAACTAATAAACATAATACATAAAAATATAAACAGTCCATATACGAAAACACCGATTACTATTAAAACTCGAAATATTAACACCTATGTAAGCACAATGCGCTTTACGTCATGCTCCGCGAGTAGGGAATGCCGAGACCGCCTACATCGTAGCGCGAAATTTACGCGATTAGCGCTCTTCCGTACAGCGACCAAAATACTTAAAAAATTGAGAGTTGGGTTGATCGTAATACGAATAAATTAAAAAGAACGTTACTTTCATACAATAAAACCTGACAGTTGACATTTGCAACTTATCCTCATAAAGTATGCGGCGCCTACCGCGTCTAAATGAAAGAGTCAGTGACAGCCTAGTAGCCTTTTTTCATTAGCCGGGTAATTTAAGTTCCGAATTGAGTCGTAACATAATCGATCTCACATAGAACTAACATTTATTTCCATAGTTTGAATACGCCAAAGCTTATTTTAGCTTAATTCGGACCAAACAAAGAGATGTCCTAGTTTATTCTGTGGCCATAATATTTACGAGTGTTACATAACCTCACCTTAGTTAAAGGTGATTTTAAAAAATATTAGTAAATAATCAAAAGATAATTGTTCTAATAGTGTAAAGTATATTAAAATGTGGTGAACAAATAATACAATTCTAAAAGTTGGTAAATACCATGTTAAAATGAACAAAATAGCCGATGGGGCGCCGGTTTTGTGTGTGCTTACGTCGGAGACAAGTTAAGTTTTTGCCACTAAACTAACAACTTTATTGAACTAATTGAAGTATAGAATGCTTACCGTTGCAAACATTTTACGATAAGAGATTACTGACATGTTCAAAGTTCGCCAAAAAGTAATAACCACGAAATGTCGTTGAGGCGTTATAAATATCAACAAAATGTGTTACGTTTTACGTGTGGGTACCTACCTATTTAAGGCGTTGTAAAAAAAACCCACAACGTACACACAAAATTTATTAGGGTATCAATGTAGGTTTACACGGGCCCGACTGATAGCTACTTCCGCAGATCCGAACTTCCCTGAGGTGTGTAGGCCGAAGGTGGCAAGTGGCTAGCCGTAGACTGTGCTGGTGCAATCCTCCGTGTCCGAAGTCCCGTTTCCTGATCCCAAATCTCTGACTCCTAATCTGGATCCCTGGAAGATATGAAGATCCAGCTTAAGCCAGGCAGTTGACGACGCCTGACGATTACGATCACACCAGCATAGCAAAGCCAAGCCAAGCCAAGCCACTCAGGAAGAATGTTCTAATAAGTAGAAGGTGAAGTGGCTGTGATCGCAATCAATCAGTACGGAGTTTACATATGAAAATACAGTTACGGTAAATATTTACGTATACTTATTACGCCAATTGCAAATACAATAAGATTAATTATTATGTAGTACGCCAAGGTGCAAAAGGAAAACATTAACACTGAATGCTCAAAGAGAAATCCGTTATATTTTTGTACACAAAGCTACTACGCAATTACCTACGAAAAACAAACAAAATAACACTGTTCATCACTCACCCTATCGGGGAATAGCACAACACACACAATTTAATTATTTTCTAAGATTCGGATTGTCAGTCATTAAGTGACCGTTATAATATTAGTTTACTTTCCTTACGGATAACGTCCGCCGAAGGATTCAATATGTTAAGCGCACAGAACGCGAGCTGTACGGTGAATGCTCATACAAGCGCGGCGCATCTCCGCCGCCGTTGCCCGTCTCGAATGTTCGAGAGAACAATAGAAATTCCGCGCGTGTGTTAGGGTCCCGCGCAATAACCCGTGAAATAATAAAACGGTTGATCGTTTTACTATAATATGATTAAGTCAATTATTAAGACAAATTTAGGATAAAGTTATGTTTAATTTAATTGTAGGTTAGTCTTAAATAGGTTTAGTTTTATTTGTTAGTGAAAAAATAGTTTAGAATATTTTTAAGTGTATAAATATGAAAAATTGTATAAAAATGTATGTGCAACGTTACAAATGACATGAATAATTTATGTAGGAGTGCAACACTGAGTGAATGAGTGAGGTATGTGAGTGAGCGAGAAGGAAGGGTGGGGGAGAATGGCGGCACGACTTGTAGCGAACTTATGTGGCTCTGGGTTAATTATTTAAAATATAGTGACTTTACGAAAAATACAGTGTTTCAGTGCAAGTTCCCGATCCTAAATTTTTTGGGGGCTCGTCCGGGATATTTACTTTCTTGGAGGATCGGGTTCTTCGGTAGATACATCAGCAAGAAGTACGAGAGCACGTGTTCGATTACCACGCCATTGTACCGGTGTCTTGCACGACTCATCAAGACACATTTATACGACGAAAACATGCCGAAAGACGGAAAGGAACGACGAAAAAGCCGACAAGACGATTACGGTAGCGAAGAAGATAGCTTCGTTAAACATAGCCCGACGCACATGCTGCAAATGACGGCAGAGTTAGTGCCCAGTTTTAGCGGGCGGGATAATACCTATCCTGTGGCGCGCTGGATAGAAGATGTCGAGAGTAACGCAGAAATATTTGGCTGGTCCCCGTTACAGCAGTTGCTAGTAGCTCGACGGTCGCTTACGGGTACGGCACAACTTTGGCTGCGAGCGGAACGTCCATTTAAAAGCTGGGATGATTTGAAAGCCGCATTGACAAAAGAATTCCCGGATACGGTCGACGTGAAGGCCATACATGAGTTAATGAGCGCAAGAAAAAAACGAACAGATGAGACCTGCCTGGACTACATGCTAGTCATGAAAGAGTTAGGAAAACGCGGCAAAATGGCAGACTACGTTGCTATCAAATATATAGTAGACGGAATTATTGACGTGGAAACTAGAAAAGTGATGTTGTACGGTGTTACTACCTACTCTGACCTAAAAGAAAAGATCAAGATTTACGAATTGATCGCAAGCAAAACGAAAAACGCAACGATGCACCAAGATAAAGAAGCACCAACAACAAGCAAACAGCAATATAAACGTCGCATCAGGTGTTATGGCTGTGGCGAGCTAGGTCATGCATCTACGGATTGTCCACACAAGCACAAGGGCCTGAAATGTTTTAAGTGCAACGAATTCGGCCATGTTGGTTCTACATGTACGCAACAAGTCACGAAGAAGCATGAAACTGTCGCGAATCAACATCAACATCGTAAGTCATCGGACAACTTCGGGAAGGCACGGCAAGGCTACCAACGTCAAAACGTAACTACAGCAAAACGAGCTATGTTCGGAACGATGAGCAGTGACGCGGCTAACTTCACTTCACCGGACGACGGTGGTGACCCGAGCGGTCAAATAGTGAACGAGGAATCCAAGGTGGCTTCGGTTGTCTATGATGACAGTGACAGTGACGGCGATCTGTCAGTGACGGAGGTTATGCAAGTGGTAAACAAACACCTTGAACGTAAATCAGTGAAGAAGCCGATAATAACCGCGAATATAAGTGGACTCAGCGTAAAAGCGTTAATAGATTCGGGAAGTGATGTGAATATTATAGCGTCGGATGTTTACAGTGCCATGGGTAGGCCAAAATGTGAACGAGATGACATCGTACTCTCAGGCATTGGGCTATCGACGGTGCGATCGTTAGGGAGATGTCAATTGCGTTTGTGTGTTAACGAACAATACTATGAAAATGTGATATTCCATGTAATCAGTAGGGAGTTTATTCTTTATGACGCAATAATCGGTCAAGAGTTTTTGAATGATGTTACAGAAGTGATGCACAGTGGCTCTGTGAGGTTTGTGGATAGAGATTTGGTACAGCTAGGGTGTTATGCAAGCAACATGTGTTCTGTTGATTCTGTTATAGGTCCCATGTCAAACCACAACTTAAAACAGGAGGTGATCCAGTGTGTGGAAAACTACAGGCCCCATCAGGTCAAGGAAGTACCACTGCAACTCAAGATTGTACTTAAGGATGAAGTTCCTGTGGTTCAGCGGCCTCGCAGATTGTCACTTAAGGAGCAAGACATTGTGGAGCGACAAGTATTTGAGTGGTTGGAAAATAGAATAATTAGGGTAAGTTACTCTGAGTATAGTAGTCCTCTAGTATTGGTGAACAAAAAAGACGGCTCCACTCGTGTATGTGTTGACTATAGAATGCTAAATAAGAAAATTGTTAAAGATGAATTTCCATTGCCCATTGTGGAGGACCTAATTGATAAACTGAAAGATGCTAAGGTGTACAGTGTTTTGGACCTGAAAAACGGATTTTTCCATTTAAAAATATGTGAAGATTCAGTTCCTTACACATCTTTTGTGACTCACCATGGTCAATTTGAATTCTTGCGTGCACCCTTTGGTCTATCTACTTGTCCTAAATATTTCATGAGATTAATCTCAATAATATTCAAAGATCTTTTAATACGTGGTGAGGTTATGATATTCATCGATGATCTGCTGATCCCCGCTAAAGATGAACCTGAAGCTGTTCAACGACTTAAAGATGTACTTTCAATTGCAGAGCAATATGGACTAGAAATCAACTGGAAGAAAGCAAACCTTATAAGCCGAGAAATAGAGTATTTAGGTCATCTTATTAAAAATGGTGAAGTTAGACCTACTCCAGAGAAGATTGACGCAGTTATAAGATATCCCAGGCCAACCTCGGTAAAGCAAGTGCGCAGCTTCCTCGGGCTGACCTCATATTTTAGAAAGTATATACAGAACTATGCAGAGATCGCGAAGCCACTTTCTGATTTGTTAAAAAAGGATTCATCATTCAGGTTTGAGGAAGAGCAACATATTGCTTTTAAAAATTTAAAGAAGAGACTTAGCGAAGGTCCTGTGTTGAAGATATACAACTCTAAACTACCTACTGAACTGCACACTGATGCGTCTTCTATTGCTTACTCTGCTATACTACTTCAGCTTCACGCAGATGGATGGCATCCAGTATATTACATGAGCAAACGAACTAGTGAGACAGAATCCAAATATTCTAGCTATGAATTGGAAGCCTTGGCTATAATAGAAGGTGTGAAAAAGTTCCGTGTCTATTTATACGGTATTCATTTCAAGATTGTTACAGACTGTCAGGCATTTGAATCAACCCTAAGAAAAAAAGATTTGACCCCTAAAGTGGCTCGCTGGGTATTGTTTTTATACCAATTTGATTACAAAGTTGAACATCGGCCAGGATCAAAAATGAAGCATGCTGATGCACTTAGTAGGAGTCCCTGTATGACGATTGTGGCTACCAATTTACATGATCAGATATGGTTAGCTCAGCAGAACGATGAAGAGCTTAGGGCTATAACGGAGGTGTTGCATAACGGCTCCTACCAAGGTTATTGGATTGACAATGGACTGCTTTATAAGGAAGAGAAGAAGCTGTTGGTTATACCAAGATCGATGGTAAATGAGGTCATTAAACAAGTACACAGCAATGGTCATTTTTCAATAAGAAAAATGAAGGAATTGATTGTGAAAGATTATTATATAAAAGACTTAGAGCAGAAGCTACAGAACTTTGCTGTTTCATGTATACCATGTATACTTGCAACTAGGAAAGCTGGTAAGCAAGAAGGCTACTTGAACCCAATAGACAAGGAAGGTGTACCACTGCATACGCTCCACATGGACCATGTTGGCCCATTAACAGAGACACGGAAATTATATAATTACATATTGACCATCGTGGATGCGTTTACTAAATTCACATGGATATTTCCTGTGAAAAGTACCACCAGTAAAGAGACTATAGATAAATTAAAAATACACCAACAGAATTTTGGGAATCCAGTAAGGATCATTACTGACCGTGGAACTGCATATACGAGCGGTGAATTTCGTGAATATTGCAGAGAGGAAAATATTCATCACATCACCATAACGACAGGGGTACCTAGGGGAAACGGTCAAGTCGAAAGACTGCACCGGACAATCCTGTCAGCATTGACGAAGTTATGCATAGAAAACCCGTCACTGTGGTACAGACATGTGAGTCGACTGCAGCGGGCTTTGAACAGCACATACCAGAGAAGTATAGATACCTCTCCATTTCAACTAATGATCGGCATCAATATGAGGTCAAAAGAAGATTTACAAATTCTAGAAATGTTGAAACAGGAAGAGTTGGATGAATATAACAAGGATAGAGAAGAGCTAAGGGTTAGGGCAAAACAACAAATTCTCAAAGTGCAAGAAGAAAACAAAAGGACCTATGATAAAAAAAGAAAACCAAGCTCTAAGTATAATGTCGGAGATCTGGTGGCAATTAAAAGGACCCAGTTTGGGACTGGTTTGAAACTGAAGCCTAAGTACTTGGGTCCCTACCGAGTTACCAAAGCAAAACGCAATGATCGCTATGACGTAGAAAAGGTTGACATAAACACAGAGGGTCCGAATAAAACATCTAGCTCGGCAGACCAGATGAAGAGGTGGCCAATACCAAATGAGGAGTAAGACATCAGGTGAGCAAGTGGATGAATGAAAGGATTGCATGAATGAAACACTGTCATTATTACTACTGTACCATTCCACTTTTGTAAAACTCTTATAAAACTAATAATGTCTACTTATAATTTCTAAAGACCATACTTTCTATTGTGTCATAGGTAAACAATAATGTACTGTAGAAATGTTTAACCTTCACTGTACTGACCTTCTTTTGTAATTAAACTGCCTGTATAATTTCGAATAAAATATCTAAAGGTTAATTTAGACAATATGTTGTTAATATTGTTAAAACAAAAAAAAAAGATAATTATAGCTAAGGGTTATTTATTTTGTAACACTTAAATCGGAAAATTAACATTAAGGATAAATTATGTTGTACGATAAGGCCTTGCAATTTAATAGGTAATAATAAAAATATACTTACAAACGTGTGAGAATGTTTAATGTATGTTTGTGTATTTTCATACTTAATGCTGCAAGTAATGTACTTTAGATTTTTAATGTATCGTGCAGCACGCCTGGGGGATTTTGAGTGTGAAGTGTGTGTGAAAGATCTAAATTGTAATAAATTGTTTAAGTGTTGTGAATGAGGGTGCTGTTTGTTGAATTGTATTGTTAAGAAAGGTTTTTGAAAGGAATGTCTGAGGCCAGACATAGTATCAGGATGACCGAATGTAGGAGTGCAACACTGAGTGAATGAGTGAGGTATGTGAGTGAGCGAGAAGGAAGGGTGGGGGAGAATGGCGGCACGACTTGTAGCGAACTTATGTGGCTCTGGGTTAATTATTTAAAATATAGTGACTTTACGAAAAATACAGTGTTTCAGTGCAAGTTCCCGATCCTACATTTATGCATTTTTGGATACTTGTGGTGCTCCATATAAATCTTCACTCAGTAAATTTTTCTTTGCTTGCCTCGGAAAGCAAGAATGCCTGGTAAGTCTTTATTTGGTTGGAGTGTAGCAAAGAGTGTGCAAGGCGTTTGGAACTTATAAAATTTTTCATCAAAAATATAAAACATAATAAAACTCAAATCTTTGTTTTTTAATGTATAAGGGGGCTCAAATTAAATGCTTTTTATACTTGTGACTTTTTCTTTTTGACGCATGGTTTAACCGGAAAATGCGATAGAGTATAAAGAGTGGTCAAACAGAAAAAAATTGTGATAAAATTATAAAACTTCATAAAATTTAAATCTTTGTTTTTCGTCGTCTAGAGGGGCATAAACTAAACGCTTTTTATACCTGTGACTTTTTCTTTCCGACACACAGTTTAGCGAGAAAATGTGATGAAATATTGAAGGCGTTTGGAACTTGGAAAATTTTTCATCAAAAATATAAAACATACTAAAACTCAAATCTTTGTTTTTCGTCGTATAGAGGGGCATAAACTAAACGCTTTTTATACTTGTGACTTTTACTTTCCGACGCATGGTTTAACCGGAAAATGTGATAGAATATTGGAGCCTCTAGTCACTTGGATTTTTTTTCCCGCTAAGCCATGTGTCGGTTTAGTTTAGTTGTGTGTGTTTAGTTTATGCCCCTCTATACGACGAAAAACAAAGATTTGAATTTTATGAACTTTTATAATTTTTTGGCAGTTCAAAAGATCCAATTTGATGGCATTCGCAACCCTCGTCTGACTTACAAACTAGGTGATACTCAACTGATGGCAGTCGGAGTGCAGAGGGATCTGGGAGTGAAGGTTACGGAAGATCTGAAGTGGGAAGAGCATATAACAATGATCACTAAAAGAGCCAAAAGCCTGATTTACCTCGTCAGAAAAGCTTTCAGTACCCTAACACCTGAGATGATGCTTCGCATATACAAAACTTTTATCAGACCAATTCTAGAGTACGCCTACCAAGTCTGGAGTCCTTATTTTGTTAAAGACATCGATTTATTAGAGAAGGTACAGCGCAGCTTTACTAAAATACCGCGAATGCTTAAGCGGCGATCGTATGAAGAACGTCTTAAAATGTTGAAACTCACAACATTAAAAGACCGAAGAGAACGTGGAGACCTAATTGAGACATATAAGATCTTAAATCAGCACTACGACCTTCCGGAATTCTGCGAGTTTTTTCAACGGAAACGGGACCATCTAAGAGGCCATCACCTTAAGCTCTCCTATACTGACATCTCAAAAAGTAATCCACATAAGCACTTCCTAAGCAAGCGAGTAGTCAGAGCGTGGAATAAACTCCCAGAAGACGTAGTCTCAGCTAAAAGTATAAATCAGTTTAAAAATAGACTCGACAAACATCTGTCTAACTGCAAAAAAGATTAACCAGTGGGGACCAGCACGATACAGGCAACCACCAGTTGTCTCAACTGCCTGCCTGATAAATAAATAATAATAATAAAAAAAATTTTTTTAAATAATGTTACTACTTAGTGCCTACCCAGCACAAAAATCAAAGCACGCCCCTGCTAATAAGGGTCCCACGACAGACTCTTCACAGGTCACCACGATCTTATTAACCCCGGGCCGTACAGTACAAACCTCATCAACAGGTATCAGTTTAACACGTTGGACGTCTTCGCACATATTAGTAAGCTCTGTCAATGTGTTAGCGTTGTACATGCGAAGCGATGTAGGCGTTTTAAGGCTGTTCCCCTAGCCAATGACCTTGAGCATTTAGCTGCCTCTCGTCCCCTCTCCACCGCTGCATTATTCCGTGAAGTGATTGCGGTAGTGAATGCGATAACGCCGCGACATCTAGTTAGCTTACGCCAAACTACGATGTACTCGTGGCATGATTAAGCAAATACAAACGTAAAGCACGGATCGTAGAATAATTATAAGAGGCGGCCAGGCGGCAGAGTAAAATAATTTGCTCGCAACTTTCGCCGCCTACACATTATTATTACCTTACGCACATTACATTTTGAAAAGTCACGTGGAATATTTTGAAAAAACATAATAAATTAGCTGTGAATAAATAAGGTAACGAAGTTACATAAATTATAGCGATAACCCCTATAGTTTATTTTGTCAGTTATTAAAATATTTTTGTCAGAACACAATACTAAAATTTAAATATTGTTTTCTAGCAAATACCTACCATGCTACGTTTATTAATAAATGGTTTTTAATAATACTAGAATTTAAAAGTGTAATTTTCTTTATTATATTTTAAAATTAAAACAGTATGAATTGAAACAAAATTTACCAACTACAGGTGGGATTCGAACCCTCACTCATTGAATCTTGAATGGCGGGCGAGTGCATTTCCAACTTCGCTACCAAGTCACTAGCTGTTAAGTCGAAATCTTCGAGTGTTTCTCGCAGATTTTTTTTAATCTATGATGCAGCATTGATCAGGCAATTTGCGGATACTCGACCCGATAGAATTATTGTTACAATTTTGTGTGCCCATAAACTCTATCGTGAATTCGTGAGATATTTTATTTATAGGTTTTTGTCATTTATATAAAGTATCTGATTTTATGTTATAAATAGTTTTGGTTTTTATTTGTTTTATCTTAAGATTTACAACTGTTAAGTCTTCTTATCAAATCTAAAAGTAAAACATAGTAAAAATTAAAAAAAAAACTTAAAAAAGTTACTGCTTCAAGTGAGATGCGATCCCACGACCTCGGATTACCGGGCGTGTGTTTCCTCTACTAAGCTATCCAACCACTAATCGATTTGGCGAAATCTTTCAAGTGTTTCTGTCGAAGCCATCGTTTTTTCTAATCAATGTTGCGGTATACTACCGTAGTTAGCTAAGTATAGAGTGTGGCAATGTGGCCAGCCTTTTGGTGATAATAATCTGATTTTATATTGTGGGCATTTTCGCCAGTAGACGTCCCTTCGCTTTTCACGATGTCTCACGACATTTCACTATAATTATTAAAAAACTATGTGGTTTATTAGAAAAATTAAATAATAACATAGAAGGTTGTACATTAATGTATACTTCTAAACATTTAAAATAGAAGGAATCATGTATTATCATTTAAAAATAAATGTTTAAAATTAAAAGATGGTGATTTTTTGCATTCCCTATACAGACTAGTCGAAGTTTAAAAGGGTCAATATCGACACATGCGACTTTTTGCCAGTTTTGATGGCAAATTTTGTTTTTAAGTTTTCACACGAAATAAATTGATAATACTAATCTTTAGGGTAAAACATAACATATGTGAAATTGTGCCACCTAATTTTAACATAACGCCACCGAAACTGAATTCCGCCACCGAAACTAAATATCACTAAAAAAATTCGTTAGATGCTTGTAAGGATCTCAATAGATGACCAGGGGGTCTAGCGCGAAATGTACTATCCAAATGTTCAGATCCGACCGATCCCCGACCGAAGGTTCGATTGGAACCTTAACGCGAAACAACATCGAAATCGCGGGATTCCATCGAGGCCACAGACAATTATAGAAGAGTATCAGAATGAATTATACTGAGTGCTAGTGTTATGCCTATGTATTAAAATTTTACCGGTTTTGTAAAAGTCTCTTGCCAATTCAAAATATTAGCAAACTAATGCGTAAACATGGTTTCTATTAACAGAAAAATGTTAAAATTAAACTACTTTTACGGATTATTTCGCGATTTATTAACATTTTATTTAACCTGACGTTTCGAACACTTTACAGCGTTCGTGTTTCGTGTTCGCGTAAAATAAAAAGACAATAATATAGCAAAATGTTTATTTCAATCAATTTTAGATATTCAAACTAAGAAAATTGCAACATTCCAATTGTTTATGACATTTAAAAAAATAAATGCTGGACGCATGAAATGTCATTTCTTGCTTATTGATTTTAAAAAATTGGCCTGCGTAACTCGATCGCAAACTCGTTTGAAAATAATTCGATATTTGGAGTTATGTGGTATAATAATAAGATTTTTGTAGAAAATGAGTCTTACTTATTAAATAATGCTTTTTAAATTAAAAGAAATAAAAATCATTTAACGACGTGTTACAGTTTGAAACCAAAAAAAAGTTTGTGTTTGTTATTCTGGTCGGATCAGCTGTCTGTCAGACTGTCAGCGCGAATCCGACCAAATATAATGGTCACTAAGATGAGACAAAGTTAGTTGCCTACCTATGTTATTTAAATGTATTCGTGGCTTTCTATTAACAGAAAAATGTTAAAATGAAACTACTTTTACGGATTATTTCGCGATTTATTAACACTTTATTTAACCTGACGTTTCGAACACTTTACAGCGTTCGTGTTTCGTGTTCGCGTAAAATAAAAAGACAATAATATAGCAAAATGTTTATTTCAATCAATTTTAGATATTCAAACTAAGAAAATTGCAACATTCCAATTGTTTATGACATTTAGAAAAATAAATGCTGGACACATGAAATGTCATTTCTTGCTTATTGATTTTAAAAAATTGTCCTGCGTAACTCGATCGCAAAGTCGTTTGAAAATAATTCGATATTTGGAGTTATGTGGTATAATAATAAGATTTTTGTAGAAAATGAGTCTTACTTATTAAATAATGCTTTTTAAATTAAGAAAAATAAGAAACATTTAACGACGTGTTACAGTTTGAAGCCAAAAAAAAATTTTGTGTTTGTTATTCTGGTCGGATCAGCTGTATGTCAGACCGTCAGCGCGAATCCGACCAAATATAATGGTCACTAATGCGTGTGTTGCCTACCTATGTTATTTAAATGTATTCGTGGCTTAGTGCTAATAGTGCATTTCTAATAGTTTCATCATAAAATCAAAATATGAAGAATGGGGTCAAGAGTAAACCCATCTCAAATAAAAAAAAAAAAAAAAAAATTGTTTGTTATGTCAATATATTATTTTGTAATACAAATATTTTGATACATTTTAAAACGTTTACAATAATTTGTGTCGTAAAATTGTACTTGTTCTATACGGTGGTTATAAAGCTTTAACTTGGAGGTGTGAAACTTGATCTTCTTCTTTGCGTATCGACTCAGGCTTTCATATGTGTGAAGACCAAAACTTAACCACCGATATAGCATTATCGGTGGCCTTGCAAAGATCTTCGCGTGTGCAGGTGAAGGGACACGCAGGCCATGTCAGAAGATGGGATGGGATGAGATTGATAAAATATATCGCATCACGTCCGTATTAGGGTGTAAAGTAGAAATACACCCATGGAAAAGCACAAACTTGTCCCTCAATGTAAACGATGCCAGGCGTATGGTCATACCCAGAAATACTGCGCAAAAGAACCAAGATGTGTAAAGTGCATTGGAAAACACCTTACTCGAGACTGCAGAAAACCTGCAGACGAGAAGCCAAAATGTGTGCACTGCGGTGAACAACATCCTGCCAATTATGCTAATAATTATTATTAATGTAAGTAAAAAAAATACCTACGCACAAGCAAAATCAATTATGTACAAAACGATGATGCAAATGTACCTACTGATAGTGCTGCAAAATTAGATCAAATCCTAAAATATATAAGGTGTACGTGAATTAGTGTCAGATATTTTTAGGAGTAACTTAGATCATCACATGGATCACATATAAGATAAATTTAAAATTATTGACCAAACTTTAAAAAATAAAAAGTTTTAAAATAAAGAATCAACATCATCCTGTACATGAACCCAAACACCACAAGTAGACTACTCACACAACGCTAGCCCATTCATAATCTCTCCAGGATCACATTCATGCACTCAAAAACTCATATTACACACGTTCATAACTTACTACGCCATCCCATGCAAGTGTGTGTCTATGAATGAATTCTCTTTGAGATAGAAACATTGTTATTATTTCTATTTCACTCACTCGTTTCATATTATTATTATCATTGTGTGTGTTAGTTGCGTCTGTGACGTACATCTTTTAGATTTTATTACCCGCGAGTTGCAGAAAATCTCATTATCTTTAAAGATGCCATAATGCAGGTTTATAACCTAACTTCAGTACACAAAATGCAAAAATAAACATTAATAGACGACATTAAAGAAAATAATACTTTCAGCAACTGATGCAATGACGATGAAATGAAATGAAATGAAATGAAATGAAATGAAATGAAATGAAATGAAATAATTTATTTGCGCAAAACATGGTGTGACACAGGTGTTAACATTTTTACAAAGTACTCACGTTTTACCTTTTTACATGGCATGCAAATATTTATAAGTAATTGCTAATAATTAAACAATCAAATTAAATAATATCAAATGTCGAGTTAATTGGATGTCAAATAATTTTATAACTTATTGTGAAAAAAAAATCAAATTGAATAGTACCAAATGTCAAAAAATATATACAAATTTATTTATTTATTTAAAAATGTCACTGACTTTATAAAAATTCTTATCACTAAGCCATTTTACAAGTTTTCTTTTAAAACATACTTTTGGTAACTGTTTAATGTCATTTGGAAGTGCATTGTAAATTTTAACACACATAGCATCACATTGTCTATGATAATGTTGTAGTTTAGGTAAAAAATTATACACTAATTTATTTGGATCTCTGAGCCTTAAGCTATGATCGTCACTTCGCTTTTTAAACAACATTATATTATTTTTGACAAATACAGCTACTTCAAGGATGTACATACAAGGTAATGGCAATATTTGTAAACTTCTAAATACAGGTTCACAAGACTGACGAGAGGACATACCACAAATTGCCCTTATGCACTTTTTTTGCGCTTTAAACAGAAAATTTAAGTCAGTGGAATTTCCCCAAACCAAAAGTCCATACTTCAGAATTGAGCCAATATATCCATGATATGCTGCAAGACAAGTCTGCAAAGTAGACGTGTGACGCAGTCTTCTCAAAACAAACACGTAGCGGTTTATTTTATCCCTTAAGGCTCCTATTTGTATTTTCCAATCACAATGATCATCCATTGTAATTCCCAAAAATTTTGTGTTGTCAACTTCTCGTATATTTATTCCATTATAATTAATATTAAGCTTTAGTTTAGTCTGTCTATTTGTACCAAATTGCATATAGTTCGTTTTGTTTATATTTACTGTCAAATTATTATCATCAAGCCATGTTACTATTTTGTCAATTGTATTATTAATGTCAGATTCATATACTTTAGAATTGTTGCTAAAAGGAACCACTACAGAAACATCATCTGCAAATAATATACATTTGTGGTTTGTTACTTCAGGAATGTCGTTTATGTAAAGCAAAAATAGTAATGGACCTAGGACACTTCCTTGTGGAACACCACATGTATTTACCAAAAGCTGTGATCTGCTACTTAAAACATTGAAATTCCTATCTATGCTCGCAATTTCTACAGACTGTTTTCTGTTTCGCAAGTAAGATTCTAACCAATTTCGTGCCAAACCCCTCACGCCCATGTTTTCCAGTTTTAGAAGTAATAAGTCATGAGAAACAAAGTCAAAGGCACGAGTCATGTCAAAGAAAATAGTAGTTGTAGGAATTTTCGCATTTATGTTTTTATTTATTTCACGCATCAAATGAAACATGGCGAGGGTAGTGGACTTATTTGCTTGAAAACCAAACTGCTCATTTTTAAGTATGTCAAATTTTGAAATATAATTGAGCAGTCTAAATTTCATAGCCTTCTCGAAGACTTTCGATAAAACTGGAACCAATGTTATAGGACGGTAATTTTCCAGCATTGATTTGTCTCCTTTCTTATAAAGGGGCTTAACAATAGAAAGCTTCAATAAATCAGGAAAGCAACCTGTCTCGAAAGATAAATTAATTAAATATGTCAATGGTTTGATTAACTCCTCGATGCAGTGTTTTATGACTTTTGTACATATGCCATCATAACCAGTTGCATTGGTATTGTTTAATGATGTAAGTATCGTCCTTACTTCTCTTGCGACGTAAGGTTGCAAAAATATACTATTGGATAACTTAGTATTATTTGTACTTTTGAGTTTTGTTTTTTTATTTGTTAGTTTAATGAAGTAATCATTAAATTCGTTTGCTATATCACATGGATCATTAATTGTTTTATCATTAATTACAATTTTCTCAATAATTTTATCATTTTCTAATTTTTTTGTTTCATTTTTAATAATTTTCCATGTCATCTTACATTTATTTTTTGCGTTACTTATTAGCTTCTGATTATATTTCTTTTGAGATATACTAAAACATTTGCGAAGCAGCTTTGAATATAATTTATAGTGCTTCTTTTTAGCGGTAGATTTTGCTTTGTAATATTCAAATCTTAATTTTCTTTTTGTATGACAACTTTTAATCAGTCCGCTAGTTATCCAACTTGGTTTTTTATATTTAAAAGATATTTTAATTTTTTTAATGGGAAAGCACAAATCATACAGCGTGGTCAAAACGCTGTGAAATGAGAGCATTGCTTTGTTAATATCAGATTCTGACAGAATCTCAGAGAAAGACAGACACTTTAAATGGTCTCGAAACTTATTTAAATTGTCAGCGCTGTAGTCCCTTTTATTTATAAAATAATGAGCCGGCTTTTCGTTTGGACTTTGAATTGGTATATGTAACATCTGCGATGTATTATGATCAGACAGATATAAATGATGTAATTCAGCAGTAGCGTCGTTAATGTTACTAATTATATGGTCAATGCAAGATTTTAGCCTAGTTGGTTCAGATATGTGTAATGTCAAATTATAATTATTTAATAAGTCCATAAGATATTTAGTACTATTTGATAATTCGAGGGTATTTATATTTATGTCTCCTACCAATATTATCCGCGTCTTGGGGTTTTTAAGAAATTTGTGTAAAATTTCATCTAAGTATGACAGGAACATATCGACATTTGAATCAGGGGTTCTGTAAAGACAAATAATGTAAATATTGCATCCAAGTAGCTTAATACCACAGCATTCAAATATCATATCTTGACCAAACTGCCCGACTTCCGCCATCTCATTAAATTTAGGTCCGTTTCTAATTAAAATGATTAATCACTTTATGCTGTAATTTATTTAAAAATAATTTGATTTTACAATTACACCAATTATTTAGCTCCAAATTAAGCAAAACATCCTTGACTTAGGCACAAATACCTACTCGTGCCCATCACACAAACATTCGCCTCTTTCGGGATTCGAACCCGCAACTGCCCGACTTTGTCGTCCGAAACGCAACTACACCAGTCGTTCGTAGAGTGGGTAATTGCTTCTACCAATTTTACAGTAAAATAACAACACAACACAGTTTAATTTAAAATAATGGTTTTTATTAAATTTGCATTACACTTTTTACAAACACCATTTTAAATAACACAACGCAGACAATGAACTTTGACCTCCCATCACACTTGTCATATCACAGTAGGTAGATTTTTGTTGCCTCCCATTCTGGTGGATGCAGAGGGCAGCCCTTAAAAGTGTGTCTACTAACACGCACTAATGTTTCACTGTCACATTCACCTCGTATTGTTTCGAAAGCACTAATAATACCTACGTGCATTAACAGTACAGCACTGGTAATGGTTTGGCCATCTTGATCATACATAAGGTCCCACACGTGGAAATCCAGCGTAGTCAGGTCAGGCGAGCGTGAAGGCCAGGTAATAGGCCCACCGCGTTTACTCCATCGACCCTGGAACTGTGCTGTCAGGTACTCGCGAACACGGCGGTCGTAAGACGCGGGCGCGCCGTCTTGCTGGTAGTGCTAGTGCTGTCAATCCAGTGACAGAACTCCACGCGTGCGTGACACATTAGTCCTGCGATCTCAGCTCCTCACTCCTGCACTCTCGTGAAGTGGTAGGGGTTCCTTTCTTCACTCTTTGGCGGTTTCCACACGTACCGAAGACGGCTGCAGCAGCATTCCTCGTTCTGAATGTCGGGTGGTGACTCCGATAGGCTGTAGTTTGGCTCATGGTAGCACAAAACCGGGTGGTGACTCCGATAGGCTGTAGTTTGGCTCATGGTAGCACAAAACCATGGTTAAGTTGAGGTAGTCAGGTTTCGAATACTTGTATTGTAGGGCATGGTGACAATTTTTAACTAACGTCAAACTTAAGCGGTGGTCTAGCGCCAATTGACTTATTTTTGTAACTTAAAAATAAAAAAGCGTGCGTAAGGGCAACGGTAAGTGTAGCGTTAGCAAAAAAAAGAGAATATTCGGTGATGTTTCTTACTTAACATTTCGAATCTTGTATCAATGTACTAAACTTTATAATTAAGATTAAAACAAATCTGTACCTAGGCACAGAACGTGGCTGTAGTTAAGAGAGATTATCCGTTCTACAGAGATAACGTTCTACGAAAACCAACACCACGTTTTTGGTAATAACTAGTAGCTAGTAACGTTAAGCTTGAAAGGTACTAGCTGATTGTCTCCCTCTTTAGCTCCCATTCAGCATTATCTACAGCAAGTTACTTGTACCTACCTGAAAGTACGTAAGTACTCAACATTGGATTATTTTTCTACATTGGGTAGATTTATTTTGAAATTTGAATTGTAATAAAATGATAATGAAATGTAAATACACTAAAAACCAGCAGTGTAGTAGTCGCAGTGGATAAGGAGTTCGCCCTTAGCGTGGAGGGTTTCGGGTTCAAATTTCGGTCAAGGCAAAGCACAAAAATACTTTAAATTATTCAGCAAGTGTTTGGGGGATGAAAAACAGATTCGTAGTACAGGCAATACCGCAGTTTGACCCCTAATCAACGCCTGGTTGACTTTACTTTTAAATCTGAGAAAATAAACGTATCAAAAATAATAAATAGAAAGCAGGTTAAAAAGAAATTTATTTCAGATTAGAGCCTTTGCCCTTTGATTTAAATCATGCATGGTCAGTGTGAGTATTCCAAAACATAACTAGCCTAGTTTGGGATCGGATCCAAGACCTCAACCTTACACGTAAAACTACTCTGTCATTCATCAGCCGTTTTCCAATTACTCAGAATAGTAAAAAAATAAAACTGTTTTTGCTAACGGTACTTTCATTTCGCTATTTGACTTTCGGCATTTCCAAAGTCCTGTGTCTTCCGCCGCCTTCAGAGTCGGTTAATAAATCAAATGAACCTTAAGACAAAGCGTTAGAATCTAAACTTGAGTATCGACTGTGTTCTGGCGGTCTCTCTTTGAATTTGCGTTTGACGATGCCGGCCCTTGCGATACAATTTTTAAATTTAAATCTAATCACATTAGTTTAGAGTTTAAAATTGGATGGGTGTTGTCTGTTCTTCGGCGGCTGTTGGCAATAAATTATAGTAGCGCACGCACACAAACAAGCGAGCGTTTGTTGTTGTACTTTAGTAGTAGCTTCTTGTCCGCTACGTAGTAATCAGCTGCTTAGAGGGTGTTGATAGTTGCGTTTGATATCAAAGTTTTGATCGTGTTTTTCTCTAAAACTAAAGCTCGAATAAAAAAATAGTACTTAAATAATTTTTTTGTCATAACGTAAACTTATTACCCTTAAAATATCTGACACTAATTCACGTACACCTTATATGTCTTCATTTGATGAACGACTAAAAAAACTGGAAAACAGTGCCAAAACTGCGCATCAAAACCTAAAAAATGACTCACAACTTAAAAATTATGGCTTGGAATGCCAATGGACTACTCAGAGACCAAAATGAGCTGCAAGTAGTTCTAGTCACACAAAACATTGACATATGCCTTGTATCAGAAACACATTTTACCAAACAATCTCATATAACATTCAAAGGATACGACGTCTATCATGCACTGCACTTCAACAACCGTGCTAGGTGGTAGCGCCGTTATTGTAAGAAATAACCTTAGTCATTATGAAAACTTTAAATTTGAAAATTGTAAAGAATTGATTGAGCATTTGACCAGTGACCGTAGTACAGACTACTCTTTATGGAAGGTGACAAAGCAAATAGACAAACCTGTGCAAGCCATTCCACCCATTAGAGAAATTGATACACCGATACACTTCGGGGAAGGGTTTACGATATTACTAATGTCAAATGATGATCGGTCGGATCGACTGAAATGCCCGATCCAACCGACCGAGCGTTTGCAATTCATATTAGAAAATGCCCGATGCATCAGTCAGTTTGTTAGTAACAAATGCCAGGCAAAGACCATAGTCCTACCTACCTACTGGGTGAATCTTGAAATTGGGCGTATTTGATTGATTCCCGTCCAAAATTTTTAATGATAAAGATATGCTAAAATCATGACGTAATATTAAATTTGGATAGTTTTTTAACATATTGATCTAATAGGCACTCATTTTGCACAATTAGTTCCGAAAATATAAGCAATTGAAATTTTGTCTACCACGGGAATCAAAAACAAGGCATGGAAATCAATAAAACAATCTTTATTATAGTTCAAATCAATTGTTGTCTGAAATGTGTAAAAGTATCTATGAATATAAAATTGAATCTAGCTATTTTAGTGTTATTAACAAATCACAAAGTAATGACACAAATTAAGATTATCTATGAATCACAAATACATTGGCACAGCATCCTTCATTTTATAAAGAAAGATTGATTCCCATGGCATTAAAACCACGGGTATCAATAACACGGGAATCAAAGTTCGTCAATTTTTATCGATTGCTCTTTAACTAACAAACATATATTTTAAATGCAAACTTAAATAAATAATGCACTATCAATAGTTTTAATTTGTTATAAGAAGCGATCTTTAAAAACAATAAAAATATTTTTTATGGTTATCACGGTAATCAACGATGTATAGAAACAATGCCACGGGAATCAAATATTTACCTTCGTAACTCGGCGTGGATAAAGGCTGCGAAGTGACCGCCTTCCATTATACTTAACTCACGACTGATTCTCGCGCGGCAACGCACACTCGTATCCCTACTTTTTATTACTAGAGCTGCAGGTGAAGATTAGTGTCGTACCACGGGAATCAACTCTCAACCCTGGACAAAATTTTGATTCTAAATTAAAGTATAACTAAATACTTAAGTGAAGATTCTAATTGACTAATCTATTTACAGACTAATCTATTTATATAAAAGTAGCATTTTACCTGGTTTTATCCCTAAGTTGCAGTTTTTTCTACAGTTTGATCAAAATTTATTAAATTTACCCTATATTTTATTTGCAAATTCAATGAAGCCAAAAACCATGAAGCATTAGTTAGAATACACCTAGAACTAAATAAAAAAATATATTTTGATGTTCCATTATTAAACCTCGGGTACTTTATAGCTCCGGACAACGTAATTCATGCGTTTCAAGATTCACCCTACTCAGTCCATTATAATCAGCCCACGTCAGCCTACTGCTGGACATACAGTCGCACACTGGCTCAATATTGAAAAAAAGTGGACTTAGGGGTCAATGTTCTTATTTAAGCTTGTAATTTTTTTTACATATTCCTCTTTTGATTCTAAATCACTTTTACTGATTCCAATTTTTCTCAAAAACTTGCCAATTTTGAGAAAAAAATTGTTGAATATTTTTTTGTATGGAGAAAAAGTTATTAACGTTTGTAGCTTCAAAATGCGTGCGTGAATCAAAATTCCACTTAGTAGGCATTAAAGCCCATATCATTCTCTTAAATAAATTTATCTAACTTTTTTCCGTAACCTTGCAACTTTAGAAGTTACAGGCCCTGAAACATCGGTAATAAAAAATATATTTTATTTAGACTTTTTTGCAGATTGTATTGTATACAAAAAACCTTTAAATATCGTTAGGATCAAATTACCTTAATTCATTTAGTATACTGTAGCCCTTAATAACCATTGAACACAGTGTTTTATATAATAATAATAAAACAAAAAATATAACATATGGTCGTAAATTGGCTTGTAGAATTATACGTGGCCGGTGCGCGCGCGCTTTGTTTCGGTTTGATGCCTGGAATTGTTATCTGTTAAAATGAACCGACCGCCTATTGTTCAAAGGGGTAATTTATGACTTGCAGTTGATAAAAAATGATTTTATGCAAGATAAATGTGTTTGTTTTAAAATTGTATTCGAACACTATGTTAGTGATGTGATGACAACAATTACAAACGCAAGTCAGTCACAGACAGAGTGTTTTCGTGTGTTGACGTGCCAACTTATCTGTGACTACGCTAGCTAATCTTCACTCCATATGTGGATTAGATGCTTAGAATGCGTTCTGCATATATCTTAAAATTTGGATTTTAGGCAGTGGACTGCTCGAGGAGAGCACAAGATGCTTAAGCAAAAAAAGAAAGCACTAACTCAAAAAGAAATGTTTGAACAAAGACCCTTCGTCTTTTGGTAGATGTACTAAAACAAGGGTTCGGCACGACCAATGATGGCAATACTGCCAGAAGATTATTCTGGGAATATAAAAAGTCTACACAAATAACTTAGGTTGATCAAACGGTTACATATTACAAGGCCTAAGGTCATAATACCTATGGACGAAAGACCTAATTTCGAAACACCTAATGCCCATAATACCTAATAACCGATGAAATTCTTATAAAAAGATTTGCAGTAATTTTGCAAGCTATTTCTTCAGGCAAAAATATTAATATAGATAAGTTCCGACAATACTGTAAAAAAAATGCTCAACTGTCATTCTTTATACCCATGGTGTTATATGCCATCAAGCGCATTCATTAATTATTATTTCATGGTGCAGAATATGTGATCATTTTTCTATTATTCCCGTGGGCATGTTGTCAGAAGAAGCGTCTGAAGCTCGAAACAAAGATTTTAGACACATTAGAGAAAAACATTCTCGAAAAATATGTCGAAAAAATAGAAATGAAGACATCATTCATTATTTTTAGTAAGTTCCGATCCATTTATTTCACACATCAAACCAAAATAAAAAAAAACAAAATGATTTTATTTCACGAAGTCATCCAACTATTGCAGGAAATAGAAAATGACGAACAGGAAACTGCTGAGGACGAAGATGAATTATACTATAAACTTGGAAATTGACGCTAGCATAGATCCCTTAACATTTTCATAATAATAATATAATAAAATCTGCGACTCGTCAGGAGTACCACTTTCTTATTGCAAATCAAAGTAATAAAAAAAATAATCATTTGAAATTTTTTGGTCGTACGTAATTTATGATGGAAGTTTGTTTAATATAAATTACATTTTACAGATCGTGCGCTGTGACGCTCCTTAGGGGAGGCCTAAGGCAGAAGTGGACTGCAACAGGCTGATATGATGACATTTTAAACAACTACAAATCATAAATGACCCCTTTGAACAATAGGCGGTCGGTTGATTTTAACAGATAACAATTCCAGGTATTAAACCTAAACAAAGCGCACGCGCACCGGCCACGAACAAATCCAATTTTTGTCACTAGCCAATTTACGACCATATAATTATTATATTTTTAAATTGTTTTATTATTAGTAAATGAAACACTGTTTTACAATGGTTATTAGGGGCTATTATTTACTAAATGAATTTAGGTAATCTGATCCTAACGATGTTCAAAGGTTTTTTTCTATATTATCTGCAAAAAAAAATTAGATATTTTTTTTTTTTATTACCGATGTTTCAGGGCCTGTAACTTTTAAAGTTGCAAGGTTACAGAAAAAAGTTAGATAAATTTATTTAAGAGAATAATATGGGCTTTAATGCCTACTAAGTGGAATTTTCATTCACGCACGCATTTTGAAGCTACAAACGTTAATAACTTTTTCTCCATACAAAAAAATATTCAACAATTTTTTTCTCAAAATTGGCAAGTTTTTGAGAAAAATTGGAATCAGTAAAAGTGATTTAGAATCAAAAGAGGAATATGTGAAAAAATTACAAGCTTAAATAAGAACATTGACCCCTAAGTCCACTTTTTTTAAATATTGAGCCAGTGTGAGTCGTGGTCAACTAATTAGGGACAGATAGAATACTAAGCAATTTTGAATGTTTACATCCTATTATTGTGAGTTTGCTTCGAGATTACTAACTGTTACTTTGTAAACGTATTTACTATCTAGTACTCTAGTTAACAGAATGCAATAACAACAAACAAAAACTTACTTAGCGTTAGTATCCGTGGGAATCTGTTCAAGAACGACCTTGCTGCGCCCAGCAGACGATTTATTGAGCCCGCGCTAAACCGTTAGCGTTAACCAGGTCTATGCCCTGCTGAAAATCGTCCGGTTTTCAGCAGGGCATAGACCTGGCCTAATTTGCAATGGCCCATTTCGGAACGTGCGCCCGACCTGACACCTCGCTCGATCCACAGTAGCATAGATTCTAAGAGAAAATCATTAAGCATTGCGTGTTTCTAATGATGTCTTTAGTCATGGGATAGTATTGTTATATTAAGAAGAAAGAAGAAACCACCAAAACTGAGCCACCAAAACTATGATTCAATTTCAGAATTAATTATTTAAATATATAATTCTGAAAATTCACTGCATAAGTTAAATGTCGTAATAAAGACATAGATTACACTAAATATCAAAATCCTAAATAACCTTATAAATTTTTGTGCGTAAACTAAAAGACGTACTAAGAATACGACACACCAAATCTTAAAAGTCGTTGAACAAAACGCCACCAAAAAGGTTAGGAAAATTCTGACGGTCAAATCACGCGTAAAGTGACATTTCCAGTCTAAGGTTGGGTTGCTCCATAGTATCAGTTAAAGTTAAGGTCAAAGTCAAATTTAACTTTAACTGTAACGCTAACTTTAACTATTTGAGCGACATGGGTTGCACCATCGTATTCGGTAGCATAGTTAAAGTTACCAGGGTTACAAGTCTAATGAGGCCTTATTTACACCTAACTCGTTGTAGAAAACTATTTGTGACATGGCAATGTTCCACGTAACGTCAAAAAGCTGATACGGTGTTATCAGTTTATTTGATCAGTGGTGTTATCAGTCATTGAATTGTCAAATCATTCAGCTGTCAAACTATAACAAAGTTTTTCAATTTCTTTATTTTAATTACTAATTTAACCACTGAATTTGCGAAGAGCATCATGAGACTTGTTAAATAAAATAAATTGTATCAAATCGACGCTAGGTACGGAAATTAATGAACACCTTGCTCACAAACATTCCAACAAAGTAAGTATCTATGAGTTGCGTGTTATTTTTTGCACTGTTATGTATTGTAACTTCAGTCATTTAATTCTTAACGTTTCAGGGAACTTCAGGAAAGTGGAGTTGGAGAGATTGCAATTAATTGTTGCTAAACATAAAAACATATAATTCTGCTAAAAGACAGACGGTGTTAGCTCGAAACAAAAAGACAGTGCGTGGAGTGTGAACCATTGTGAATTCAATGCTCTCGGAGACACTCCACGCACAATGAGCTTAAACTGCAGGAGCTGGAGCTCCAGAAAATATGAGATTCAATCAGACACGCTCAGGAGGTCCATGACGTTACAATGAAGAGAATTAAAATTACAATTCGAAAATTTACATTTAGAAATAGAATTATTAAATAAGTAAATATTAATTAGTACCTATGTTCTATTTTTTTACTATCTTTCTATCCCATACTAATAGTAGAAACTAGTTGTGCCCTGCGGCTTCGCTCCCGTGGGTTTTCGGGATACTACTTATACATATATAGCATTTCCTCATAAATATCGCTATCGAGCTCGGTAGCAGAGAGGTGAGCATGCCAAACTAGGCGTCGCAATCTCTAAGGTCCCGGGACTCCCGGATCAGTGTAGAAACCGAAATTCTCTACATTGTCTTGGCTCTGGGTGTTATGGTACCTACCGTCGTTGTTTCTGATTTCTGTAACACAAGTAATTTCGCTACCTACCATAGGATGAGAGCAATCTATGTGATATTGTCTTATATTTATTATTAGGTATGCAAATCCGTCACCAGCAAACTCTTCAGCTTTATAATATTAGTTTAATTAAATGTAAAGTATTATGTTTGTTTGTGGCTGGTTCATACTAAAACGGCTCAAAGAATTAAGATGAAATTTGGTGCACAGGTAGAGTATATCCGAGATTACTATTTATCTCAGTAAACCCATGAAATGAAATCCACGGGGTAAAAGTAATTTATGTAATAAAACTACAAGTAAATTATAAATTATATTTATTTGTATCAAACAAAAAAAAAACATCACTTCGGCTCGCATACACAAAAGTTATTGGCTCAGCCTACTATAGTAAACTGTTGCAATCATCATTCTGGCCCACTCTTAACACAACACATAAACACATTAACATCTTCCTCATCGGATGATAATTTTTTGAGACTCGAAATGTCGCTAGGAACAAATCTTCGCTACATTTGGCAAATCGACCGGTTCTTGGGATATATACTTTTCTTTTTTTGGGCCTTATATTGACCACCAAATCACTATCGTCTTCAGAAGTAGTTTCCGCGAATATTTCTCGTATCGACATTTTTGGAGGTTAGAATATTCGACATGCATGACAGATACTTGACAATAACTTTAACTTTAACTGGTCGATCTTGGGCGGTGACGTCATTTGACCATTGTCAAAATGGTGCAACGCATTTTTTACCTAACCGGTGTTTTAACTGAACAGTTAAAGTAAGTTCGTGCAACCCAACCTAAGTAATCGCTAGGGTAGACCAAAGAATTGCAGGCTATATCAAAGTAACACGTTTCGGAGCATTCAATGACGAGCTGACACGACAAACTGAGGCTGAGCGACATGGTGAAATTGCGCCACCAAAGCATAAAATAAAATGACATCCACTTTGTAGCCGGAAGATATTCGCATGGGAGATATTTTTTAGAATTTAAAACTGTTTAAAATGTTAATCAAATTTAAAAACGAAACATAATATGATTTTTAAAAACTTGAAAAAAAAAACTTCTTTAGGGGGACCCGAACCCACCACACACCACGAATGCACGGGGCAAGTGCTTTACCATTCTAAGCTATCGAGTCACTAGTTGTCTCGACGAAATCTTTTACGTGTTTTTCGCTATTGATAAATAAAATATCTGATTTTATGTAGGTACATAAATAGTTTAGTTTTTTGATTTTGTACATTTGAAAACTGTTAATTATTCTTATCAATTGTAAGTTTTTGTTTTTAGCAATTCCATGCAAGGTTTAATTGAAGATAAATAACACTTGAAAAAAGTCATCGACCTCAGTTGGGACTCGAACCCACGTCCCATCGCAAGCCGGGCGAGTGCTTTACCAACTAAGCTACCGAGGAAGTCACGTGACAAGATGAAATTCCTCAAGTGTTTTTTCTCGCTGTCAAAGCTCGCTCTTAAAGCACTCGCCCGGTTCGAGTCCCACCTGAGGTCGATGACTTTTTTCAAGTGTTATTTATCTTCAATTATTCTTATCAAATTTAAAATAAAACAAAATATATTATGATGTATTTTATAGTAAGTAGGGTTTTTTTGGTGTTTTTATTAAGGTTAATTTATTTCTTTATTTAGTTAGTAGTATTATAAAGTTAAGTTAGATTCTTTTATATTTAATTTGTTAGAATAAATAAATGCAACAAGAAATAAAAAACTGCAAAATAAAAAAAACAAAATATGAATTGAAAAAATAAAAACTTAATCAAGTGGGATTCGAACTCACGACCATCGGATACACAACCACCGGGAGTGCTTAGATACCTAAGCTACCAAGTCGCTAGCTGCTTTGACGAAATCTTTTAAGTGTCTCTCGCTACGCTATTGATAAATAAAATATCTGATGAAACAATTTATGTATATAAACATAAATTGTTGTTTTTTTATTTTTTAGATTTAAAAACTGTTAATTCTTCCTATTAAATTTAAAAATAAAACAAAATATATTATGATATTACATTGTGGTGTATTTTATATTAAGTAGGTTTTTTTTGGTGTGTTTTATTTAGGTTATTTCTTTATTACAGAATTATACTGTAAGGGGGGCACTGCAAGGGATTTTAGGGTGACGAATAGTAATGTACCTTAATATTATGTCCCTAAGGTTGATATTAATAATTCGGTATTCCTAAGCATAACCGCGGCTTGCTAAGACCACTGTCATAGCAAGTTGGTACTAATATAAAGTTACGTCAGATTTTTTAATATTTAATGTGTCAATAATACAAATAAATAAATACAACTAGAAATAAAAAAACTGCAAAATAAAAAAAACAAAATATGAATTGAAAAATTAAAAACTGAATCAGGTGGGGTTCGAACCCACAACCATTGCATACATAGCGAGTGCTCTGCAACCTAAGCTACCAAGTCGCTAGGTGTTTTGACGAAATCTTTCAAGTGTCTCTCGCTACGCTATTGATAAATAAAATATCTGATGAAACAATTTATGTATATAAACATTTATGTATATAAACATAAATTGTTTAGTTATTTTTATTTTTTAGATTTAAAAACTGTTAATTATTCTTATTAAATTAAAAAATAAAACAAAATATATTATGATATTACATTGTGGTGTATTTTATATTAAGTAGGGTTTTTTTTTGGTGTTTTTTATTTAGGTTATTTCTTTATTACTTACAGAATTATACTTGCTACTAAGACTAAGACCACTGTCATAGCAAGTTAGTAGTAATATAAAGCTAGGTCAGATTTTTTATATTTAATTTGTTCATAATACAAATAAATAAATACAACTAAAAATAAAAAAAAACTGCAAAATAAAAAAAAAACAAAATATGAATTGAAAAAATAAAAACTGAATCAGGTGGGGTTCGAACCCTCAACCATCGCATACATAGCGAGTGCTCTGCGACCTAAGCTATCGAGTCACTCACTTTTTAAGTGTTTCGCGCGTGCTGTTTTGTTCGGAGCAGTGATTGATCGGCACGGCGGAACGAGCGACACAGGCTTCCCCTCGGACAGCTAGCGGCACACTGCCTCCCGCTGCCCCGCACAGCACGCCAGAGAATCAGACTTTCGTAGATAATGAATAATAGCCATAACTTTGTCAATAATGGATCAATTTAAAAAAAAAATGCGTAGAAATTATAGATTTTTTGATTTCCTACCGATTGGTACAAACCAAATGATAAGATAAGGATTAATTACGGAGGAGACGCACAAAATACATTTTTATCGACGTCGTTTAAAAGCTTGTTTTCGTAACTATTAATTAGAGGAAATACAAATTTTAAGCGATGATTTTACAGATAAAACTTCAAAGATTACTTTGGTGTCTTTCAATTATCTCTATACGCATCAAATAAGGAGTAGAATGCAGCTAAAAAGTAGGAAAAATCGAAGCCTTGGTGAGCCCTCTTAATTACATACACGTCCGCATATTCGGTAAAAGGTTGACCAATAATAACACCTATGTCATGAGCGCAATCCGGCACTACGTAAGCCGCGGCCTCACACGTCGCCTCGTCTGCACACACCTTTACCCAACTTGTACCGGCCGGAGTTATTTGAGACCCGCCAAAGCCCCTTATGACGCAGCCAGATTCACATGGATTAATATCTAACTGTAACCCCTGAGCAACGGACTCTGTTATCGTTATACACGTACTACCAAAATCAATAAATGCGTAAGCCGGCAAATAGTTAATTTTAACATTCATATAATATTTGTTGCTACCCGTAGCATCTTTTATTATTTTGACCGACTGAGACTTCCGATTTTTTGATTTAAAACAATCGTCCTTAACGTGCCCGGTGTGATTACAATACGAACATTTTTTTTATTTTTGTGTAACAGTCCGTTTCGTCATGACCACGTTTACTACAGAATGAACAAGTTAACGTCTTATCACCTCTATTATGTTTTTTCGTAGGGCACTTTGCCGCAATATGACCACGTCGTTTACAATGATGACATTTAATTTTTATATCAATGACAGCTGATTTATTTCGGTCAACATGCGCAGGTTGCGTGGGTTGCCTAAATGACGATAAATACCTAATAAGGCTGGGCGTATCCCGACACCTAGCAGAAATAGCGCCAACTTCAATTAAGTTATTGCCTATTGTTCCTATAATCGCTTCTGTAATAAGCGAGTCGGGTAACCCACAAGCGTTACCTATCGCAAGCTTGTCGTAGTATAATTGTAAATAATCCTGTTCGGGACGCCGTACAGTATTAACTAAATCTCGCATCAAACATAATTTACTACGATTGGAAGGAAAAGCTGTTAATAAGCGCAATTTCCAATCGTTCCAATTCAGGTTTAAATCAATCAATTGGTCGTACCACTGTTTGGCGTATCCTTTCAATTTTGACGTACAATTAAATATAATGGTTTTTTCGTCCCAGCCGTACATACCTGCAATTCCTTCGATTTTTCTAATCCATTGCTCAATAGTAACGGTGGACTGAGGGTCAAAATCAGGGAGTGGGTCGTTACGACCCACGTATAGTACACTATTAGGCTGTGTTTGCTGTACATTACTAGTGTAGTCATTTTTGTATTACTGTCTGTTAATAAATATATTTATTTTATTATAACAACACATTGTAGTATTTTGTAGCAGTCTGTGACTTAAAAACCACCACAAGATACTGTTTTGACTTTCGGTTACAGCTTGGACCAATCACAACCGTTTCGACCCCTCTTTGTTCTGACGCCCAGCCCGCCACCCCCACCACAGGTTGGGCTGGCGAGCTGTGTTTCGGTGGAGCGGCATTCGTTCGGTGACCGCAGTAGAGTGCACTAGTGCTAAGCTGTGTTTATGTCGGATGTGATAGCGATTGCTATATAATATAAAAAGTGTCAGTATGTCTTGCTAAAGTGTACAAATAAAACAAATTGTTCGTTAAAACGCCGTTTCAATTTGAAGAGATCCTGCCTGTTGCTTACCTCCTGCTTCAGCTCAGAAGTGGGATTACCCACAAAAAGGTAGTGTTTTTTTTTTCTTTCTTTTATTTTACTTTTTTTTACTTTTGAATCAGTGCAGTTAAGACATAGGTAATTAAATTAGTCTTACATAATAATCACAATCCAAAGGATTGGTTAATTGTTCCTGCAAAACAACCACTGGTGATTTTAAAAATGAGTGTGATCGAGTAATATGTTTTGGTAGTCAAAAGCTTAATGATTTTATTTATTCTATTTTTAAAAATAATGCGTCTTTGTTATAGTTTGTGGCAGTTTATTGTAGATACACATAGGTGTTTGGTCAAGGCTACTCCTTGATAACACCGTGCTGTTATATACATAGGATTAGAGTTAATTCAGAGTAAAGTGATGATTGATAGCACAGACGTATATTTTTGTTTCGTCTGGCCTAGCATACCCTTCAATACTTCAAATAAAAGAGATTTAAGTAAAATATATTGGTATCGTTTATTTTAATATTTATAGAAGTACAAGAAACAAAGTCTGCTTGTTATCTTTTTTTTATCACAGATCGGCTAATGGCGGATATGTCACCAATACTGCCGGGCCCATCAAGTGGCCAATCACCGAGAAGCCCAAGAAGCCGCAGCCGTCGCCTGTCTGAGAGTAGTGCGAGTTGCAGTCCTGGCAGCGATCGTGAAAGACGCAGATCGCGTTTTCGTCGGGCCCATATGCGGAAGCGGATTACGGAGCAACAACATCGAAGGAGTACCAGCCGTGGCCGGTCGCGTTCCCATCTCACCGCAGTCTCCTATCAACGCCGCCGTTCTGGAAGTGTACCGGATCGGGTGAGTCCCCACAAAAACCGCAAATCTAGAAGTCGTTCTCGGCAACGTTCATGTGATTCTCAACGGCGTCGGCCTTGTGAACGACCCGAACATGTACCCATTTTAGAGAATCGGCGTGTTCCGAGACAAAGAAGTCACCAAAAAGAGCAAACTGTCGCAGTGAGACGTCGGCGTAGCAGCAGCAGCTACCGCTCTAGAAGTCCGGTGCGATATCATCGCAACCAAGAACCACACGAAGGTCGGCCTCTTTCTAGTGTTACTGTCTCTCAGTTAGTCGAAGCGCTCCAGGTTATAAAAAGTGGTTCGGCTCATGAAAATTTGCCTTTTAGTTCTTTGCAGAATGTTATTCCCGAATTCGATCCTGCTCGTCAAGAGCAAACAGTTAATATGTGGTTACACAAGGTTAATGAGTGTGCCACGATTTATAACTGGAGCGAAAGACAAACCGTTCACTTCGCCTTACCTAAGTTAAGTGGTGTAGCCAAAAAATGGTACGAAGGCTTAGATACTCTTCTTTTTTCGTGGAACGAGTGGCAACAAAAACTAAAAGCTGCTTTTCCTAGTGATGAGAACTATGGTCAGTTACTAACTACAATGTTAGCTAAACGAGCACGTTTTGGAGAAAACCTTGAAGACTACTTCCATGAAAAAGTTGTCTTGCTTAATAGGTGTAGTATAACTGGCAAGAGAGCTATAGATTGCATAATTTTTGGGATTGAAGACCGTAATGTTAGGCTTGGAGCGGAGGCAGCTCAGTTTGATTCCAAAGAAAAATTACTTTGTTATCTTAGAAATGCTAAAGGTGGTAGGGTAAACAATTTCGATAGGAAGAAAAATAGGAGCTATGAAACAAAATCCGACTATGTTACTGGCAAAGGTACTTTAGGGAATGCTAATTTAAAACGAGCCCCAATTAAATGTTACAATTGTAACGGTGAAGGACATTATAAGTCCGACTGTCCTAAACCTATAGTAAAATGTGACAAATGCCTTTTATTTGGTCATTTAGCTGAAAAGTGTCCGAGCGATAACAAACGGACTTCAAGGGATAGGAACAAAACTGTAATGTCTGTGCTTTCAGATAAATCCCCCGATAGCAAGTATTTCAAAACTGCTTTAGTTAACGGTACTGGTAAACGTTGCTTTATAGATTTTGGTAGTCATGCAACCTTAATAAAGGAATCTGAGACTAGTGACATCATTTGTGATTGGAATACTGAAGACAGCCTTCCTGTACTTAGAGGTTTTGGTAGGAGCACCGTTAGGGCTTTACGGAAAGCCACAGTTAGTATAATTATTGATGGAATCGAAGCCACAATTGAAATATTTGTAGTTCCTGACGATGTGATGAATTATCCACTGTTAATTGGACAATCCTACACGGAGCAATCACATATAACATTTAGGAAAGACTCTAATAATCTTGAAATTCTTCTTAAGCGACCAAAATTTGATTTGTTATGCGATGAAGATACGGTGGTGAAGGGCCTTACCGCTGTAAGGGTAAAGTCTACTCCGATTTACACGGGTGCTATTTACCTTGATGAAAGCCTAAGACTTAAAATAGATAATGAACATTGTTTGGTTCAAGGGATATTTTCTCTGAAAGATGGTTTAGGAGACGTGCTTGTAAAGGGGTCTTCTGTTAGAGAGTTTATCTTAAAAAGGGGGACAGTAGTAGCTAGGTGTGTGCCCGCGAGGTTAGATTTTGACTCCTTGTCCGAACTAGAGGTTAGACGCGTAACTAACAGTGATTGCTATATAGACTCCAAAGACTTAGACGTTGATACAAGCTTAGATAAAAATGATATTTCCAGGTTAACAACACTATTAAACCAATATAGGTCTTGTTTCGCATTTAGTTTAGGTGAATTAGGAAAAACGGATGCTGTTAAAATGTCTGTTAAACTTAAGGATGATACTCCAGTAGTATTTAGGCCTTATAGGTTATCAGTTCACGAAAGGTCTCAAGTACGAGATATGGTCGAAGATCTAATGAAACATGATATTATATTCTTTTAAACTTTCATGGTCACTAACATTAGAATAGTTTGTTACGGGATTGCTACCATGTACCTTATTTTTGAGTTCCCGATATTTCGGCACTGTTGCAAGCGCCATGATCACGGAGTAACTGAAGATCTTGCGGGTAAGTTGTTACGGGCAAACATATCGGTCTACCCTCTTTCGCAGTCTTTTATTGCACGCGTCGGTACCATTGTCTACAAACTCACTATTTTCTCGCACCTGTTCTCGACACACAACACTAACAGTATCTGACCGCGACACAGCAGTTTGTTGTTTTTTCCGGTTTTTGCACATACGAATCACTGGATTCCAGACACTTGACAATTTAAACCCATCCTCACGATTGAAATTTTTGTACTTTGTAATTTCAATCGCTTCCCTGACCATTCTTGGTATGTAGTGGCGTTCTGTCGAAATGATCTGAGGGTTGTGAAACTCAATCCAGTGATTGAGACCTGATTCCAACAAATGTTCCGCGATTGCCGTTAAAACAACATTCATTTTAAAACAACAAACTGCTGTGTCGCGGTCAGATACTGTTAGTGTTGTGTGTCGAGAACAGGTGCGAGAAAATAGTGAGTTTGTAGACAATGGTACCGACGCGTGCAATAAAAGACTGCGAAAGAGGGTAGACCGATATGTTTGCCCGTAACAACTTACCCGCAAGATCTTCAGTTACTCCGTGATCATGGCGCTTGCAACAGTGCCGAAATATCGGGAACTCAAAAATAAGGTACATGGTAGCAATCCCGTAACAAACTATTCTAATAAACATGATATTATACGACCTTCTACGTCATCTTACTCTAGTCCGATAGTTTTAGTCCGAAAAAAGAATGGTGAAGTTAGAATGTGCATAGATTATAGGGCTCTAAACAGTAAAACAGTTAAGGAAAATTATCCTTTGCCTAGGGTGGATGATCAATTAGATGATTTAGCTGGTTTTAAGTACTATAACACGTTAGATTTGAAATCAGGCTATTACCAAATACAAATTAATGAGAACGATCGGCATAAAACAGCTTTTATAACTCCGGATGGGCATTTCGAATTTAACCGAATGCCATTTGGGTTAGTAAATGCACCATCTGTATTCATGCGCATGATAAGTCAAGTGCTTGGCCAGGCTAGGCATAGGATAGCTTCAGCTTATATGGACGACATAATTGTTCCTTCACATTCCATTAGTGACGGAATGCTACGCCTAGAATCTGTTTTAAAGTTATTACAAGATGCGGGATTAACATTAAATTTATCAAAATGCTGTTTTTTCCGACAAAATGTTGAATATTTGGGGTTCGAATTAAGCAAACACGGAATAAAGCCTGGTTCAAAGAAAATCGAAGCTGTAGCTCAGTTTCCTACTCCGAAAGATCAACATGCGATTAGACTAGCTGAAACTGAAGTCCATACAGATGCATGCAAACTCGTTATTGCAGGTATTTTACTACAGCGAGATAAAAATAATCGGTTGCGGCCTGTAGCATACTTCAGCCGCCAAACCACATCTTACGAGCAAAATATGACTGCTTACGAATTAGAGACTTTAGCAGTAGTAGCATCATTACAACGATTTAGGGTGTACTTGATTGGTAGAGAATTTAAAGTTTTAACTGATTGTAATTCCTTACGTGCCACATTCTTGAAGCGTGATCTGATGCCTCGAGTTGCGAGGTGGTGGATCGCACTTCAGGAATACAATTTTACCGTGGAATATAAGCCGGGCACAGCTATGAATCACGTTGATGCACTGAGCCGTAATGCGATACCAAATAATTGTACGGATCGGGAAATTGGTTTCACTATAATGGATATTAATGCCGATTGGCTTGCAACAGCTCAACAAGCTGACCCTAACATTCAGCAAATTATTACTATCCTAAAGGGACCGAATCCTAGGGAATTAACTGACATTAAGGAAAATTACATAATAAAGGACTCTAAACTTTATAGAAAAACTGATTTAGGTGATAGGTGGGTTGTTCCCAAGGGATTCAGATGGCAGATTTTAAAACAAAACCATGATGACATTGGTCACTTCGGTACGGACAAAACTTTGGCAAAAATTTAAACAACATACTGGTTCCCACGTATGAGAAATTTTGTTAAAAAGTATATTCAGTCTTGTATGGAGTGCAGCTACGCTAAAGTCACAGCAAATGCTAGGCCACCATTACATCCAATACCCAAAATAAATTCTCCATTCGATACTGTTCATATCGACCACGTAGGACCGTTTGTTAAGAGTTCAAAAGGAAATACACACATTTTAGTCATTATTGAAGCATACACTAAGTTTATTTGCCTAAGACCAGTTTCAAGTACAAATTCAAACGTCAGTATTAATAAATTAAAGGAATACTTTAGCATATTTGGAGCTCCCAAACGACTTATATCCGATCGTGGTTCTAGTTTCACTAGTGCCAGCTTTAAGAAATTTATTGATGAAACTGGTATTAAGCATGTCCTAAATGCAGTGGCGACTCCAAGAGCGAATGGTCAAGTCGAGCGCTACAACCGAACGCTGTTGGAAGCGCTAACTGCTAAATGTATTGGCGAGGCTGAAAGCAAATGGGACACTCATGTATCAGAAATACAATGGGGGCTTAACAACACTCATAATAGAGGTATAGGTTGTACACCTGCTGAAGCTCTCTTTGGTCTTAAGTTAAACGGAATTAATGAAAATAAAGTAAAGGCTTATATTGATTCTGATTCTATAACATGTGGTAGTAGTCTACAAGAAATTCGGGACAAAATTGACTCTCATATAGAAATTTACCAGCAAAAACAAAAATCCTATTACGACAACAAATCAAAACCGTCTAAGAAATTTAGTGTAGGTGATTTAGTAAGCATTGAAAGGGAGGTTCCATCAACTGGGCAAAGCAGAAAATTGATTCCGAAATATCAAGGTCCATACAGAGTAATTAAGGCCTTGGATCACGATAGGTATATGGTTGAGGACACTCCCATTACTAGGAAAAATAACAGGAAATACAGTGCAACGATATCAGTAGATAAGATGAAGCCTTGGCTAGTCTTTGCACCACCGCATGTTTCAGATGATGACACTAGTAGTAGTTAGATAATCCAAAATTTATTGCTGATTGACAAGTGTCATTAAAAAGAGGTTGACTTTTAAACAGATAGTAGCGATCTGTTATGAGGTCATTATGGAAGTAGATAGAAGCGATCTACGACCATTAGGGATGTGAATAGAAGCGATTCACTCCTTTCCACTATTAGTTTTATGAAATGTGTTTAAAGTGAATAGAAGCGATTCACTTTGTTCTATAATAATAAATGTATTTTGTCTAGTGTTAAATACCTAAATAGAAACTATTCAAACCTTCATAAGAATTGTTATGATATAAAGGTTTCATGTTTAAAATGAAGATACGTAATTTAATTATTCACGCCGTAATAATCTATTAAATCATAAGATTAAACGAAAGGTATTTTTTTAATTTATAGTATTTAAAGTAAAAAAATTACTTGTTTTCATTTTAGTACTTCACATTTAGCTGTAAATGTATGCATAATATATAACAACATGATACTTTATTAATGTTAACCTATCAAGCTTCAATTGCCCCACCGGTTGGATCGCATAATAGATTTTTTATTGTGTCTCTTGACCTTGGCCTGACAGGTGTAACACATCTTCTGACAAATGCTTGTACTATTTCCTATTAACTTTACTACTCAAACTTGTTTAAAGACATTATATTCAGTGTTTAAATTGATTACTGTAATACACGAGGACGTGTATATGGGTTGGATGGCCGAGCTGTAGTCATTTTTGTATGACTGTCTGTTAATAAATATATTTAATTTTATTATAACAACACATTGTAGTATTTTGTAGCAGTCTGTGACTTAAAAACCACCACAAGATACTGTTTTGACTTCCGGTTACAGCTTGGACCAATCACAACCGTTTCGACCCCTCTTTGTTCTGACGCCCAGCCCGCCACCCCCACCACAGGTTGGGCTGGCGAGCTGTGTTTCGGTGGAGCGGCATTCGTTCGGTGACCGCAGTAGAGTGCACTAGTGCTAAGCTGAGTTTATGTCGGATGTGATAGCGATTGCTATATAATATAAAAAGTGTCAGTGTGTCTTGCTAAAGTGTACAAATAAAACAAATTGTTCGTTAAAACGCCGTTTCAATTTGAAGAGATCCTGCCTGTTGCTTACCTCCTGCTTCACTAGAGACATTAGATGTAATTACGGGAGCACTATGTGGAATGAATGTACCGCTGCAGCTACCAGCCGCAGTAGCGTATGTACTCCCTGTAATAGACAGGTGGTTATTGTCCCGCTTACTATGGGTGCGCATTGCGTACTCGCCGCAATAGGTGCACGATATACGCCGGCGTCGTTTGCCACCGGCGGACACGGCGCGCTCATCACAGGTGCGCAAGTATGCAACGAGTTGCACTTAACTTAACATTATTCTCCAGCCTAACCCTATGTATCTCCGGATTACCGGTCTCACTTATTAAATAATGCTTTTTAAATTAAGAAAAATAAAAAAAACATTAAACGACGTGTTACAGTTTGAAACCAAAAATAAATTGGTGTTTGTTATTCTGGTCGGATCAGCTGTCTGTCAGACTGTCAGCGCGAATCCGACCAAATATAATGGTCACTAAGATTAGACAAAATATGCTTGTGTTGCCATCCTATGTTATTTAAATGTTCTCGTGGCTTAGTGCTAATAGTGCATTTCTAATAGTTTCATCATAAAATCAAAATATGAAGAAATTAATTGTTATGTCAAGCCGGCACACCAAAAATGTATTACAAAATATTATATTTGATACATTTTAAAACGTTTACAATAATTTGTGTCGTAAAATTGTACTTGTTCTATACGGTGGTTATAAAGTTTTAACTTGGAGGTGTGAAACTTGATCTTCTTCTTTGCGTATCGACTCAGGCTTTCATATGTGTGAAGACCAAAACTTAACCACCGATATAGCATTATCGGTGGCTTTGCAAAGATCTTCGCGTGTGCAGGTGTAGGGACACGCAGGCCATGTCAGAAGATGGGATGGGATGAGATTGATAAAATATATCGCATCACGTCTATATTAGGGTGTAAAGTAGAAATACACCCATGGAAAAGCACAAAACTTGTCCCTCAATGTAAACGATGCCAGGCGTATGGTCATACCCAGAAATACTGCGCAAAAGAACCAATATGTGTAAAGTGCACTGGAAAACACCTTACTCGAGACTGCAGAAAACCTGCAGACGAGAAGCCAAAATGTGTGCACTGCGGTGAACAAAATCCTGCCAATTATAGAGGATGTGTAGTAGCTAAAGAGATGCAGATCATAAAACAAAAGCACACAAAAAATGTTGCTAAGATCCGACAGGCACCACAAACCTCAAAAGACAAAGTTAGTGCAGCTCCAACTAAAACTGTAAGTAAAAAAATACCTACCTAAGCACAAGCAACATCTAATAAAAACAATTATCTAGGTACATAACGATGATGCAAATGTACCTATGCGAAATTAGATCAAATCCTAAAATATATGTCTTCGTTTGATGAACGACTAAAAAAACTGGAAAACAGTGCCAAAACTGCGCCATCAAAACCTAAAAAATGACTCCCAACTTAAAAATTATGGCTTGGAATGCCAATGGACTACTCAGAGACCAAAATAAGCTGCAAGTAGTTCTAGTCACACAAAACATTGACATATGCCTTGTATCAGAAACACATTTTACCAAACAATCTCATATAACATTCAAAGGATACGACGTCTATCATGCACTGCACTTCAACAACCGTGCTAGAGGTGGTAGCGCCGTTATTCTAAGAAATAACCTTTCATTATGAAAACTTTAAATTTGAAAATTGTAAAGAATTGATTGAGCATTTGACCAGTGACCGTAGTACAGACTACTCTTTATGGAAGGTGACAAACTAAATGGACAAACCTGTGCAAGCCATTCCTCCCATTAGAGAAATTGATACACCGATACACTTCGGGGAAGGGTTTACGATGCTACTAATGTCAAATGATGATCGGTAGGATCGACTGAAATGCCCGAACCAACCGACCGAGCGTTTGCATTTCATATTAGAAAATGCCCGATGCATCAGTCAGTTTGTTAGTAACAAACGCCAGGCAAAGACCATAGTCCTACCTACCTACTGGGTGAATCTTTAAATTGGGCGTATTTCATTAATTCCCGTGGAAAATTTTAAATGATAAAGATATGCTAAAATCATGACGTAATATTAAATTTGGATAGTTTTTTAACATATTGATCTAATAGGCACTCATTTTGCAGAATTAGTTTCGAAAATATAAGCAATTGAAATTTTGTCTACCACGGGAATCAAAAACAAGGCGTGGGAATCAATAAAACAATCTTTATTTTAAATCAATTGTTTGTTTTCGATCAATCGATTGCTCTTTAACTAACAAACATATATTTTAAATGCCAACTTAAATAAATAATGCACTATCAATAGTTTTTATCTGTTATAAGAAGCGATCTTAAAAAACAATAAAAAAAATTTTTATGGCTATCACGGTAATCAACGATGTATAGAAACAATGCCACGGGAATCAAATATTAACCTTCGTAACTCGGCGTGGATAAAGGCTGCGAAGTGACCGCCTTCCATTATACTTAACTCACGACTGATTCTCGCGCGGCAACGCACACTCGTATCCCTACTTTTTATTACTAGAGCTGCAGGTGAAGATTAGTGTCGTACCACGGGAATCAACTCTCAACCCTGGACAAAATTTTGATTCTAAATTAAAGTATAACTAAATACTTAAGTGAAGATTCTAATTGACTAATCTATTTACAGACTAATCTATTTATATAAAAGTAGCATTTTACCTGGTTTTATCCCTAAGTTGCAGTTTTTTCTACAGTTTGATCAAAATTTATTAAATTTACCCTATATTTTATTTGCAAATTCAATGAAGCCAAAAACCATGAAGCATTAGTTAGAATACACCTAGAACTAAATAAAAATATATATTTTGATGTTCCATTAATAAACCTCGGGTACTTTATAACTCCGGACTACGTAATTCGTGCGTTTCAAGATTCGCCCTACTCAGTCCATTATAATCAGCCCACGTCAGCCTACTGCTGGACATACAGTCGTGGTCAACTAATTAGGAACAGATAGAATACTAAGCAATTTTGAATGTTTACATCCTATTATTGTGAGTTTCCTTCGAGATTACAAACTGTTACTTTGTAAACATATTGACTATCTAGTACTCTGGTTAACAGAATACAATAACAACAAAAAAATCTTACTTAGCGTTAGCATCCGTGGGAATCTGTTCAAGAACGACCTTGCTGCGCCCAGCAGACGATTTATTGAGCCCGCACTAACGGTTTAGCGCGGGCTCAATAAATCGTCCAGTTTTCAGCAGGGCATAGACCGGGCCCAATTTGGAATGGCCCATTTCGGAACGTGCGCCTGACCTGACACCTCGCTCGATCCACAGTAGCATAGATTCTAAGAGAAAATCATTAAGCATTGCGTGTTTCTAATGATGTCTTTAGTCATTAGGCTCCAACTCAAGACCAGAAAGAAGGATCCTGGGATAGTATTGTTATATTCGGAAGCAAGAAGAAACCACCAAAACTATGATTCAATTTCAGAATGAATTATTTAAATATATAATTCTGAAAATTCACTGCATAAGTTAAATGTCGTAATAAAGACATATCAAATACACACTAAATATCAAAATACTAAATAACCTTATAAATTTTTGTGCGTAAACTAAAAGACGTACTAAGAATACGACACACCAAATCTTAAAAGTCGTTGAACAAAACGCCACTAAAAAGTTAGGACGGTCAAATCATGCGTAAAGTGACATTTCCAGTCTAAGTAATCGCTATTGCAGGCTATATCAAAGTAACACGTTTCGGAGCATTCAATAACGAGCTGACACGACAGACTAAGGCTAAGCGACATGGTGAAATTGCGCCACCAAAGCATAAAATAAAATGACAAACACTTTGTAGCCGAAAGGTATTCGCATGGGAGATATTTTTTAGAATTTAAAACTGTTTAAAATATTAATCAAATTTAAAAACGAAACATAATATGATTTTAAAAAACTTGAAAAAAAAACTTCATCAGGGGGACTCGAACCCACCACACACCACAAATGCACGGGGCAAGTGCTTTACCATTCTAAGCTATCGCGGCACTAGCTGTCTCGACGAAATCTTTTACGTGTTTCTCGCTATTGATAAATAAAATATCTGATTTTATGTAGGTACATAAATAGTTTAGTTTTCTGATTTTGTACATTTGAAAACTGTTAATCATTCTTATCAAATTTAAAATAAAACAAAATATATTATGATGTATTTTATAGTAAGTAGTTTTTTTTTTTGGTGTTTTTATTAAGGTTAATTTATTTCTTTATTTAGTTAGTAGTAATATAAAGTTAAGTTAGATTCTTTTATATTTAATTTGTTAGAATAAATAAATGCAACAAGAAATAACAAACTGCAAAATAAAATAAAAAACAAAATATGAATTGAAAAAATAAAAACTTAATCAGGTGGGATTTGAACTCACGACCATCGCATACACAACCACCGGGGAGTGCTTAGACACCTAAGCTACCAAGTCTCTAGGTGTTTTGACGAAATTTTTCAAGTGTCTCTCGCTACGCTATTGATAATAATATATAACAATCATTATTTGACGACCTCCGTAGCCGAGAGGCGAGCGCGCCGGACTATAAATGGCGCCGCCTTCTCTGAGGTTCCGGGTTCGATCCCCGGTCGGGTCAATGTAGAAAACGAACTTTTCTATATTGGCTCGGGTCTGGGTGTTGTGGTACCGTCGTTGTTTCTGATTTCTATAACACAAGTGCTTTAGCTACTTACCTTAGGATCAGAGCAATGTATGTGATGTTGTCTAATATTTATTTATTTTATTTATTTATTTATTATTATGATAAGAAGCGCATTATACACACACATGTAGGTACATGTGTGCATGAAGAGGAGCAGATTACAATTGGTCTGTGATTGGTCGACGAGACTGCCCGGCCGTGCTGCTAAACCAATCGCAGATCAGCTGACTTGACAGTTAGTATACACACAACAAACTTGCTAGTGTGCGCTGTTTACGTACACTACGTACGTACGCAATCTGTAAACTACAGCTTGCACATGTGTTGGAAAAGATACAGAGTGTTTCAGGTTTGACTGTGATTTTATTGATTTATTTTGTTAGAAAACATAACTTTTAAAAATGACTATGAAACAGTACCTTATTTTTTGGCATCGTATTTAGTATGATTTTTAGATACCACCCTATAAAGGAATGTAACTAATTTCGTTAGATCCTATATAAATCATTAATACGCCTCCAACTCGAGTACGCAGTAGCAGTCTGGGACCCATACTACGACAAATACAAACAACAAATCGAGAGAGTCCAACGTAAATTCTTACGTGCCGTTCATTTTAGATGCTACCGTCAGAAGTTATCATACTCAGAATTACTAAAAATTTACAATATGTCAACTCTCGATTCAAGAAGGCTTTTACTTCAAGCATTAATTCTCCATGGTTTATGCAACAACACACTTGATTGCAGTGAGCTTACTGTTAAACTCAGCTATAATGTGCCAAGGTTGACTCATCTACGTGATGGCAGGGCGCGTCCTGTTTTTTCTACACCTAAATGCAGAACAAATGCGGGAAAGCGATCCCCCATGCGACGACTGGTTGATAATTATAATAAGCACATGACTAGCATAGACATATTTCAGCTGTCCGCACACATATTTAAAAAGTCCATTATCGACTAACTCAACTAACGCCAAGACCATTATTCATTATTTCATACTTAATGTACGCACTAAGCATATTTATACGCAATTTTTTTTTATACGTTGTGATACGAGTACTTGGCCACCCTAGTGTTGTATACCTAACTCTTAATATACCAATCTGTGAATAACGTAGTTGGTAATACATTTATCTACATTTGTACTAACCCTAATTTACTACTTCATAATGTTTTTCTGTTTGTTGTTCCAAATAAATAAAATTAAAAAAAAATCGATGTGCAGCATACTACGGTTATAACACGGCTATGTTTATGAAATTAATATTATCTATAAGAGTAAGTATTCTAAATATGAAATGTATCTTTTCACTTAATCAAAATCGCTATAATAAGGATACGAATGAAATGAAATGAAATGAAATTATTTATTCTGTATGTAGGCCCTCCTCCGGGCACTTATACACGTCCCAAAATATAACTTAGCCCTACCACCGCTTCGGGACTACATATAGGCTAGTGATGAGAAGAAACGGCGCAACAAACTCAGTCACCTTTGTCAGCCTGATTTTACAGGAAATACATTTTACAAGACAATAGTAAGTGCGAGCTAGGCAGTTTAAGTCCATACACTCTTATCGGTTAAATAATCTTCTAATTTGTAATATCCTTTTGTCATAAGGACTTTTTTTATGTTGATTTTGAACTCATGGATCGGTAGTTCAACAAGAGTTTGTGGTAATTTATTGAAAAATTTTATAAATGAATTACCAACTTTTTTTAATCTGAAGCACGGAACGGCAAGTTTATTTTTATTTCTAGTATTATAATGATGTGAATCACTTTTTAGACTAAACAAACTTAGATTTTTTCTTACATACATAATATTTTCAAAAATGTATTGGGACGCAACGGTTAATATGTTGACCTCTTTGACCTCCTCTCCCTCAGAGACTCTCGAGGACCAAGACAGTATATTGCACGTACGGCTCTTTTCTGCAACACAAAGATTGATTCAATGTCAGCAGCTGAGCCCCATAGCAATAGACCATACGACAACAAACTATGAAAATAACTAAAGTATACTAGTCTTGCCGTTTCGAAATCAGTTAAAAGCCTTATTTTCCTCACAGCATAAGCCGCTGAACTGAGCCTTCCTGACAGGGCATTTATATGAGGACCCCATTGCAGTCGTGAGTCTAATGTGATACCCAAATATGTTGTTGAATCAACCGCATCTATATGATCGTCTGACATATTTATATGCGTACTGACCTGCCTTACATTGGGCATAGTGAATTTAATGCACTTGGTTTTTTTCGCATTTAGTAAGAGATTGTTGGCAGTAAACCAGCGTACTACTTGTGAGAGCGCATCATGCACATCGTCGAAGGTAGCTTTACCTCTATCAGTTTTAAAAGTCAAAGATGTATCATCTGCAAACAATACTATCTCACAAAGGTTTTTAGTAATGTAAGGAAGGTCATTTATATATATTAGGAATAATAAAGGTCCCAATATAGAGCCCTGGGGCACACCCATGCGTAATAGGGCTCCAGAAGAGTCAGTTCCATTAATACTAACTGTTTGCAATCTGTCAGTGAGGTATGACTCTAACAAATTTCCTGAATCATTCGAGACACCATAATGCCGTAATTTCATTATTAACGTTTTGTGATCTACACAATCGAATGCTTTAGACAAATCACAAAACACTCCTAAAGCATCTTTCTTTTTTTCAAATGCATCGAATATATGCGTAATGAGTGCAACTCCCGCATCAGTTGTGTTTCTACCTGTAGTAAAACCAAACTGCTTCTCATGTAATAATTCGTTAATTCTAAATTGTGATAAGAGTTGATTAAATATAATCTTTTCAAATATTTTACTAAGAGCTGGTAGTATTGATATAGGTCTGTAGTTCGAGGGATCACTTTTATCACCGGATTTAAATAAAGGTATAATTTTACTGTACTTCATTAAATTTGGAAATTAACTTTCATCAATACACCGATTAAATATACAAGCAAGATGCATTGCTATACTATCAATAATATGGTTGATTATATTAGTCGAAATTCCCCATAAATCTTCAGTTTTTCTAATATTCAACTCTCTAAAAGTTTTAATAATAATTTCTGGATTAATATGTCTTAAATTAAATATAGAATTGCATTTGTCAACATTGGATTTTAGAAAATTTTCGGCAAGACCTAGTGAAGAGTTTAATTTACTGGTTGTAACTAAAGGTATTTTAGAGAAGAAATCCTCAAATGCGTTCGCTACTTCACTGTTAGATTTAATAATTTTACTGTCGATATTGAGGTCAATAGTACGATCTGATTGTCTATTTTTGCCTGTTTCTTTATTGATAATACTCCAAGTAGCTTAAATTTTATTTTTAGAGTTTGTAATAATACCACGGATATAATTGGCTTTGGCTACAGAACATACTTTTTTTTAAATCTTAGAGGATTTTTTAACGTATTCAAAAATTTTTGGGTCTTGAGTTTGCGCTCTTAGTTCATATAATTCGTATAAATTTTTCCTACTTTTGTGAATACCAGTCGTGGCCCAGTCACTAAATTTATATTTATTGGTATTTACTTTTATATGTTTTTGTTTGAATATATTATTCAATTCATCTTTGACTAATCCAAATAGGTTTTCATATAATAAATCTACAGTATCACTGTATGGTGGCAATAAATTTATTCCGCAATCAATATTATTTTTAAATCGATCTAATTTATTAGCAGTGACCGGCCTACAAACAATATTCACAATAGGCGAGACATGATGGTGCTCAAAAGAGGCTATTAGTCCGCTATGGTCTGATCTAAGGCAATTTATAACTGATTTATCTACTACTTTACAATTACAGAAAATATTATCTAAGCAGGTAGCTGTTGTAGGAGTGATTCTAGTAGGTTCATTAAAAAGATTAATCAAATTAAAAGATTTAGGAACCTCACAGATTTTGGTGTTTCTACTAATATGTTAAAATTAAAATCTCCACATACAACTATCTTTTTGTTTGATTTACATAACTTTTTTAATACCTCTTCTATAGTGGACTCAAAAAGAACTTAATCTGCCGATGGGGGTATGTATACACTAACAATAATATCCTGCTCTAACTCAGCACACGCGAGTTCAATAGTTTGCTCTATAGAAAGTGCCACGATATCCTTTCGTATCTTGGATTTAATATATTTTTTAATTAATATAAATGATCCCCCTCGTGTAGCTGACTCTCTACAGAACAAGCTAACAACTTCCCAGTTTTCGATTCCTATAAGCACTTCACATTTCTTAAACCAGTGCTCAGTTATGCAAAGGACATGTATATTCATGTCTTGTAAATATAATGATATTTCCAGTTCTTTGCCGTAAAAGCCTTGTATATTTTGATGAACAATATTGAGGCTGTTGGTCTTTTCCTTTGTCATAATGGGCTGACTGCAAGAGATTTCCTCTATTGTCTTATTATTTAATTTAAATGTATATTATTATCATTATTAATATTTAAATTAGTACAAATACTAATATTATCACTGCAAATGGTTTCATTTTTGTATTTTAAATCAATACAGTTAATATTATATGCTAACAAAGTAGCCACTCGTTTCTTTAGTTTATAAGGCAGGTGTAAAGAGCTGCCAGTCAATTGAAAGCTATTATTAATAAATTTATTTGTGTCAAAAAACACAAATTTGTCGTTATGACATTGAGTCATATTATAAATTAATGTATTCATGAGTGAATACTGTCATTTTCTTGCGCTATTTGATTTTTACAAAAAGGTAGGGCACAAAATATTATTTTTCTTACATTTAGGCCGGACAAAATTGAGTAACTTTGAATGACTTTTGTCTTATTAAGGTTTTGACTATTTCCTAGCATTATAACAAGGATAGAGTCAGAGTTTAATTTACTATTTTGTATACGATTAATTATTATATCAAGTGATGCACCTGGCATACAGTTATTAATAACATTACAACTTAATTTCTTACTTAGTAGAGGACCATAACCAACTCCTAACCTATCTGAAAACATAATTACATTTATCTTGGTATTACTATATTGTGGTGTTGACATTGAAGGTTGCCGGTCAACATTCAACAGATTGACCCCTGAGATGGTGTTATCTGTCACCTGTGTTACATTTATATTTGGTAGTGATAAGAAATCTGTTTTGGGATTTCCTATTTCTAAAAGTTTATTTGCGGCCAAGATGTGCTCATTTATTTGTTCCTGGGCAGAAACATATTTGCATGTTATAGATTTTAAAGACTCATGTAACTGCGAGATGTCCGCCTGCATTCGTTCAATGTCAACATTGTATTTAGATCTGCTTTCATACAATTTATTATGATAGATCTCTAGACTGTCTACTAACTCTGCACGTTATTTCCTCAACTTAATATTATTATAAAAACATTTCTGTTTTTTAAATAATTTTTTAGTTTTTGTGATAAATTTATTTAATTTTAAATATTTCTTTAGCCTATTTTTACTAGTTAACTTTATATTATGTTTAGTATCAAATTGACCTCTTTTACTTAATTCTAAACCAGAAACTACTGCATGCCCACCCGGGCTTCCAATCAACTCCTCATAGAGGTTCAAGGTTTGCGAGAACACTTGTTGTTTTTTTCTTCTTCGAAATGCAATAAAGTCCTGTTGGCATCTCGAAGTTCAGTCTCCAATTCATTGTTGCGCAATAGTGTCTGTTCGAAAATATTGCTGCACTGGTTGAAGGTGTTGATGGTATTTAGTAAGTCATCATGGTGCTCGGTGACTTCATGGAGTTGGGCATGCAATTCAACTAATTCTTTTTTGAGTGGGGAGTTTATATTTATAGTAATTTTAATCTCTTCTTCACTCTCCTCTCTTTCCCTAACAAGTTGGTCACAGCTTTCCCTACTCTGTATCAAATCCTCAAGTGCATTTTTGAGTTTGAGCTCAGTATTCAGCGAAGCCATTTTCCGGGTCATAGTTCCACTCTTGGTGGTCATTTTGCTGGATTTATATGGCCTCACCTGGAATTATTTAGAAAGAAGTGTATAGCCGATGTTTTGATTTAAGTTTATGTTAAGATAAGCAAGGAGACTGACAGTAATAGGTACTTATATGCTGAATTTATTTATTGTATGTGGTTGATTTTAGTTTAAAATATATTAAGAATAAGTCTATAAAATAAAATGATCGATTTTTAAAGAAATACAGATTTACTGTACAATTTTCTTATATTAACTTTTTTCTTGAGGGTATTTTTAACGAATATAAAAAGATAATTTATTAAGCTAATTTACACTAAATTACTTGAAATAACTATCAACATTTCCCACTGTTAGTTATTTAAATGTATTGTTAAGTGTTAGAAGTAGAATGTCTGCGGCAAAAGGTTGTTTTCATCAACTTTACTTCCACTATATGTCAAGTAAAGAGAGGCACAACTAGGCCGAATGCAATGAATTGTGACGAGTCTCACTTTCGTGAGGTTTGTACAGTGTTAAATGTTGTGATAACAGTAATGCTGTAGGTAAATAGTTCTTCTTCTTCTTTTGGATTATGGCGATGAACTAGTGTTTTGACTTTAGTCGTACACGATTCCGCCAATGTCACGTCACGAATGATGTATTTACACGGTATTTTAAAACTGCGCACTAACACAAAGAAGATTTACAAATTAAAAGCTATAAGCGCACGTATCGTAATAAAACAAATAACACCACAGATTATTATGACGTCACAGAAACTAAACAAATAGTTGGAGGAGGATAAATAAAAACAGAGTTGTGGGTAGGTGACAAATAAAAAAGAATTAAACATCTAGTTTTTTTTGTCACCGAGCCGAGCTACCTACAAGTTAATTTTGTTATTTATAATGAATTTTGTTAGGGTTTTCAAAAGCGAAGAGTTAGTTGAGTTTAACACACATTTAATATTAGTAGGGCGAGGGATATTTTTGGGGAGTAAATCAGATAAGGAAGAGTCTATTTTAGGACAATTAAAAAATATATAGATGGTTGTGCCTTCGTCCAAGCCACATTAGCACAAGGAGCTGTCTCTTATTCGCATTTTCGCTAAGTGAACCGGTGTACACGCATGACAGCCGACATATAGTTGAAACTACTCTTTTTGGTAGGTGTTTAAGATTGAAAAACCAAGGGTGAGAAGGAATATCTTGTTGGATGTCCGCGTAGTATTTTCCACCTAATCTTTTCGTGTTATCCCAGTGAACTTTCCACGATTTATGTAAATGTTTGAGTGGAAGGGAAGAAGCATCATGAGAATAAAGCTTATAGTGGTCTAGTGCACCTGTAGAAGTAGCATTTTTGGCACACGAGTCGGCTGTTTCATTACCAGGGATCCCCCTATGACTGGGGATCCAAGCTAGGACAATATTTAAACCTTTGGTTTTGCAGTTAAAAAGGGCTTCCCTTATTTTGAGGATAATAGGAAATTTGTTTTTGGACTTAAAAGGGTTAGCTAAAATAGTTTGGAGACAGCTTAGGGAATCAGAAAAAATTAACACATTGTTTAATCCATGGGATGTTGCATAAAGGATTGCTTCCAGTATTGCTACTGATTCGCCAGTAAACACTGATGTTATTGGTGTACATTTATAGCTCAATACAATTTTGTATGCAGGATTCCATACTGCCGCGCCAACACAGCCATCGTCAGCGATCTTAGACGCGTCGGTGTACATTGTGTTCCAACCTTGTCAATGTTCAGAAACAATATTGAAGAACTCTTGTGGGGCCGAGCATGAGTCCTTAGATATACCAAAAATTAAGATAACAGGGGGTTGAAAAATTAAAGATTCGAAGCTGTTTGAGAAAAGGGGATTCAAAGGAAAACTTTCAATGGGGTAAGGAAGCTGGCAAATTTTTCTGAAACTATGCAGAATACATGGGGTGTTTCGAAGGGAGTCCGAGGACTGACTGAGTGAGGAGAGAAGTTTTAATTTCTCCAAAAGAGGATGGAAGGGATTTTGAGCAGCTTTGACAAAGAAACGGTCACTGAGAAATTGTCTACGCAAGTATAGGGGAGGATCCACACATTCGATTTGTAAGGCATTTATAGGGGAAGATTTCATAGCCCCCAATATGATGCGTAGACATTTAGATTGCGTTTTAGTAAGTTTGTCAAGAATAGATTTATTGCATGGGTCTAAAAGAAAGGAAGCGTAGTTGAAGTGGCTTCTAACAATGGAGTTGTAAAGCAGTTTTTGTGAGTAAGCCCCACCAAGTGCCTGAAAGGGCCCTTAGGACATTGACTCCTTTTTCTGCCTTTCCAATTATATAGATGAAGTGGGGAACACCTGAGAGTCTGGTATCGAGTATTAAACCTAAAAATTTTACCTGGTTGCTGCATGGAATATCTTTCCCGTCGACAGATAAGTTAATATCTGGAATATGACGTTTCCGAGTGAAAGTGACGCAACAACACTTTTGAGCAGAGATGGATAAGCCATGATTTATCATCCAATAGCTTAAATAATTAAGAGCAGAATTAAGACGCGAAGTTGCTTCGGATATTGACTTAGAAGAGAAGTATAGGGAAATGTCGTCAGCGTATTGAAGGATATTGCAGAAGGAGTCTACCGTTCTATCCAGGTCGTAGGTGTATACGCTGTATAAGAGAGGGCTCAAAACCGAGCCTTGCGGGAGTCCTTTCCAGACTAATCTAGAAGGGGTGAGCTTATTTTGATATCTTACCGAGATCAATCTGGACATCAACGTATTGCAAATGAGACGTACCAGCCTCTCTGAGACACTCAGCTGGAGCAGTTTCTGCCTGAGCACTGGAAGCAAGACATTATCATATGCGGAAGCGATGTCAAGGAATACACCTACCAGGTATTCCTTGTTTTGGAATGCCAAACGGATATCAGTTGTCAAAATACTTAGGCTATCTACCGTACTCGAGCCCTTGCGAAACCCAAACTGAGATTTTGACAAAATTCTATGGGACTCCATGAACCATTCCAGACGGTTTCGGATCATATGCTCCATAACTTTTAGGAGAACAGAGGAAAGAGCTATGGGACGATAAGAGTTGTGGTCTAAAGGATTTTTCCCAGGTTTTGGAATGGGAATGACAATTTGTTCCTTCCAAGAGTCCGGAATAGCTCCTTGATCAAAAAAAGTGTTTATTAAATTTAGAAAATAAGATTTAGCTCTGTCCGGTGATTTAATTAGAAAGGAATAGGGAATACCGTCGATACCTGGGGATGAGTCGGATAAGCCATTTAAGGCTAGTAGCAGTTCGTCGAAAGAAAAAGGGGCGTCCAAATTATCAGACGGCGGAATACTTACGTTAATATTGGAGGGAAAACAATCCTCAGAGGGAACGAAGTAGGGAGCCAATTTGTCCGCTAAATTGCACAGGGGTCATTAGAAGGAATATTGGAAGAGATTAGGGACTGACGGAATCTTCTAATCTGTTTCCATACCACGGAAGAAGGGGTCCTAGGGAACATGTTCTCACAAAATCTTATCCACCCTGTCCTTTTTTTCTTCTTTAAGAGTTTTCGGGTTTGGGCGGCTATCCGTTGGTAGAAGACAAATTTTTCCATAGACATTGCTCGGTTGTACCTTTTTTCCGCCTCTTTGCGCTTTAGAATCATGGCCGTGCACTCAGCATCCCACCACGGAGGATAAACTTTGCGATGAGGCTTTTTTAGTGGAATGTGGTCATCAGCTGTGGCCTTCAGGATGTTTACAAAATCGAGGTAGGCGGAAAGAGAATTTTTGGAATTTAAACTAGGTAGGGAATCTAATTAGATAATATTTTTTGCAATAGCAATGTAATAGATAAATCAGTTATAAATTATTTAAGGTCTGACCATAGTGGCCAGAGGGCGTCGTTTGAGCACCATCATGTCCGAGAAATTATAGATGCTGTCTGCAGGCCAATAACCGTAAATAGAATAGACCGATTTAAAGAGAAAATGTGTAACGGTATAGATTTACTAAAATCTAGCAGTAGCCATAGTGTTGATCTGTTATATGAGGATCTTTTTGGCTTGATTAAAAATGAATTTGATAAAATTTTCACACAAAAAAAAATAAAAGCAAATAAAGTCAGGTGTAAGTTTAATGAATGGGCTACACCTGGTATTTACAAAAGTAGAAGAACATTATATGACTTGTATAGTCTAAAAGCAAACACTCAGAACCCACAGATCATAGATCATGTTAGAAATTACTCTAAAATATTTAAAAAAGTATGTGCCACTGCAAAATCAAATCATCTTCGAAATATTATTTTGGGTTCTGATAATAAAGCAAAGGCCACATGGAACATAATAAATAAAGAAACATGTAGGCGTAAACAGAATGATCACTCTTACTCTCTTAAAATTGGGGATAAACTAATTAACTCACATGCAGAAGTTGCAAATGCTTTCGAGGAATTCTTTTCGAATATAGCTCCCTCTACAACTAAAGAACTGGCTTCTTCTGCTGAACTAGCTGAATCCCTTCTCAAGTCGGGTGTTGATGAGTGCAAAACTCCATTTAATTTTAGACATATTAATCCTAATATACTAATAAAAACTTTCAAGGAATTGAACATGAAAAAAACTGAAGACTTATGGGGGATCTCAGTCAACATTATCAATACAATTATAAATACGATAGCCCCTTATCTTACAATTCTTTTTAATAAATGTATTGATGATAAACAGTTTCCTACTTTGATGAAATTTAGTAAGATAATTCCTTTATATAAATCAGGCGAGAAAAATGATCCTTCAAATTTTCGACCAATTTCAATTTTACCGGTACTTAGTAAAGTTTTTGAAAAAGTAATTTTCAATCAACTTTTATCACACTTTGTCCTTAATAAATTGTTACATAGCAAACAATATGGCTTCACGAAAGGTAGAAGCACTACAGATGCTGGAGTTGCACTCTTGAAACACGTGTTTGATGCTTGGGAAAGTAGGCAGGACGCTTTGGGAGTTTTTTGTGATCTTTCTAAGGCTTTTGATTGTGTGGACCATCAAACTTTACTGAAAAAACTTAGACACTATGGTGTTTCATGCGATGCCTCAGATTTAGTAAACTCTTATCTCACAGGCAGAACACAAAAAGTTTGTATCAATGGAGCTGAGTCTTCTGGGTCGCCTCTTACTTTGGGTGTGCCGCAGGGATCGATATTAGGGCCTCTGCTCTTTCTAATTTACATAAATGACCTTCCATCTTTTACGAAAGACCTCTGTGAGACAGTGCTATTTGCAGATGATACTTCGTTGATTTTTAAAATCAAGAGAGGTAAAGACTCATTTGACGATGTAAATAATGCACTTTCGGAAGTATTGCATTGGTTCACCACCAATAATCTTATGCTCAATGCAAATAAAACAAAGTGCATCAAATTCACAATGCCCAACGTAAAACTTGTCTCAACACATATTACACATATTACTGTAAAAGATGAACAACTTAATACATCTAGTTCCACTACATTTTTAGGAATCACTTTAGATTCCCGTTTGCAATGGGGTGCGCATATCGAGACTCTGTCGGGAAGACTTAGCTCTGCTGCTTATGCCGTGAGAAAGATAAGACAACTGACTGATGTTGAAACGGCAAGATTGGTGTATTTTAGCTATTTTCATAGTATAATGTCATATGGAATATTGTTATGGGGCTCAGCAGCAGATATTGAATCTATATTTGTACTGCAGAAGAGAGCTGTACGGGCAATTTACGGCCTTGGACCCCGAGACTCCTTAAAAGAACTGTTTAAAGAAATTAATATACTTACAGTAGCATCCCAATTTATTTATGAAAATATAATGTACATCCGCAAAAACCTGTCCTTATTCCTTAAGAAAAGTGACATTCATAATCTTAACACACGGAATAAGAATAAGCTTGCCGTTCCCAATTTCAGACTGCATAAAGTGGGTAATTCGTTTATGGGAAAATGTATTCGCTTTTTTAATAAATTACCAGCGTCTATTGTAGAACTGCCCCTGTTAAAATTTAAATCGCATATTAAAACAACTTTAATGAAAAAAGGATATTATACTGTAAATGATTATATAAACGATAAAAATATTTGGAAATAAATACTGCCCTGCTCGCACAGGTACATTTATCTTGTAATGTAAATATATACTATTTAAAAAGAGGCTGACAATAGTGACCGAGTTTCTTGCGCTACTTCTTCTCGGCGCTAGCCCAAAATTGTCCTGAAGTAGTGGTAGGGAAAAAAAATATTGGGACGTGTAAAAGCGCTTAGTTTAAGCCTATTTACAGAAATAAATTGGTTTTAATGGTTTTAATGGTTTTTAATTTACTCTCGATTGATGAGGAATATGACAACCAGTCAGCACTGTTTAATTTATATTTTAAAAGGGGAGGGGTATGAGAGGTATTTGTAGTTTTATCCGGGATCGCTAATAGTATGGGAAAATGGTCGCTACCAAATGTACTGCTGAGAACGTCCCATGTGAGAATTGGTGTTATGTTTGTAGAGCAAAAAGAGACATCCACCGAGGAGCCTGAGTTTTGGGATGGAGCGCATCTTCTCGTTGGGCGACCATCATTTAAAATGCAGAGGTTAAGTTCGTCTAAAAGGTCAAGGAGCAATGAGCCAGAAGTGTCAGTGCGATAAGAACCCCATGAAACGTGGTGGGCATTTAAATCACCCATTATAAGGACTGGAGGGGGTAGAGCCAATATGAAAGTTTTTAGTTCGTTGATAGAGAAAGGGTTCAGCCGAGGGATATAAACAGATAAGAGAGATATATCAAAGATTCTCACAGCCACGACATTAATGTCTTGGCTATGTGGGGGTAAGGGTAGTTGAGAGTAAGAAAGGTTGCGTCTTACAAGTAAGGCGCTACCGCCATAGCCGTCACTTCTATCGTCCCGGAGACAGGCGTATCCTGAGACACGGAAGTGTGATTCAGGTACCAACCACGTCTCCAAGACGGCTAGAACCGACGGCGAATATCGGTTTATAGTGTAGGTTATTTCGTGTTATTTGGGTCTAATACTTTGGCAATTGCACTGAATTACCACGCTGGACATTAGTAACAGAAGAAAATTGGGATAGTTGTGAAAGTGTTTTTGCTACGTTGGGCGGTAAGGAGTCGCTACGACTAGAAACAATGCGAAGGACAAGAGAAAGGATAAGCTGAAGAAGGTTCTCGTTGTCTTCTTCAAACGACGGGTGAGAAGAAGAGTCATTTAGGGCACAACCATTGGGCATAGAGGAGGCACAATCGCCAATAATGGCCTGGTGTGCCTGCCTATCGTAACTTTCACTCAAAGGGGCGTAGGAACGAGCGGAGCAAGTGACTGTCTTTCTATACGAGTTCGGCTGTGTAGAGGAAGTCAGTTGGGAGACCTGGGAGTACGATGGTTGAGTGTGCGTTGGCGGAATAGCGCGTTGATGCAAAGAAAGATTTTGTCATGTCAGCATATGACCTTCTAACCGCAGGGTATTGGCTGGAAGCCTGAGCATACGATATGTTATCTTGAGACATTGTAATTTTGATTGCCTTTTGTCTTGAATGCTCCGGGCAAGATTTACTCAGAGCAAAATGTGGGCCAGTGCAGTGGATACAGGTCACCTTGTCTTCCGAAACATCACAACTTTCAGCCGAGTGTGGTTGGGTGCAACGATAACACCTGGGTTTTGAGCGACATTGTGCTTTGACATGGCCAAAGCGACAGCAATTAAGGCATTGAATAGTAGGAAGCTGGTACGTGTCAACTGGAATGGAGTTATGATAAATGAACACTCGTTCTGGAAGGACTTGGCCCTTAAACGTTACCACTACCGCCTGGGTGGGAACCCAGGAAGCTTTGCCATCATATACCTGTTTCCTATTGAGGCGACGGGCTTTTAATAGGATGCCACAGCCCTGCGGGACTGTCAGAGATTCTGCAAGTTCCTCCATAGACCAATCTGTGGGGATTCCTTTAATAATACCCATCCGTGTTACGTTGTATGTTGGGATTGAGGCGACATATTTGTAAAGAGCTAATAAACTGCTGTTCATGAAACTATTAGCTGCACTTGCTGATGTAAATTCGACAGAGATCCTGTTTCTACCGATTTTCTTAACTCCGTCTACAATCACATTAGGAATTTTGTTGTGAACAATAAATTTCCCAAACTTAATAGGTTGAATAAAGGTCGGGGCAGAGGGGTCAGATTCTATATGAGACATGTGTACCAAAAACGGCCCTTTATCCAGGTCACTGTACGTTTTCGGTGCAATTATTATCGATGGATGTGTGTATACCGGTTGACTATTAGGTGTTGAGGGTGGAGTTGAGTCAGTGACAGCCCTTTTAGCGGGCTCAAGGTTAGGTGTTGTTTCGGAACGGCGCTTTGTTGCCGTTTGAGATTGAGAGAAAAGCGGCTGGGAAACATCCATCGTTTCGAGTAACGTTTATCAGGAGGGTCAGGCGGATCTGGAGGGATAGGATCCATATTCACACTTACCGGATTCAATTAATTAAATAACCACCACCAATTAAGTAAGATAACTTGGCTTAGAAAAAATACGTGAACTGAAAAAACAATCCCGAAACACGTGCAAACACAGTCAGACGCGAGACCGGAAAAACCAGGTAAATAGTTGCTAATTATCATCAAGTAGGTACCAAAGCTTCGCAAGTTACAACTATTGATATAACCTCAACTTAATTGCAATGGTAATTTTAAAGTCTAGATTGCAAACACACTTATTATAACACTTTCCTATTATGATTAAAATAATGTTGAAAACAGTACTCCCCTGGTTTTAGGTAATCCGTTGAATTGAACTCCTTTTGAATTTGGATGTCAAAACCGGTTGGAAATTTTGTCCGATTTCATGTCACTTTTTTATAATTAGGTTTATTTACACTAGCACAAATTATGAGTTATGCTTTATTTTTGGTATTTAGGCCTAAACTAGGTTTATTTTACACAAATTATCAATAATTAAGAATTAAAATTACAACAGCTGTTTGAGCTGCGCCTGACAGCCAGGGTTGCCAGACAAGAAAAAATATCTGTGTAATGATCTAAAAAAAATATTTACAATAGTTTTCTATGAATTTTACTAAGTAAGTCTTTCGTATGCCTATATACTTCATCAGAATAAACGTTTTCAACAACATGTTGTGCGTAAACACTAGCTTTACATTTGCAAACACTATTTTTTAGTTCTTCAACCTCAAATATTTGCAGCCGTATTATCTTTGATTGGATGCTAGTCTTACGCGGGTTTTTAATATACGAACATACAACATCGTCTCCCTGTCTTTTTCCTTGAATGCTGTTGCTGGCGATGTTGCTGGCGTGGCAAATGCTGCTGCTGTTCGGTCGCTCATCTATTTCTAATGAACTGTCACGCTTAAGATAGCTAACTACGTTTTGACGAAGTAGTTGATGTTGGAATAGTTTGTTACGGGATTGCTACCATGTACCTTATTATTATTATTGTTAGTGACCATGAAAGTTTAAAAGAATATATAGTTGATGTTGGTATTGGTGAGTAGTTATTGAAAATATCATCGGATCCCTGAAATAAGATTAAGTGTTTATACAGGGTGTAACAAAAAGGCGAAATAAAATTTAAAGGACGTGTAGAGTAGTAAATGTGTAGTTCCTATGCAAAACCACAAACTCGTGCAAGTATAAATTATTGAGTAAATTGATGCTAAAGTTTTAACAAAAACGTATCGGTGACAACCTCATATCAGCTGTTAGGTGTAAACAAACTCATAAATCGAGATTAAGTAGGAAACAGATGTGAAACTTTCATATGTATGTACTTTTGTATGTTTACACTTTCGGTAAAAAAACAATTTATTTACTTAGTAAGGGAAAAAGAAGTAGTTTATTTTTAACTAAAACTTTTACTACTTAATGTTCACATTACATACATACATACCCTTAAATATTATTTCGCCTGTTTGTTACACCCTGTATTATTATTGGTTGCATGGATTCGAGTCGGGTAAAACAGGCATATATTAGCGATAGATTAGTAAATGATAAGCGAAGTGTTCTTACTTACCGACATTATTTAATAGATTTTGATGGTAATTCGCTTAAAGGAACTTGTTTGCTGTCTGAGGAGTTTTGAAAAAAAAAATGTATTTTATTTGTGCTGTCTTTTTATTCTTATTTATCAGATGTTTGTAACGTTCAAAATTATATTTATTTTAAAATTACTTATAATCAACTAAAAACCTACCTCAGCATGCGTGTCATGATTAATAACAATTGCACCAAATTAAATGGATAACGCATTACTTTAAAATGAGCTTTATTGCAAAATAAATAAAGACTGTACTATCATATCAGATATATTTGCATCTATGCAATCTCCGATAACGAAGTTCCAAATAAGTCGGATAGACTTTGAGCATAGTAAAAGCTTACGATGCATTTCTACCATATTGCACTATTCGTATATGGAAAATGGTACTCGTGATTTATGTGTATAAAGCTTACAAATTCGTAAAAGTAAAATTGGAAAATATTATATTGAATTAAAGACATACGAGAACAACACAAATGATGTGGAATCAATGTCTAAACGCCTACGACCCAATATTATGATCAAAAATAGAACTAACTGTGATACTGCAGCATGGCATCATTTCAAGAAATTTATTGAAGGGTGTCGAAAACAGACATTATTCACAATATTTTCAAAGCTTGAAGAGCTGATTAGTATAAATGTATTTCTTTCTTTTCAAGATCGGGCACCAAAACATGATAAAATGAAAATAAAGAAACAAGCGTCGCCATCTTGCAGCAGCGCCAGCACCAGCGCTGCTCCCGCGCTCTACGGAAAGGCCTCAAGGCAAGGGACGTGTTCGGCAGTGATAGCGACGATGAGCAGTAAAAAGACGGTAAAAAGACGGCCGCAGCGCTTACCTCTTATTTTATGAAAAGGGTTCCTCATGGCGTGGTGCGGCAAACAAACACCGAAAAGGAAGGTTCTCATTATATCAAACTAAAGGTGTATAAATGTTTTTTTTTTTTGAGATGGGCTTACTCTTGACCCCAATCTTGCTCTAGAGCATAGATGGGATCTACGATGGAGCGAGCTTGCCCAGAAGATGCCTATTTACTCTGGACTTAAAGAGAGTCAGGACGAAATTAAGCACATTTAGCCTATGAATAGATGGCGCCATGCTATCATTACAATAAAAAACAAATCTGATGCAGATAGTGAGGCATGAGAGCACCTCACTCAATTTATCAAAGCCACTCGTCAGGAGTTCATAAATTGTCGTCCTGATGTTATAAGTGGTTATTCGTACGTAATACCTACTCTTTATCTTGACAAATTAATACATATAACCTTAACTACTTAGATACATAACATTATAAATAAATATTTCATTGTAATGATTGTGATAATATATAACTTTTCATCAATTAAATAAAGCATGAGTAATTTAATATACCATTAAAACCATTAAAACCATTAAAACCAATTTATTTCTGTAAATAGGCTTAAACTAAGCGCTTTTACACGTCCCAATATTTTTTTTCCCTACCACTACTTCAGGACAATTTTGGGCTAGCGCCGAGAAGAAGTAGCGCAAGAAACTCGGTCACTATTGTCAGCCTCTTTTTAAATAGTATATATTTACATTACAAGATAAATGTACCTATGCGAGCAGGGCAGTATTTATTTCCAAATATTTTTATCGTTTATATAATCATTTACAGTATAATATCCTTTTTTCATTAAAGTTGTTTTAATATGCGATTTAAATTTTAACAGGGGCAGTTCTACAATAGACGCTGGTAATTTATTAAAATAGCGAATACATTTTCCCATAAACGAATTACCCACTTTATGCAGTCTGAAATTGGGAACGGCAAGCTTATTCTTATTCCGTGTGTTAAGATTATGAATGTCACTTTTCTTAAGGAATAAGGACAGGTTTTTGCGGATGTACATTATATTTTCATAAATAAATTGGGATGCTACTGTAAGTATATTAATTTCTTTAAACAGTTCTTTTAAGGAGTCTCGGGGTCCAAGGCCGTAAATTGCCCGTATAGCTCTCTTCTGCAGTACAAATATAGATTCAATATCTGCTGCTGAGCCCCATAACAATATTCCATATGACATTATACTATGAAAATAGCTAAAATACACCAATCTTGCCGTTTCAACATCAGTCAGTTGTCTTATCTTTCTCACGGCATAAGCAGCAGAGCTAAGTCTTCCCGACAGAGTCTCGATATGCGCACCCCATTGCAAACGGGAATCTAAAGTGATTCCTAAAAATGTAGTGGAACTAGATGTATTAAGTTGTTCATCTTTTACAGTAATATGTGTTGAGACAAGTTTTACGTTGGGCATTGTGAATTTGATGCACTTTGTTTTATTTGCATTGAGCATAAGATTATTGGTGGTGAACCAATGCAATACTTCCGAAAGTGCATTGTTTACATCGTCAAATGAGTCTTTACCTCTCTTGATTTTAAAAATCAATGAAGTATCATCTGCAAATAGCACTGTCTCACAGAGGTCTTTCGTAAAAGATGGAAGGTCATTTATGTAAATTAGAAAGAGCAGAGGCCCTAATATCGATCCCTGCGGCACACCCATAGTAAGAGGCGACCCAGAAGACTCAGCTCCATTGATACAAACTTTTTGTGTTCTGCCTGTGAGATAAGAGTTTACTAAATCTGAGGCATCGCATGAGACACCATAGTGTCTAAGTTTTTTCAGTAAAGTTTGATGGTCCACACAATCAAAAGCCTTAGAAAGATCACAAAAAACTCCCAAAGCGTCCTGCCTACTTTCCCAAGCATCAAACACGTGTTTCAAGAGTGCAACTCCAGCATCTGTAGTGCTTCTACCTTTCGTGAAGCCATATTGTTTGCTATGTAACAATTTATTAAGGACAAAGTGTGATAAAAGTTGATTGAAAATTACTTTTTCAAAAACTTTACTAAGTACCGGTAAAATTGAAATTGGTCGAAAATTTGAAGGATCATTTTTCTCGCCTGATTTATATAAAGGAATTATCTTACTAAATTTCATCAAAGTAGGAAACTGTTTATCATCAATACATTTATTAAAAAGAATTGTAAGATAAGGGGCTATCGTATTTATAATTGTATTGATAATATTGACTGAGATCCCCCATAAGTCTTCAGTTTTTTTCATGTTCAATTCCTTGAAAGTTTTTATTAGTATATTAGGATTAATATGTCTAAAATTAAATGGAGTTTTGCACTCATCAACACCCGACTTGAGAAGGGATTCAGCTAGTTCAGCAGAAGAAGCCAGTTCTTTAGTTGTAGAGGGAGCTATATTCGAAAAGAATTCCTCGAAAGCATTTGCAACTTCTGCATGTGAGTTAATTAGTTTATCCCCAATTTTAAGAGAGTAAGAGTGATCATTCTGTTTACGCCTACATGTTTCTTTATTTATTATGTTCCATGTGGCCTTTGCTTTATTATCAGAACCCAAAATAATATTTCGAAGATGATTTGATTTTGCAGTGGCACATACTTTTTTAAATATTTGAGAGTAATTTCTAACATGATCTATGATCTGTGGGTTCTGAGTGTTTGCTTTTAGACTATACAAGTCATATGATGTTCTTCTACTTTTGTAAATACCAGGTGTAGCCCATTCATTAAACTTACACCTGACTTTATTTGCTTTTATTTTTTTTTGTGTGAAAATTTTATCAAATTCATTTTTAATCAAGCCAAAAAGATCCTCATATAACAGATCAACACTATGGCTACTGCTAGATTTTAGTAAATCTATACCGTTACACATTTTCTCTTTAAATCGGTCTATTCTATTTACGGTTATTGGCCTGCAGACAGCATCTATAATTTCTCGGACATGATGGTGCTCAAACGACGCCCTCTGGCCACTATGGTCAGACCTTAAATAATTTATAACTGATTTATCTATTACATTGCTATTGCAAAAAATATTATCTAAGCAAGTAGCTGTTGTGGGAGTCACTCTTGTTGGTTCATTAAATAAGTTAATTAAATTAAACGATTTAAAAAGATTAAGAAAACGAGTTGAATTCGGTGAATTTACTAATATATTGACATTAAAATCTCCACACACAACTATTTTCTTACTAGAACTACAGACTTTTTTCAAAGCCTCTTCCATATTGGATTCAAAAAGCTGGTAATTGGCTGATGGGGGGCTGTACACGCTTAATATTATATACTGCTCTAGCTCAACACATGCTAGTTCAATAGTTCGTTCAATCGAAAGTGACACTATATCTTTACGCTCTTTAAAGTTTAACTCACTATTTAAAAGTATAAGTGACCCCCCCCTAGTAGTGGACTTCCTTGTGAACGAACTGCCGATTTTATAATTTTCAATGTTTATCATTAACTCATATTGATTAATCCAATGCTCTGTTAAACATAGAACATGTACATTTAAATCTTGTAAGAATAAGGCTAATTCTAACTCTTTGCCAGCCAAGCCTTGCATATTTTGGTGCACAATATTAAAGGTAGGCTTAGCTTTTGTCTGCTCTCTTAGTTTAAATTATTTGAGATTGTCACAGGAATAATATTTAAATTAGTACTGCTACTAATATGTTTGTCACAGTAAATAGTTTCATTTTTGTATTTTAAATCAATACAGTTAATATTATATGCTAACAAAGTAGCTACTCGTTTTTTTAGTTTATAAGGCAGGTGTAAAGAGCTGCCAGTCAATTGAAAGCTATTATTAATAAATTTATTTGTGTCAAAAAACACAAATTTGTCGTTATGACGTTGAGTCATATTATAAATTAATGTATTCAATGAGTGAATACTGTCATTTTCTTGCGCTATTTGATTTTTACAAAAAGGTAGGGCACAAAATATTATTTTCCTTACATTTAAGCCGGACAAAATCGAGTAACTTTGAATGATTTTTGTCTTATTAAGGTTTTGACTATTTCCTAGCATTATAACAAGGATAGAGTCAGAGTTTAATTTACTATTTTGTATACGATTAATTATTATATCAAGTGATGCACCTGGCATACAGTTATTAACAACATTACAACTTAATTTCTTACTTAGTAGAGGACCATAACCAACTCCTAACCTATCTGAAAACATAATTACATTTATCTTGGTATTACTATATTGTGGTGTTGACATTGAAGGTTGCCGGTCAACATTCAACAGATTGGCCCCTGGGATGGTGTTATCTGTCACCTGTGTTACATTTATATTTGGTAGTGATAAGAAATCTGTTTTGAGATTTCCTATTTCTAAAAGTTTATTTGCGGCCAAGATATGCTCATTTATTTGTTCCTGGGCAGAAACATATTTGCATGTTATAGATTTTAAAGACTCATGTAACTGCGAGATGTCCGCCTGCATTCGTTCAATGTCAACATTGTATTTAGATCTGCTTTCATACAGTTTATTATGATAGATCTCTAGACTGTCCACTAACTCTGCACGTTCTTTCCTCAACTTAATATTATTATAAAAACATTTCTGTTTTTTAATTATTTTTTTAGTTTTTGTGATAAATTTATTTAATTTTAAATATTTCTTTAGCCTATTTTTACTAGTTAACTTTATATTATGTTTAGTATCAAATTGACCACTTTTACTTAATTCTAAATCGGAAACTACTGCATGCCCACCCGGGCTTCCAATCAACTCCTCATAGAGGTTCAAGGTCTGCGAGAACACTTGTTGTTTTTTTTCTTCTTCGAAATGCAATAAAGTCCTGTTGACATCTCGAAGTTCAGTCTCCAATTCATTGTTGCGCAATAGTGTCTGTTCGAAAATATTGCTGCACTGGTTGAAGGTGTTGATGGTATTTAGTAAGTCATCACGGTGCTCGGTGACTTCTTGGAGTTGGGCATGCAATTCAACTAATTCTTTTTTGAGTTGGGAGTTTTTATTTATAGTAATTTTAATCTCTTCTTCACTCTCCTCTCTTTCCCTAACAAGTTGGTCACAGCTTTCCCTACTCTGTTTCAAATCCTCAAGTGCATTTTTGAGTTTGAGCTCAGTATTCAGCGAAGCCATTTTCCGGGTCATAGTTCCACTCTTGGTGGTCATTTTGCTGGATTTATATGGCCTCACCTGGAATTATTTAGAAAGAAGTGTATAGCCGATGTTTTGATTTGACTGACTGACAGTAATAGGTACTTATATGCTGAATTTATTTATTTTATGTGGTTGATTTTAGTTTAAAATATATAAAGAATAAGTCTTTAAATTAAAATGATCGATTTTTAAAGAAATACAGATTTACTGTACAATTTTCTTTTATTAACTTTTTCCTTGAGGGTATTTTTAACGAATATAAAAAGATAATTTATTAAGCTAATTTACACTAAATTACTTGAAATAACCATCAACATTTCCCACTGTTAGTTATTTGAATGTATTGTTAAGTGTTAGAAGTAGAATGTCTGCGGCAAAAGGTTGTTTTCATCAACTTTACTTCCACTATATGTCAAGTAAAGAGAGGCACAACTAGGCCGAATGCAATGAATTGTGACGAGTCTCACTTTCGTGAGGTTTGTACAGTGTTAAATGTTGTGATATCAGTAATGCTGTAGGTAAATAGTTGCTAATTATCATCAAGTAGGTACCAAAGCTACGCAAGTTACAACTATTGATATAACCTCAACTTAATTGTAATGGTAATTTTAAAGTCTAGATTGCAAACACACTTATTATAACACTTTCCTATTATGATTAAAATAATGTTGAAAACAGTACTGCCCTGGTTTTAGGTAATCCGTTGAATTGAACTCCTTTTGAATTTGGATGTCAAAACCGGTACGAAAATTTTGTCCGATTTTATGTCACTTTTTTGTAATTAGGTTTATTTACACTAGCACAAATTATGAGTTATGCTTTGTTTTTGCTATTTAGGCCTAATATAGGTTTATTTTACACAAATTATCAATAATTAAGAATTAAAATTACAACAGCTGTTTGAGCTGCCTATAACCTAATACTATTGATAATTATTAATTAATATTAGAGCTAAGGCTACATTTTGAGTTTGTACTTGTTTTAACAAAGATGTTTATAGAAAGTAATCTTAAATATTATCTTGTTTTACCTATTCTAAAAGTAATCTTAAAACGTAATTTTATTGATAATAATATTTAATAAAGGCCTTTGTTTTAAATACAACTCTATTAAGTTTGTCTTATATAATATGTTTTTATTTGTTTGACAGCTTTGTTACAACCAGCCCCGCTTCCAATACCTGCCAATAAAGATAATAATATAATTGAATGCGATAAATGCAGAATTGAAATATTACGAAAAGAATACAGATATCATTTAAGAACTAATTTACACAAGTCGAACTGTTTGTTAAAGACTGAATTTGATAATATAGACATTATTACCACTGCATTTAAGAAGCGAATTGTATCTTACCGTTTAAACCCATCTCAGAAAGTTGGGTATATATCGCCAGAAATGTTTCTTAGTGATAATGAAAAAAGTATTTTACAATTATTAAATATATCCTTAAAGAAGCATAACTGTATGAAAGTAAACTTCGAGCCGTGCCGTGTGGTGCCGGCACGTTAAAAGAATTGCACCACCCCTTCTCTTCCTATGGGTGTCGTAAGAGGCGACTACAGGAGAACCGCCATAAGAAGACGGGCAGCAGCGTCTCCTCTCCACCATTGGCCAAACTGCGATCGCCAACCCGCCTGCCAAGCGTGGCGATTATGGCAAAATCCTCCTTTTGGAGAGGCCTGTGTCCATCAGTGGACTAATATAGGCTGGTGATGTGATGTGAAACTTCGAGCTATTTGTATATTTTAATTAGCCAAAATCGAATGAAAAGCATCTTAATTCTTTTATTACAAAATATGAAAGTGTTTATCAATCTACAGATTTGAATGAAATATTATTTAATTTAAATGAATATTTAAAAACAAAAGTAGCAAAGATGCAGCATTGTGATTCTGGTTGGACTATCTTGAATATAAGCCATTTAGAAATAAATATTAATAAATACTGTCCTTTGAGAGGTGGTACGTATATACAATTACCGCAATCTATAAATAATTCTAATGGTTGTATTAACATTCAAAATTATGACAACCATTGCTTTCTATGGTGCATAATTGCTGCTTTATTTCCTTCAAAGTCTAATGTGTGTAGAGTAAAGTCGTATCCACATTATTAAACTATTCTTAATATAAAGGGAATGTCTTTTCCACCTACATTTACAGATATTCGTTTATTTGAAAGCAATAATCCTGATATTAGTATTAACGTATATGGACTAGACAATAAATGTTGTGTGACTGGGCCTCTATATTTGACTCAAAATCGCCGAATTTATCATGTTAATCTACTATATTTTGAACGTGATAATAGAACATTACTGTTTAATTAAAGCACGTCGCACTAATCTTATCCGATTAGTGCGACGTCAAATAACTCATCATAATGGTAAAATATACTTATGTGAATCATGTTTGTAGTTTTTTATCGATGGGCTCAAGTTCAGATCACACAAATGTAATAAAATTTTACAGATTTTGCCTGAAAAAGATTCATTTTTAAAGTTCAAACACTATGAGAGACAGCAAAAAATTAACTTCGTGATTTATGCTGACTTTGAATGTCTTTTATTAAATTTTAAGGAGCAAAAATCTGAAAACATTAAAGCAATAACGAAGCATCAACCTTCATGTTTCGGGTATTAATATAATGCTGCTCACATAATCAAGGCTTAAATAAATATGTATCATATAGAGGCATTGATTGCCTGCAAGTATTTATCAAATCATTAATTTACGATGCTAAGTTCATTAATGAAATATTGTCACAGAAAAAGACAATGCTACCTTTGACACACAATCAAGAAACACAGTACCAAAATGCAACTGTATGTCATATTTGCAATGAACTGTTATTTGATGATAAAGTACGAGACCACGATCATATTACATCTATACTTAGAGAAGCTGCACACTCTCATTGTAACTTGATGCATAAAGTGTGTCCATTCATTCCAGTAGTATTTCACAACTTATCAGGTTATGATTCGCATTTATTTATTGAAGAATTAATAAAATATGAAGGAGCTGTCAGAATCATACCAAAGTCGAAAGAAAAATATCTTTCAATCGCAAAAGTTATCGAGTCAGATAAAGGTTTGCGTTCGTTTGAAATTAAGTTCATTGATTCTTTCCAATTTTTAAGTTCAAGTCTCGATATGTTAAGTAAAAGTTTATCTGAAAATAACTTCATTCATCTAACAAATGTGTTTAAAGATGATAAACAAATTAAACTTCTCCAAAAAAAAGGTATTTATCCGTATGATTATATCGATAGTTGGTAAAAATTTAGTGAAAAACAGCTTCCTCCTAAATCGAATTTTCTGAACTCGCTAAGTGGCTTGCACATATCCGAGAATGAATACGCACACGCTCAAGATGTATGGAGTAGTTTTCATAGATCGAACCTTTGAGAGTATACAGATTTATACTTGAAAACAGATGTGTTTTTGCTGTGCGATATATTCGAAAAATTTCGATTGACGAGTTTACAATATTATAAACTAGATCCTGCCTATTATATAACTGCACCTAGCTCTGTTGGGATGCAATACTTTTTCATACTAACGCTAAATTAGAACTAATTAATAATATTGAAATATATAAAATACTGGAAAGTGGTATTCGCAGGGGACTAGCACAATGTTCATTACGCCATGCTACAGCTTCTAATAAATACTTACCAAACTTTGATCAATCGAAACAATCGTCTTTTCTTATGTATTTAGACTGCAACAACCTATAGGGCTTTGCAATGACAAAAAAATATCCTATTGCCGAATTAAAAAAATTGTCTCCATATGAAATTAAACATTTCAATGTTATGAATATTTCTGTTGAAAGCGATTATGGCTATATTTTAGAAGTTGATTTGTTATACCCAGACCACTTTTATAAATCACACCAAGATCTACCTTTTGCTGCTGAAAAAATTATAACTCCTGGAGGAAAGACTAAAAAATTTGATCGCAAGCTTATACGATAAATTTCATTATGTCATTCACTACATACATTTTGTGTAAAACATGGTCTAATATTGAATAAAATACATCGCGTTATAAGTTTTAGACAATAATGTTTTTTGAAACCCTATATTGATGTTAATACTTCTCTCAGACAATCATCAAAAACAACATTTGAACGAGATTTTTTCAAGTTACTTAATAATTCTATTTTTGGTAAAACTATTAAAAATAAAAGGAAGCATGTATATGTTAAACTAGTCACCAGATGGACAGAACATAGCAAATAAACATCTTACGGCTAAAAAGTTGATTACAAAGCCTAATTTAAAAAGTGTGACTGTTTGTTTAGAAAATTTTGTGGCTTTTCAGTTGAATCGTGAATAAATTAAATTAGACAGACCAATCTACATTGGTTTTTCAGTTCTAGAGTACGCTAAACATCACATGTATCAATTTGACTATGATTATATTAAAAATAAATATAAAGATCGAGCACAAGTATGTTATACAAATACTGATAGTTTATTATATTAAATATTTACTGAAGATATTTTTAAAGATTTATGTAACAAAATTTCACACTTTGATACTAGTAATTATACACTGTGAATTTTTAATTACCCGAGAAAATTAACTAACATACTCAAATATCGACCTACATCGAATTTGGAGAATAAAAAAAACGGAACGGCGTACGGCGTTGGCGTACGGAAGGAATAACTATGAATGAAAAAAAATTCATTCATAGTTATTCCTTCCGTACGCCAATATTACGCGACCAAATTAGGTGGATTTTGGTTCTGTTAATGTTGGAATGATAATGATTACTATTTGAATTAGCAGGACTTTTATGGTGCATATTTTTTAAGGAATGTTAGGGACATTTTAAATAAATTTCTCATAAAAAAAAATTTTTATTCGCCAAATTCGATGTATATCAATATCTGAGTATGTTAGTTAATTTTCTCGGGTAATTAAAAAGTCACGGTGTATATCAAACAATGAGTACAATATTATTTAAAGACGAGATGGTTGGTGATATTATTACCGAATTCGTTGGCTTGAGAGCTAAATTGTATTGTATTAAAGGCGTTAAATCAAACATTAAAAAAGCAAAGGGTGTTAATAAATCTGTTACTCAGAAATTAAAAATGATTGATCATAAAAAAACACTTTACAATAATACCAGCACGAGATGTAAAATGAAATTTATAAGGTCTATTAAACATGTAATATATACACAGCCGATAAACAAACAACTCCTGAATGGAAATGATGATAAAAGACAATTACAAAGAGAAGAATTACGAAGGATCCGGCAGTGCGACATCCCTAAACACGAATCGGCAAATTGACAACCCTACGCGCCCGTACCGCGCCCACACGCCGCACGTTCCGTGCGACGATATATAAAGCGCGGTGGCAGGGAGCTCCAGAGCAGTCGTCCGAGTTCTGTAGCCGTGACAAGACATCTCCGCACGCGCGCACGTCAACCGTTCACATTGTCTCGGAACATCGGAACTCTGACGATTCGCTGCCCCGTCTTCCCGACTAACACTAGTTAAGACACCCGACCCGTTCCCTGATCCGAAGGTTCATCGGTGCTAGCGGCTTCGGTCGTATGAACCGAGCCTTTACTCCCGTACCTTGACCGCACTCCTGCGGTGAGCCTATCCCCGGCCCGGACGCTCTCACGGCTTCGTGTCGCGCCGACTCCGCATGCCAGCCTTCATCTCCCAGTAGCTACATTAGATACTAACAAAACACCCGCCACGCTCCGCGCTGCCGTCCGTAACTCGCGATACCATCCCGTGAGAACCGCGCCGATCCCCGTCGCTCTGCCTCGTCCATTAAGTGTGTGAACAGTAAGACAGCAGTCACAGATTAGGCCTTAAGGGTTAGGAGTGAATTAGCATAAGCAACTCGATGTATGTGTTAATCTCAGTGAAATATATATCATAAAACGTCTCGTTGGTTTCTGTGTCAATTTCCTGGTAGGATAACCTTTAATTAAGTACACATCCCCTCACCGCGCGCACCGCGGGCTAGGGTCAGTACACATGCTGACGAGGAACTCAGGCCTATGCTAGCCGTAAGTGTTCTTCGTCACATTGGCGCCCAACGAAAAAACCCATATAATTACTGATTAAACGAACTTACCTGTACGTGAAGTTCTATCAGAATTATGCGAAGGCTTCGTCCGAAGGGATTAGCAAATAACACTTGTAGTACCGCCCATTGGATCGCCATTCACGCACTGTATTTGAGGGTAGATTTACATATAAAAAAAATCATCCCGACGTCACTTTGGATGGCACCTTGCCCGCTCTTGTCATTTAGTTTAGACTGTCAAAATATTTCACCGAATGTATTGGGTAAGGAAAGAAAAAGAGTTTCTTTAGATAAATAAATGGGGTAGGGAGGGTTGCTAATCCCTTCGGACGAAGCCTTCGCATAATTCTGATAGAACTTCACGTACAGGTAAGTTCGTTTAATCAGTAATTATACTCAGGCTTCGACCTCGGGATTAGCAAATAACACTTGTAGATTTTTAGAGAAATATTTTGTTTATTGAAAAAAGGAAAAAAAAATACAATCAAAAACTAAGAATCGTAGTAGGTAGGTACTTTTACTACTTATTGATCAGCATTATCATTACGCAAAATCGATACGGCAAAAGAATTTTCATTAGTATTAACATTACTTATGGTTCTATTATAGAACCTATAGAATGTATTGGAAGAACCGCTCCATCCCGCGGTTCTTCTGACCTCATCTAGACTGATACCCATTTTATGGGCCGCGGACGTAGCCGCGTGCCGTGTACTATGCGCTGTAAATATATTCACGTCGATCCCAGAGACACATAACTCCTCTTTAATCCATCGACTTAAGGTCTGAGAACCAACAGCCTTGTGAGGCTTCCTGAAACTTATGAAGAGGGAATCAATGTTTTTACGAAGTGAACGAGTCTTATCTAAATAACAAAATAACGACTTTGCTGGGCAAATTTCAGGCTTTTCCGAGAAATATGGTAACAATAGAACTGGCTGTAAACAACCCTGACGTGTTGTTTTTAAGAAATCTGGAATTTTAATCCGAAGTATTGATGGTTGGGTTTCAATATTTTTAATATTAATTTTGGACAGTGTCTGCACTCTGTGCGCGGTAATTAAAGCAATTAAAGTAATAAGTTTCTTTGAAAGTTGATCAAGAGTTAACGTCTCATTAGGATATAACGTACCTATATGATTAAGAACTATAGAGGTATCCCAAGTCATAAAATACTTTGGTAGTGGAGGTCGCAAACGAAAAACTCCTTTAAAAAACCGCTTAACTCGATCATCTTCTCCTACATTATTACCCATTAATAGCGCTAAAGCTGACCTGCACGAATTTAGAGTTCCATATTGAGATCCCTCTTCATAAAGCTTATTTAGAAAGTAGATGATTTGTGGGACTGACGAGCTATACAAATCACAATTGTGTTCTTTACAAAAATAGAACCAGCGTCTTAAATAAACATCATATTGTTTTATGGAATTAGCTGACAATGATGCAAGCATAACTTCCATCGCAGAGGGAGGTATAGATCTTCTTAACCACGCTGCCCGCATAAGATCCCTGCCACCAGGGTAATCTTGGTGTGAATGTTGCGATTGCTAGAATGGTAAGATATAATTGGATTTTTATTTGAATTAAAAGTAATAAGGTCAGATATCAAAAGGGTTTTAAAAAGAGGGTACCAAGGCTGAGTGGGCCATAATGGCACGACCATTATACCTCTAGCTCTATCGGAAATAATTTTCCTTAATGTTTTTAAAATAATAGAGAACGGGGGAAACGCATAAAAATAAAGATCACTCCAGGATATTGTGAATGCGTTAATGGTTATCGCGTCAGGGTCTCTATGCCAAGCAACGTATGTTGAACATTTTTTATTTATTCGACTGGCGAATAAATCGATGCAAGGAGAGCCAAAAGTGGAAACGATTTCGTCGAATGCCTAATTAGCTAGCTCCCATTCGATATCTGGGTGTATGCGTCTTGATTCTGCATCAGCCGTTTGATTATCAGCTGAACTTATATAGCAAGCCAAAACAAATAATCGACGACGTTCACACCATTGCCATAACTGTGTTGTAATGTTGTTAAGGTGGGGAAACTGAATGCCTCCCATTCGATTAATGTAGGAGATGGCCGTCGTGTTGTCAATGCGAAGTAGAATTTGGCAATTACTCATGTTTATTGCGAATATCTTTAAACCGAAAAAAGCTGCTTGTATTTCTAAGAAGTTGATATGCTGTGTTTTTTCTTCTTTACTCCACAACCCGCTGGCCGTCTCCTCTCCGCAAGCAGCCCCCCACCCCGTATTTGAGGCGTCCGAGAAAATTTCCAAATCATGTGTGTCTTCTCTGATCTTACTAAACTAAAAGGCTTTTCAATGGCCGTTAGCCACCATTTCAGATCAGGTATTAATGAATTTTGTAAATACATAATTTTGTCATAATTATCATCTGGCTTTAAATTCAAATATTTTTCCCGCTCAAAGACTTTTATATACAACCAGCTGTATTTCACAGCAGGACAAACTGATACCAATAATCCAACTAAACGCGCAAACTGGCGTATTGTACAACGATTTAGTTTCAAAAACTTTTGAATCTCAGCTTTTATTTTATTGATCTTATCTATAGGCAACGTGATTTGGAAATTTTCAGAATCTAGTACAAAACCTAAGAATGTACAAACTTTTTGAGGTATCATAGAACTTTTTTCCTCATTTATTATAAAACCAAGGGCCGTTATTAATTTTTTAGTTTGTATTGTGTTTTATAAACATATTTCATAAGACTGGCCACATAGCCAGTAATCGTCCAAATAGTTCGTTGAAATAAGTCCAGCAGAACGTAGTAGGCGGACTATAGGTTTCATTACTTTGGTGAATATATAAGGTGCTGTACACAAGCCAAACGGAAGAACATTAAATTCATATAAATTTTGTTCAAACTGGAACCGTAAATATTTTCTTGAATTTTCCTTTATTTTTATAGAATAATACGCGTCTTTTAAATCAATTTTAGACATAAAACAATCCTTTGTTATTAATTTTAACACTGTTCGCAAGTCTTCCAGTTTGAAATGGTCCGTTTTAATAAATTTATTTAAGTTTTTTAAGTTCAGAACAAAACGAAATTCACCGTTTGGCTTGGGTACTAAGAAAACACTTGACAAAAATTGCCCTTCTACAGGCTGACAATGTGAGATAGCGCCAATTGTTAATAACTTTTTTATGGCCTCATAGAAATTATCTCTTTCGACGTCAGCGTATTTTCTATCAATTGGAATGGACGATTGGTTAACTGGGCAGATGAATGGAATTTCATAACCTCTAATATAAGACAGAATCACTGGATTTTTAGTAAGCCGTAACCATTGGTCAAAAAATAAGGGTAATCTACCAGTATATTTTACCGGAGTACTTTTTTAGTACTGTCACGGAGAAGTATCTGTCTAGTGCAGGAGCCAGTGGAGTTGAGGTCCAAAGATTGAGAGAGGCCATGGTTGAGCGTACGAGCCTGACGTTAAGTAATGTCTCCCAGTGGGGCGATGACAATCTCGTCAGCTTCAATGCCTCTAAGACGCAGGCGTGTCTTTTCTCCACAAAAAGGAGTCCTTTCACCCTTTCTCCTACTTTCCGAGGTACATCTGTTCCAGTGACCGACACTCTACAACTTCTTGGCATGGAGTTGTCCTCTGACCTCAACTTTGGCACCACCATCGAGTCTAAGGCTCAAATTGCAGCTAGAAAGTTGGGCGTCCTGAATAAAGTCAAGCGGTACTTCACGCCTGGACAGCTTTTAACTCTTTACAAAGCCCAAGTCCGATCTTGCATGGAGTACTGCAGCCACCTTTGGGACGGCTCGGCGAAATACCAACTTGCTGCACTAGACTCGGTGGAACGCAGAGCCAAGAGAATAATAGGCGATAAAAAACTGGTGGCGTCCAAGCTGCACAGCCTGGTTCACCGCCGCAAAGTTGCTTGCCTATCGGTCTTCTACAGATTGTACTTCGGAGAGTGTGCTCATGAGCTGCATGAGCTCATACCACCGTCACCTTTCTTCCATCGGACATCCAGACGCACGGCCGGCTACCATCCGTTCTTAGTTGATATACCCATAATCCGCACTAAGCGCTTCTCATCATCTTTTATAATGCGCACAGCTAAAGAGTGGAATTCCCTGCCTGCGTCTGTATTTCCAAGTGCATATAACCTGACTCTCTTTAAGTCCAGAGTGAATAGGCATCTTCTGGGCAAGCTCGCTCCATCGTAGATCCCATCTATGCTCTAGAGCAAGATTGGGGTCATGAGTAAGCCCATCTTAAGTAAAAAAAAAAAAAAAAAAAAAATATTTTACCGGGTCTAGCGGCGGCCGCGATTCGGCTGATGCTGCGAGGGCCTCGATGATGTTGACGGCCGACTCTTGTTCAGAGTGGGCTACTTCATCTTCGGAGGGTTCGGAGGCTTCCGGACCGGGTAGGGGCCCTTCCAGTTTAAATTTTTCGAAGTACTTGCTACCGCTGGAGGTTTCTTGCTATTCGATTGATTGTATTGTGGTTTAGGAATTGGAGTCTTCAACTCCGCTCCCGATTTATTGATGGCTTTTGCCATTTTTATAGTTTCAGATAAATTTTGACCAAACAGCAACTCGTCTGGCTTAGTATTTAGCAGTTGATCCTTCATGTCTTTTTTTAAAGACGATAAGATGAAGTTTCTTCTTAGAACAGAGTCATTGTGCTGCGCGTCACATAAAACGCGTTCTGCATCCATCAGCATCTTTATAATAGAAGAATCGGTATTAATATTATTATTCTTGGAAATAATAATATTAATTGCTTGGCCTAGACAAGATATGGCAGTCGCTGTTTGTTTCTGCCGTATCTCAATACTCTTGTCACGCTTAGCGTTCAAATCAGAGATAGCTGCTTTAATTTCTGCGTTCAAAGCAGGCGCGCTAATTAACTTGCAGTTACTGGGAAGTAAATATTTTTCGTTTATTTCCTTACGAAGCTCCTTACTCAATCCATTTCTTGCGACATGTTCTAGTCTAACTGACAAGTCTTTGTAAATTTCGGGTCCGTACACATTTGAGATTGTCGGGTCCTCACCTAATATCTCAATAATTGCACCATCTAGTCTAGGATCAACTGATTCGGGCTCCTCTAAGCTAGCTAGTGTCTGTACATAGTTCACTCGTAGATGGAACAGCGGGGATAGTAACGACCGAGGCGAGCTTCGTGCTGGGTTCCGTGGTGGACTCGGAGTTGGGTTCGACACTTACATTTGGCCCGGAGGCGCTCTGTGTATCATGTTCTACATTAGCACCGACACTTGCCTCTGATTCAGCTATCGCAATTTCGTCAAAAATTTTGTTATTCTCTTAATGACCGTATTCTGAAATCAACCGATTTCGAGATATTAGTTAGGAAACAGACCAAAGTACTGTTCGCAAAACTAACTTGCTGGGTAGTACAGCTCCAAAGAGAAGTACGCAAACCCAATAGGTGAAAATCTCACCAATCAATCTCATGATAATTGTTGGTAAACAGTAAAGAGCTGTTAGCAAAATATTTATCCGGGTAGTACATCTTCAAAAAGAAGTACGCAAACCCATAAATCTAAATCAAAAGGTAAGTAATACCAATTGCACAATATAAACACGTCATTATATAGGTAGATACCAAAAAATAAATGGTTCTAAAATACCGTTTGCTAGGCTTATAAAAAGGGTAGTAACATCTCCAAAGAGAAGTACGCAAACCCTTGAGGTAATTACCGTATTGATGTTCACAAAGTATTGTCGAAATACGTTTATTTCATAATAACATAACTCTTATGTATTACTATTGCTAGCAAATTACTTTGCAAATAAGTTATTACTTTGCAAGTTATGTTGCAAATAAAATAATTTTAAGACGTTTTACACGTTTAGTAATAAATAGCGCTAGGTAGGTATATTGTTTGTTCATAATATTCCGTGTAGGCACTAACACTATTAACACCTGTTTACTAACCTTCATTCTCCGGCTCCCGTTGATAAGAAATATCCATGTCCGACGACCGACTCGTAGACCTGCTACGACTGCGGCGTTGTCGCAATATCTTCTTTTCTAACTTTTTTAACTTTTTCCACATTTTTTCGTATTTTTCTTCATTTTTACGTTTCGGCATAGTTTCGAACACTTATCGAACGTAGATATATAAAAAAAAAAGCAAGGCGCGGCGCGTGCGTTTGTGGCGAGCACAAAAAGACGACTGACAAGAGCGGGCAAGGTGCCATCCAAAGTGACGTCGGGATGATTTTTTTTATATGTAAATCTACCCTCAAATACAGTGCGTGAATGGCGATCCAATGGGCGGTACTACAAGTGTTATTTGCTAATCCCGAGGACGAAGCCTGAGTATAATTCCCAGGGAAGGGTACTTACCGAGCCGTCGCACCCAGGAAAAGAAATCCGAAAGAGAGCGACGCCTTAGGAGTAGCCGCAATCTGCCATTGACCAGAAACCGAATCTAATGCTAACATCCTGGATATCATCATATCAGCCTGTTGCAGTCCACTGCTGGACATAGGCCTCCCCCAAGGAGCGCCACAGCGCACGATCTCCCGCCCTTTGCATCCAGTCGCTGCCAGCTGCCTTCTTCAGGTCATCGGTCCATCTATCCGGGGGGCGTCCTACACTACGTTTGCCTAAGCGTGGTCTTCATTCGAGAACCTTCCTGCGCCACCTCTCGTCGGTTCTGCGACAGACATGGCCAGCCCACTGCCACTTCAGTTTGCTACATTTTTGGACAATATCAGTCACCTTAGTCTTATGTCGTATGATCTCGTTCCGGATCTTATCAACATAGACCTTTCCATAGCACGCTGAGTGACGTGTAGTCGGTGGGCCAACTTGACTGTCATGTTCCACGTTTCAGCTCCGTAGGTTAAAACTGGTAGGACGCATTGGTTAAATACCCGGCTTTTCAGGCACTACGGCAGTGTCGACGTGAAGATATGACGCAATTTCCCAAATGCTGCCCAGCCAAGCTGCACTCTTCTGGCGATTTCCCGCTCGAAGTTGTCTCTACCGAGCTGTAGTACTTGTCCAAGGCAGACGTACTCTTGGACAACCTCGAGCGTAGTGCCCTCGCCGGAAATTGGGTCCGGGATGACATGTTCGTTGAACATTACCTTAGTCTTGTCCAAATTCATCCCAAGCCCCACACGTCTCGAGGCAGCATTAAGACTGTGCAGCATTTTTTGCAAATCTTGCAGCGATTCTGCCATAATAACTATGTCATCGGCAAAACGAAGATGCGTAAGATATTCGCCATTCACATTGATGCCCAGTCCGTTCCGATCCAGCGTCTTGAACACATCCTCCAGTGCGTTGGTGAACAGTTTCGGAGATATAACATCTCCCTGTCTAACACCTCGGAGCAGCTGGATGGGTTTTGTTCGGTGGTTTTGTACTTGGACGGACATTGATGCCATACTGTACAGGCTTCTTAGCACCTTCACCTACCGCCAATCGACTTGGCATCGCTGCAAGGAGTCCAGAACAGCCCAGGTTTCGACCGAGTCGAAGGCTTTCTCATAGTCCACAAAGGCCAGGCACAGGGGCTGGTTATACTCTTCGGGCTTCTGTATAACCTGCCGCACCGTGTGAATGTGGTCTATGGTACTGTAACCTTTGCGAAACCCAGCCTGTTCCGGTGGCTGGAAAGCGTCAAATCTTGCGGAAAGACGGTTTGTGATGACCCTCGAGAACAGCTTGTAAACGTGACTTAGGAGCGTGATTGGTCTATAGTTTTTCAGAAGACTTTTGTCTCCTTTCTTGAAAAACAATGCCACCACGCCCCCACTCCACGCTTCCGGAGTTGTCCCATTCGCTATGACGGAGTTGAAGAGCCTCTTAAGTTCGCCAAGCACAGGTTGGCCTGCAGCTTTTAAGAGCTCAGATGTGATTCCGTCTTCGCCGGGAGCCTTCCCATCACTAAGGTGTCCGAGGGCCGCCTCAATCTCATTCTCCTCCACGTCTGGGAGATCTTCAGTGAAGTGGTAAGCTTGGCTCTTGGATCATTCACGTCGGGCTGCGGCTGTAGGGAATGCAATGCGTACAATCGGCCGTAAAAGCCTTCGATTTCAGCCAGAATCTCCGGAACTGATGAGACGATTCTGCCATCCGAGGTTTTTAGCTTTGTCAGGTGACTTTTTCCCAGTCTTTTAGTGAAGACCTTCGGCCCCCGATTCTGCTCAATCGCCTCCTCTATGAGGCGAGTATTGTAGCTGCGGAGGTCGCGTCTCAACAATCTCCGGATCTTTTTATTGGTGCCAGACAAAGCTTCCTCTGGCATTTCCCGTCGACGTTTAATCAGTTCCAAAGTCCCGCCCGAGAGTTTGGCGTCTCGGCACGCTCGCTTTCCCTTAAAGTGCCTGTTTCCCACTTCGCGTATGACTCCAATCACCTCATCAAGGTCCCTGTCCACGTCCTTAGTAGTTTCCAAAGCAGCGAATCGGTTTCGGAGCTCCAACTGGAATTTTTTGGAGTCTTGGCCGGCCTGGACCAGTGTCGGACGAAGAGTCGACCTCATCATGCGGCTTCTTTCCAGCTTAATGTTGATATTAAGGGTGTCTTACCATCGGGGCTTAGCCAGGTCCACTTTTTCTGGGGCTTCTTCTGGAAAAAGCTGTTCATGCAGAAGAGCCCCTGCATACTCAGAAAGTTTACCAGCATTCGCCCCCTGTGGTTCCTGGTTCCATAGCCGTGCTGTCCTACACACGATTCGTCGCGTTCCTGTACTCCTACTTTGGCGTTGAAGTCGCCCATGACAACGGTGAAGTGGGTCTTGGTTGTATGATGTATGGCCTTAGATATATCTTCATACACGGCCTCGATCACATCATCCGAATGCCCTGTCGACGTCGGCGCATATACCTGTATGACTTTGAGGCAGCACCTCTCGGTCAGTTTTAGTACAAGGTACGCTACCCGGGTCGACACGCTGGATATCTCAAGCACGTTGTCACGGAGATCTTTGTGGACAAGGAAACCTACGCTACCTTGGGAGAGTTGGTCTCCCTCTCGGAAGAAGAAAATGTGGCCAGATTCAAGGGTCATCGTGTCCTCCCCCTGTCTTCGAACTTACAACCCTAGAATATGCCATCTGATGTTTTTAAGCTCTTCCTCGAGTTCGACCAGGTCTTCATCCAGCCGTAGACTGCGTCCGTTATACGTTGCCAAGGTCAGTGGTGTGTGGCAGCCGTCCGTAGCCCGGGGATTCTTCGCACCCCCTGTCCTAACGTAACCGAGGCCGCTGCCGTGACCCAGAATAGTAGGGCGGCCGGGAACTAGGGGCCGTGGTTTTTCTCTTCTTCTCATGGGGGGTATATGCCCATACTCACCACGCTGGGCAAGCGGGTTGGTGATCGCAGCACAGAGCCTCGCACCAGTGACGCTGCTGCCCGCCACTGGCCAGAGATATTTGGCTCTGCGTTTAGATGGTTATACCGCCAACGGTTCGGTCGCCAGAGCCTCGTCCGTTCAAAATCAAAATCAAAATCATTTATTTCTGTAAATTGGCCATAAAAGGCACTTTTACATGTCCCAATTTTTTTTCCCTACCACTGCTTCGGGACTATTGTGGGCTAGTGCCGAGAAGAAGCAGCGCAAGAAACTCGGTCACTATTGTCAGCCTCTTTTAAAAATAAATAAATATTTTACAAGATTTGTTGTGAGCTAAGCAGTTTTAAATCCACACATTTTTATCATTTATATAATCACTAACGGTGTAATAGCCCTTTTTCATTAGAGTCCTTTTAACATGCAATTTGAATTCATATACAGGCATTTCAACAATGGATTGTGGTAATTTAAAAAAAAACGAATACAATTGCCCATGAAAGAACTTCCTACCTTGTGCAATCTAAACATTGGAACGGCAAGTTTATCTTTATGCCTGGTATTATACTTATGTATGTCATTTTTCTTAGTAAACAAGTGCTGATTTTTGCATACTATTACACATACATAATATTTTCAAAAATATATTGTGAAGCGACTGTAAGTACGTTAATTTCTTTAAATAGTTCTCTTAGCGAATCTCGGGGTCTAAGATTGTAAATAGCCCGAACAGCTCTCTTTTGCAGGACAAATATGGTTTCAATATCTGCAGCTGAGCCCCATAACAGTATGCCGTATGACATTAAACTGTGAAATTAACTAAAATACACTAATCTTGCCGTTTCAACATCAGTCAGTTGTCTTATCTTTCTCACGGCATAAGCAGCTGAACTAAGTCTTCCCGATAAAGCCTCAATATGAGCACCCCACTGCAAACGGGAATCTAAAGTTATTCCTAAGAACGTTGAGAAATTAGTCGTATCTAGTTGTTCATCTTTTACAATAATATGCGTTGAGACCTGTCTCACATTAGGCATTTATTTATTTATTTATTTAGGATAACAAACAATTGTACAATTCCAAATACAAAATGTTTTAAAACAATATTACTAATTGCACAATCAGCACCGTTATCCCCTTCTTACATATGAAAAAATTTTTTTACTTATGTAAGTTTCATTTTACATAATTTAGGTATTATGAGTCTTTTTTAATCTCAACAAGGTGTAAGCTTAAACAAATCGACATCTGAGAGATACATATTATAAGACTTCATTAATCTATGAAGTGGGGCTCGTTTACCAGCGTTAGTTTTACATATTTTGGACTCAAATAAAAAATGGGCTCTAGTGTCGCGCAAGCGTTGAGACCGGCTATGGACACGATAGTACATTTGGTTTGTAAGATCATTGCAGTCCAGTTTACTTCTACAAATATTAAACAGCACTCCTTGGTCAAGGAGAAGTCTCCTAGCCTCGAGCGACATGAGTGAAAACTTACGTAGCAACACGTCGTAGGAGGACCTCGCGTGAAAACACTTATAATTAGTAGTCTTAAGGCTGTTCCCCTAGCCAATGACCTTGAGCATTTAGCTGCCTCTCGTCCCCCCTCCACCGCTGCATTATTTCGTGAAGTGATTGCGGTAGTGAATGAGATAACGCCGCGACATCTAGTTAGCTTACGCCAAACTACGATGTACTCGTGGCATGATTAAGCAAATACAAACGTAAAGCACGGATCGTAGAATAATTATAAGAGGCAGCCAGGCGGCAGAGTAAAATAATTTGCTCGCAACTTTCGCCGCCTACACATTATTATTACCTTACGCACATTACATTTTGACAAGTCACGTGGAATATTTTGAAAAAACATAATAAATTAGCTGTGAATAAATAAGGTAACGAAAATACATAAATTATAGCGACAACCCTGATGCGTATGTGTATAGCTTTAAGGTTGACTATCGAATGGCAGGTATGGAGTGTAACGAAAAGACGTGTGGTTAATACGGTGACTTTATTGGGACTAATTAAAATGCGAAATCTGCTTTGCGACCGATACAATGAATGAAATACGTAGTATCTATTATAAACATAACATGCCGCCCACCAAAGTTCGTCCGGACTTTTAATTTAACATCATAAAAGTAGGTAGCCATAAATAGGTATGATAGAAAATACATGTAACAACATAGCATTATACAAGTACAAACGCACTTCAATATTTCGTAGGTACAATACAAAGGGAAGTAGTAGTAAGTGACTAATGCATGCAATGTAAATACAATGTAGTAGGTTCACTTAAATTAGGTAATCAATACAACAAGAAATTATTATTTAAGATTACTCACAAAATCTATCATCATCGTTAATAGGTAGTTCACACAATTTACTAAGAGAACGTTTCACAATTTCATTACGATACCTAATACTATACACTCTGGTACAACCGTCTTGTCCAGGGTGTTTAGCGACTATCCTTCCTAACGGCCATTTGCCGGGCGGCAACTGTTCGTCTTTAAGCAACACGATATCACCTACATTAAATTCTGATTGTTTTTTAAGCCATTTAGGTCTGGTTTGTAATCTATTTAAGTATTCAGATTGCCATCTGTGCCAAAAATCCCTAACCAGCTTTTGGGTTATTTGCCAACGGTTTAAACGATTAATATTTATATCTTGAAAGTTGGGTGGTTGGGTACATTGATCGGGGCTTCGCCTATCAAGAAATGACCAGGCGTCAAAGGTTCTGGTGCGTCCGGATCTGAAGTGTCGATTGGAACCAAGGGTCGAGAGTTCAAACAAGCCTCTATATCACACAGTGTGGTAGTCATTTCCTCGAAAGTAAGACTAGATGTGAGTATTCTTCGAAGGTGGTATTTAATAGATTTTACCCCAGCCTCCCACAACCCACCGAAGTTAGGACTGTAAGCTGGAATATAATGCCAATGGGTTCCCTCCTTAGCAAGATTCTCTGTCAAATGATCTGGCAGCTCCAGTTTTGCGGCTTTAAATGCTTCTGCTAACTGCTTGTTGGCACCGACAAAATTTCTGCCTTGATCGCTCCACAAATGAGAACATCTTCCCCTGCGTGCAACAAATCGACGAAAGGCACCAATGAAAGATTCGGATGTAAGATCCCCAACCAATTCAAGGTGGATAGCTTTAGTAGCCATACAAATGAATATGGCAATGTAAGCCTTATTTTGCTTAGCCCCACGTCCTTTCGACATCAAAACATTCAAAGGACCAGCAAAATCGACACCACGTCATCATCGTGTAGGAAAGGACGTGCCGGTGTTGTGCGAACTTTAGGTAAGTCACCCATCAGTTGTGTTTTAACAAGGGCCCTTTGCCTAGCACATATTACACATTTATGTATATAAGCCTTAACTGTGTTTTTTGCTCGCAGGATCCAATACTTCGATCGCAGGTAAGTCAACACCAGTTGGATTCCACCATGAAGAGTTCTTTTGTGTGCATCAGCTATAATCAGGTAGGTTAATTTACTTTTGTTTTTCAGGATTATAGGATGTCTGCTGTGTTCCGGTAGGACAGAGTTACGTAATCTTCCGCCCACCCTGAGTATCTCATCTTCATTAAGGTAAGGATTCAGTGTTTTTAGTTTGCTATTCCTTTTCACGTTTTTATTTGCTTTTAGATCCTCAATTTCATCGTTAAATTCATCTTGCTCTATTTTAATGCATTTCTTCAAAGCCATGTCTAGTTCGAGTGTTGTTATTGGTTTGTCAATCGCTTCTGGATTCGTTTTGCTTTGTAAAAATCTTATGCTGTATACTATCACTGTTAAAATTTCATTTAAACTGTCAAAGTCCTCAAAATTTATTTTATTTTCTTCATTGAACTTTAGATTTGCTTGTATGTTCCTCCGTTCTAAATCAGTATGTGTCACATTTGGTCTTGTAAACTTAATTTCCTCCTTGCATAACCATTCAGGTCCTTCCCACCAGAGTTTACATGTAATCAAGTCTGAAACAAAGGCCCCACGAGAAGCAACATCAGCAGGGTTTTGCTCTGATATCACATGATGCCACTGCTGGGGATTGACATTATCCAGAATTTCCACGACGCGGCCAACCACAAATTGTTTCCATCTCGATGGTTCTCCACTAAGCCATGATAAGACTATTGAAGAGTCTGTCCAGGCAAATATTTGTGTTGCAGGTATTCGCATTGCTTGTGCTACATGTCTCAATAAATTGGAAAGTAGTACTGCACCACAAAGTTCTAGTCTTGGTAATGAAACCGGCTTAACAGGAGCGACTCTAGTTTGAGCTGCAAGCAGTTTGGTGGTTATAGTGCCGTCGAAGTTAATTATTCTGCAATAAACAACTGAGGCATATGCTTTTTCGGACGCATCTGAAAATCCGTGCAGTTCTATTCTTTTACTGTCTTTGGTAGAAAACCCTAGCCATCTGTTGATATGAATATCTTTTACGTTTTCAAAATCTTGTCTGATCTTTAACCATTCCTCTACAAATGTCTCGTCAAGTGCTTCGTCCCAGCTAACCTTCTTCAACCACAATTTTTGTATCAGAATCTTTGCCGTAACTATGCACGGAGCTATCCATCCAAGCGGATCAAACAGCTTTTGAATTTCCGACAAAATGCTTCGTTTTGTGATTGAAGTCTCAAGAATCGGAGGTAAGTTTATGTCATACTTGAATTCATCGTTTGCTAAATTCCATAGTAAACCCAACGCTTTAATGGTTCCGTCAATTTTCAGATTTAGCTGTACTTTTGTTGATCGGTCTTCAGGTTTGATAGACTTCATGAATTCGGCATTATTGGATGACCATTTCTGCAACTCAAACCCACCTCTTCTTAGTATTTCTATCATTTGTTTGCTAGCTTCTATGGCTTGAGTGGCATTGTCAAATCCATATAGTACATCATCCATGTAAAAATCTTCTTTCAGGATTTTTGATGCAACGGGAAATTCATCGCCTTCGTCTTCAGCCAGCTGTATTAGCGTCTTCACTGCGAGGTAAGGTGCTGGTGCAGTTCCAAACGTAACGGTAAGTAATCGGTATTCTTTTATGTCTTCAGTAGGATCTTTTCTCCACAGCATACGTTGGAAATCTGCATGTTCCTTCTTTACTAACACCATTCTGTACATTTTTTTCAGGTCTGACACAAAACACACGGCTTGCATTCTCCATCTCAAGACTATGCTTCGAAGATCTTCTTGCAAAACTGGACCAACCAACAACTCATCGTTTAGAGATATCCCATTCGTACCTTTACAGGATGCATCGAAAACAACACGAACTGGGGTACTCTCGCTTTCGCTTCTTATGACAGCATGATGACATAAATAAACTGCTTTGTTTTCGTATTCTTCTCTCGATATTTCTTCTGCATGATTCAAATTCAAGTATTCTTCTATCACCTTTATGTAATTTTGTTTTAGTTCAGGTTTCCTTTCTAGCTGTCTTTCAAGCTGTAAAAATCTTCTCAACGCTATCTCTTTACTCTTACCATCTAAGGATTTCTGAACTTTTGCTTTAAATGGTAAGTTTACTATATATCGACCGTCTTTGTTTCTTTTGTATGTTTTCTCGTAAATTTCTTCGCATAGTTTTTCTTCTTGTGTAAGCTTTCTTCCTCTTTCACTGTCTAATTCCCACATTGATTTGAGCATTTCATCTAAATCAACCTGGTGATGCATCACAAGCAGAGAAGGCGTTTCAGGTTCTCTCTCACCTATCTGACCAAACAAAATCCAGCCAAGATCAGTTTTTTGAGCACACGGAGTTCCTGGGGGTCCCTTTATTATGTCAGGATGAATTATTTGTGCATACTCGTTTACCCCAAGTAACAAATCTATTGGTGCTGATTTGTTATATGCTGGATCTGCCAATTTTAAATTGCGTAGATGAGGCCAATCTCTCACTGCGATTGATGTAGAAGGTAATTTTGATGTTAAGTGTTAAGATATAACGTAAGCTTCTGATTGTAAACAAAATTCCTTGTCTTGTGTAGAAAGTATATGGAGTTGAACTTTGCTATTGATTTCCGTCTTTGTAGAACCAACTCCAGTAATGTTCCCTCGTATTGGTTTCTTTTTCAATTTGAGTACCTGTGTCGCCCGTTCACTTATAAAAGATGCCTGGGATCCTTGATCTATTAGCGCTCGAAGAATCATGGTGTGTCCTGTTTCACTCTTCACTTTCACCATTGCAGTAGCTAATAGAGCATAAACCTGGTTTGTATTGCAGTGTGACGTCATCAATGTATTGACTTGAATTTCATTCTCTTCTACATTTGTATAAGTAGCATTTGCAGTAGGCTCATTCGAGTTCACTTGATGCAGAAGGGTATGATGACGCCTGTGGCATATGCGGCAGCACATTGGTACTCGGCACTTCACAACAGAATGGCCTGCCCACAAACAGTTGAAACACAGGTTTTGTTTCTTTGCATAATCATTTCGTTCTGTAGTTGACATCTTTGTAAACTGTTTACAATGACACAATGTATGATTTTCGTTACATAGCACACATGTTTTTACCGGAGGAGCTACTGCGTGGAACGTTTTCTCTCTTGTGGTTTTTTCCCTTGCTTTTTCGGCGGTACCCGTCGTGGTCGGATTAACAAACTCTAAGGTACGAAACTTTGATTCCAAAAAACACCTCAAATCAGTCCACGAAGGTAACAAATCCGAGTCACTCTTGAAAGCGAAGTTTTCCCAATCTTTACGTGACTCTTGATTCAATTTCTGTATTACAAGAAATATAATTATAGGATCCCAAGAATCGGTTTTAATATTTAAGTTATTTAATGTATTAATGCATTCGTTAGTATTATCGAGTAACAATTTTATTTGATTGGCAGACTGAATAGTTAACTTTTTATATGAAAACAACTTATTTATAAGAGAGTGTACTATAAAACGTTTATTTCCGTAACGATACTTTAAAGTATTCCACGCATCCGCATAATTGGCTTCCGTCACACGAACATGTCTGAGGAGTGCTTCTGCTTCGCCCGCAAGGCTGGTCTTCAAATAGTGAAGCTTCTGCACGTCGGAGAGTGTGCTGTTGTTATGTACTAAACTCGTGAACAAATCTTGGAATGTAGGCCACTCTTCGTAACTTCCACTAAAAGTAGGCAGCGTTATACTAGGTAGCTTAACTTGCGACTGCAACGTTGGCGTCTCGGACGAATCATTATTAATTAGACCTTGCGAGTTTCGTTGTTGTTCAGTCCTCTTTTTTTCATCCATCGACGAAATCGCGTCACGAATGTCGCCTTTGATGCAGATGTATAACTCCTCAAACGTGTCATATTGGTCCTCAGAAAAATAAGAAATATCAGCTCGTTGTTCCCGAGGCGTAATCTTAACAAGTTCTTGATGTGTGGTAGTAAACAACCTCCAGTATTCGTCTATACACTGCATTCGAGTTTGTAGGTATCCTTTAGTCAACCTAGCTTTTGGACATTTTCTTAAATTAGTTTGCGTTTTACTCATTAAACAAGCCGTTTCTTCAAGTTGAAGTAGTAATTGATCCATATTTGTAGTTGTTAAAGTTTCACTTCACGCGTAAAATATTTTTAAGTATGAAATATTATTTCTCTAAAACGCATTCCAACAACTATAAAGAACTTCGTAGGTAACTTGTAACTTGGCTTCCATCGAACTCGTAAACAAATTAATTGGATTCTAGTTTTCCTTCGATAACTTAACTATCTTCACCATAAGAGCTAATTTGCAACTTCAAGTATCACGAAAAATAGGTACAGTCCATTAGCTCGCAGCCTTTTGTTCGGTACTCGCCCAGGTGCACGGTCACTTGTTTATTTCACTGCAATATTATCCGGCTCGAAGGACCACTATGATGCGTATGTGTATAGCTTTAAGGTTGACTATCGAATGGCAGGTATGGAGTGTAACGAAAAGACGTGTGGTTAATACGGTGACTTTATTGGGACTAATTAAAATGCGAAATCTGCTTTGCGACCGATACAATGAATGAAATACGTAGTATCTATTATAAACATAACAAACCCCTATAGTTTATTTTGTCAGTTATTAAAATATTTTTGTCAGAACAGAATACTAAAATTTAAATATTGTTTTCTAGCAAATACCTACCATGCTACGTTTATTAATAAATGGTTTTTAATAATACTAGAATTTAAAAGTGTAATTTTTCTTTATTATATTTTAAAATTATAACAGTATGAATTGAAACAAAATTTACCAACTACAGGTGGGATTCGAACCCTCACCCATTGAATCTTGAATGGCGGGCGAGTGCATTTCCAACTTCGCTACCAAGTCACTAGCTGTTAAGTCGAAATCTTCAAGTGTTTCTCGCAGATTTTTTTTTTATCTATGATGCAGCATTGATCAGGCAATTTGCGGATACTCGACCCGATAGAATTATTGTTACAATTTTGTGTGCCCATAAACTCTGTCGTGAATTCGTGAGATATTTTATTTATAGGTTTTTGTCATTTATATAAAGTATCTGATTTTATGTTATAAATAGCTTTTTATTTGTTTTATCTTAAGATTTAAAACTGTTAAGTCTTCTTATCAAATCTAAAAGTAAAACATAGTAGAAATTGAAAAAAAACTTGAAAAAGTTACTGCTTCAAGTGAGATGCGATCCCACGACCTCGGATTACCGGGCGTGTGTTTCCTCTACTAAGCTATCCAACCACTAATCGATTTGGCGAAATCTTTTAAGTGTTTCTGTCGAAGCCATCGTTTATTCTAATCAATGTTGCGGTATACTACCGTAGTTAGCTAAGTATAGAGTGTGGCAATGTGGCCAGCCTTTTGGTGATAATAATCTGATTTTATATTGTGGGCATTTTCGCCAGTAGACGTCCCTTCGCTTTTCACGATGTCTCACGACATTTCACTGTTATTATTAAAAAAACTATGTGGTTTATTAGAAAAATTTAATAATGACATAGAAGGTTGTACATTAATGTGTACTTCTAAACATTTAAAATAGAAGGAATCATGTATTATCATTTAAAAATAAATGTTTAAAATGAAAAGATGGTGATTTTTTGCATTCCCTATACAGACTAGTCGAAGTTTAAAAGGGTCAATATCAACACATGCGACTTTTTGTCAGTTTTGATGGCAAATTTTGTTTTAAGTTTTCACACGAAATAAATTGATAATACTAATCTTTAGGGTAAAACATAACATATGTGAAATTGTGCCACCTAATTTTAACATAACGCCACCGAAACTGAATTCCGCCACCGATGCTTGTAAGGATCTCAATAGATGACCAGGGGGTCTAGCGCGAAATGTACTATCCAAATGTTCGGATCCGACCGATCCCCGACCGAAGGTTCGATTGAAACCTTAACGCGAAACAACATCGAAATCGCGGGATTCCATCGAGGCCACAGACAATTGTAGAAGAGAATCAGAATGAATTATACTGAGTGCTAGTGTTATGCCTATGTATTAAAATTTTACCGGTTTTGTAAAAGTCTCTTGCCAATTCGAAATATTAGCAAACTAATGCGTAAACATGGTTTCTATTAACAGAAAAATGTTAAAATGAAACTACTTTTACGGATTATTTCGCGATTTATCATACGTCGCGAGCATTCGTACGAGGCAGACGTGTGCCTCTGTTCTCTAAAATTCTTTGTGAATCATACAATCGATTATTTTGTTTCTGACTAAGCAGTGTTACAATTGTAAAGTCCAAAGTCAATTGCAACGGGTGCAGTGGTTATCCTAACAAATTAAATAAAGTACAGTGCCAGTGACAGTTAGCGGACACTATCTGCGAGCGGGGTGACCTCTTACCTCACCGCTACGATCCGAGACACTTCAATAATAATTGCTATCTCTGTCTTGCTGCCCTGTCCCGAACGACGGCGATATGAAGACTTGTACGGCGTGTAACCTCGAGGCCAGTGATGACGACTGTCTGGATTGTACTAAATGCGACGGGTTTTACCATCTTCTTTGCCTGAATATACAACGGGATAGCATCAGCCCCGATGCAACATCAAAATGGCTCTGTCCTTTGTGCATGTGTAAACAACCCAAGGGTGATAACTCAGCATGTTTTGCCCGTCCATCTACGCCGACATCACAGGCAGAGATCTCATTCAACATTACTCGCCGTAAGGCGCCTAGCAAACCGGATTTTGTTACTACCGCTAAAAGCGATGAATATATACGGCGCACGGAGCTACGCGAAATACTGAGAGAAGAGATGTTACACCTAATTAAAGCTCACAATGAGGAACTGAAATCAACCTTTAACACATTCTCAGATAAAATTTCTGATTTAAACTCATCAATAGAATTTATGAGCGACAAATTTGACAAGATCACTGAGGAATTTAAGCAACAACAACGAGTTATTATCGACTTAAAGAAAGAAAATGATAATCTACGCACTGAGGTAGTTAGCCTCAGCAGCAAGGTACATCAATTAGATCAGCTGTCGCGCGCCTCGACCTTGGAAATACAATGCGTTCCCGAGAAAAAATCTGAGAATGTCGCGCAAATAATTAAGCAGTTAGGACGTGTCGTTGATTACACTATTAATGACCACGACATTCACTACTGCTCTAGAGTAGCTAAGCTCAATCCGAATAGCACCAGACCGCGCACAATCATTGCCAAATTTAGTTCACCCCGAATACGTGACTCGGTGTTGTCGGCAGTCACTCGTTACAATAGGACGAATTCGCAGGATAAGCTGAACACCGCTGATTTTGGTTTTGAACTCGAGAAAAAATCACCTGTTTTTGTTTTAGAAAGCTTATCACAGGAAAATAAACAACTTCATGCTGCGGCCCGTCAGCGGGCCAGGGAACTAAAGTTCAAGTTTGTCTGGATTAGAGCAGGAAGAATCTTTATGAGAAAAAATGAAACAAGTGAAGCTATTTTTATTCGGAACTCGTCAGTACTCGATAAACTATAGTGTCATTTTTTCATTCTGTTTCGGTCACTCCATAACTCAAGATTTCGTGTATAAATCATTATTTAAATTTATAACCTCAATAAATTCATTCATAAGTTCTCATTCGCAAGATACTAATACTGTTATCGTTAACTGTGTGTGTCTGTATATTATTAAAATCGTACTTTTCTTTGCACATTGTTCAATGATTATTCATTTTATTGATAACTTAGAGGGCTGTCTTATTTGCCTTATATCTAACGAACAAAAACATATACTAGGTTTATGTATTAAGTCACACGTTTTTTTATTGTGGTCGGGCTGGTGTTGTGATGGGGTGGACGGGCCGTCTTCGGCGGTCGTCTGTTTGGTGTTGCGCGATAATATTCACCATTTTGTGCAAGTGGCAGGCGTATGCAAACTGGTTAAAATAACAATAACATGGAATCTATCGTATTACTTATTCTGCATCGACCAGATGATCTATAGGGTTAAACCGAAACGCACGACGGTTGGTACGACGTATTATCTCAGTGGTCTAGCGGTTGTGCTATGTAGTCTTTTTATTAAAAAAACTACACCTAGCATAACATTTTATTTTATTTTATACATTTTTATACATCTTTACGTTAATTGTGTAGGAAGTACAGTCATATTTTCTATACAATCATCATAAACATTAACAATTTACGTTTTGCTTATTTGAGTGTAGGTACAATTGATTGCGATGTGTGTGCGTTCTACAAATACAATGAAAGAGGAGTTATTTACCGTTTTTTAAATGTATGTTTTAATAAAACCTTATACATGTATAGAATACACCGCATTGTACATTTTGTATGTGGTTTGAAGCCACCAGCTGACGCGAGACTGGGTGTCTGTATCGTTCTCGCCTCCATCTGCACAAAGTTAAGTTGTTGTATAGATGCCATCGTCGCACTTATCGTAGCGCTTAACACTTATTACAGTCAAGATGAATAATACTGCAGACAACTTGAGCATATATTACCAGAACGTCCGAGGACTCCGGACTAAATGCTCAGAACTTTATAATAATAGTATAGCTTGTAATACCTACGATGTTTTATTGCTTACTGAGACATGGCTACAGGATGATATATTTAGTACCGAGTTGTGTGATAGTAGGTATGACGTTTTTCGCGTTGATCGAAACTTAGCTCTAACGAAAAAGAAGTCAGGAGGTGGTGTCATGACTTGCATAAATAGTAGATTTAGTCCTCAAGTTAGTTACCAATTTTCATTTAAAATAAACACGGAGTTGCTGTGTGTTACTATACCCGCGAGCTGTCTAGGAACTAATGGCAGATTGCATATTATCTTAGTATACCTACCTCCTGATTCCGATTCAAACAAAATACCGGCGCAACTGGAGGAAATAAAATCGTTTTTAATGCACCTTATTCATGAGTATCCAAATGACAGCTATCTTTTAACCGGTGATTTCAATCTGCCTTGCCTCAGATGGGAGAATGGTCGTTATACACTGCTTAATAATGTTGGATCCGTGATGCAAGATGCAGCGTTAGAGTTTATTAGATTTATGACCTATTTAGGCCTTAAACAATATAATTACATTTTAAATGACAAAGGACGCTGTCTTGATCTTGTTTTTTGTAACGTTAACTCTTTGGTTGTTAGGGCAATGTCTCTGTTGGTCAGCGAAGATAGACACCACCCCTCGTTGAATGTATGTATTACAGACTTGTTTGTTGCACCATTCCGTGAACTGTTGACATCTCGTCGCAACTTCCATACTTGTAATTATTCCGCCATAACTGAGCACATGAGTAGAGTAAACTGGGATGAATTGCTGAGTGACGTAACGGTTGACGAGGCTTTGGATAGATTCTATAGTAAACTGTATGAATGTTTAGACAAATTTATTCCATTTTCAAAAGTTAGTAATGTCAAAAAAAATTACCCTTCCTGGTATAGCTCTGCATTAATAAAAATCATTCGCGAAAAAAGTAAAATCCACAAAAAATGGAAGCGATACAGTAATCCACGTGACTACGATACCTTTGTTATGCTGCGCAGTCGTGAACACGTAGTGCACGAGGAATGCTATAAAAGCTACATACATGGTATTGAAAGCAATATTAGTAAAAACCCGAAAGCATTCTGGTCATATGTTAAATCCAAAAGAGGTGGCTCTCAGTATCCAAAGCAATTTACCTATCAAGGTGATGTACTGGTGGAGGGCTCCGAAATATGTAACAACTTTAATGTCTTTTTTCAAAATAATTTTTCTCACAGATTCCCATCTAAACCGGATTGTGGTGGTAACATTGGCCGGGACATAGGCACAGATATCGTGAACAATGCAAATATTACACTGGGCAAAGTAAAAGTAATGCTTCAGACTCTCGATGTTAGCAAGGGTGCCGGCAGCGATGGCATTCCACCTGTGTTGCTTCGTCAATGCGCTGAGGTGCTGGCCTACCCAGTATATTTGCTGTTCAAATTATCGCTTAATAGCCGCGTCTGTCCCTCCGTATGGAAAAGAGCTCACATTGTCCCTATTCATAAAAAAGGATCTAAAACTGAAATTAGTAACTACCGGCCTATCTCAATTTTGAATACATTAGGTAAAATGTTGGAAAGAATTGTGTACGATGGTATTTATACAACAATATCCAACGGTATATCACATCATCAACATGGTTTTCTAAAGCGTAGATCAACCACCACGAACATGGCCGAATTTTGTAATTATGTGCAGGATGGCATGGAAAGCAATGGACAGGTTGACGTGATCTACACCGATTTCGAAAAAGCTTTCGATCGGATGGATCACGTCATCCTGCTCAACAAACTTTTCGAACTAGATATACGTGGAGATTTGCTAAGATGGATTAAATCTTATCTTACTAATAGATCTCAAGCAGTTGTAATGGGTGGTTTCAAATCCGACTATGTTTCTGTTCCCTCTGGTGTCCCACAGGGATCGCATCTTGGCCCATTGTTTTACTGTGCGTATATTTATGATATTCACGAGTGTTTTCAACATGCAAGTTACCTACTTTATGCGGATGACAAAAAAATCTTTATGAAAATTTCATCTCGGGAGGACTGTCTTCTCATTCAGAATGATCTTAATAGACTGCACAAATATTACAATGACAATAATATCACGGTCAATGTTGGAAAATGTCAATGCATTAGTTTTAGTCGTAAAAAACAAATATTAACATTTCCTTATCACTTTAATGGTAATCACATTGAAAGAACAACAATAGTTAAAGATCTGGGCATTTATCTCGACTCAAAAATGATGTTTTCACAACATATAGATTATATTGTTAATAAAGCATATCGTAATTTAGGCTTTATAATGAGAATTTGTAAACCATTCAGAAATATAGAAAGCATTAAAGCTGTGTACTACGCATACTGTCGTAGTATACTAGAATACGGATGTCCTATTTGGTCCCCTCAATATGCCAAATATACGCTTGGTATAGAAAAAATTCAAAAATTACTCGTTAAGCTTCTTAATTTCAAGAAAAATAGACGTCGCAGGTCCTATTCGGACGACTGTCGTTATTTTAATATCCAAACCCTTCAAGCGAGACGTGAAGTACTGGACGTGTGTTTGTTACATGACATCATACATAATAACTTAGATGCACCTAACCTTCTTTCAGGGATCGATTTCTGCACTCCTAAATTTCGCACTAGACACACGCCATTATTCCACGTACCAAAGCACCGTACTAATTATGCCCGAAATGCTGTGATGACTCGTTTACCTAGGACATACAATACTAAATATAAGCGGATTGATATCTTTAACATGAACAAGTGTGCATTGAAAAGGCAATTGAAAGAAAATAATTAAGAAAATTTGTCAATCTTAAATTATGTAAGACATGTAAAACAAAACAAAAAAAAAAATTATGACAACCTCCGTCGCCAATTTGCCATCTCTGAGGTTCCGGGTTCGATTCCCGGTCGGGTCAATGTAGAAAACGAACTTTTCTATATTGTCTTGAGTTTGGGGGTTGTGGTAACGTCGTTGGTTCGGATTTCTGTAACAGAAGTGCTTTTACTACTTATCCAATGTACCTTTTGTGGGTTGTTATATGATGTTCATTTGTTTATTTAATACCTACTCGTAGTTAAAATTTGCGTTGTTTTGTATCGCTGGATATACTTAGCTTTATACTAATTACCTTTTTTTTTCACTTGTTTTTACGCAGCTTGTTTTAAGTAACTTGTTTTAAGCAACTTTGTACGAAAAATATAAATTAAGCATGTTATGAAACTCTGTAATTGACTAAGCGCCCCCCTTGTAAAATAAGACTAGCATGTAATAATGTAATACAGCTGTTGAGTTTCTTAATAAATAAAATAAAATAAAATAAAAAATTTATTAACATTTTATTTAACCTGACGTTTCGAACACTTTACAGCGTTCGTGTTTCGTGTTCGCGTAAAATAAAAAGACAATAATATAGCAAAATGTTTATTTCAATCAATTTTAGATATTCAAACTAAGAAAATTGCAACATTCCAATTGTTTATGACATTTAGAAAAATAAATGCTGGACACATGAAATGTCATTTCTTGCTTATTGATTTTAAAAAATTGTCCTGCGTAACTCGATCGCAAAGTCGTTTGAAAATAATTCGATATTTGGAGTTATGTGGTATAATAATAAGATTTTTGTAGAAAATGAGTCTTACTTATTAAATAATGCTTTTTAAATTAAGAAAAATTTTTGGTTAACTTTTTTTGGTTTCAAACTGTAGTTTGAAACCAAAAAGAGTTTGTGTTTGTTATTCTGGTCGGATCAGCTGTCTGTCAGACTGTCAGCGCGAATCCGACCAAATATAATGGTCACTAATGCTTGTGTTGCCTACCTATGTTATTTAAATGTAGTCGTGGCTTAGTGCTAATAGTGCATTTCTAATAGTTTCATCATAAAATTAAAATATGAAGAAATTGTTTGTTATGTCAATATAATATTTTGTAATACATTTTTGGTGTGCCCAAAAATGTATTACAAAATATTATATTTGATACATTTTAAAACGTTTACAATAATTTGTGTCGTAAAATTGTACTTGTTCTATACGGTGGTTATAAAGCTTTAACTTGGAGGTGTGAAACTTGATCTTCTTCTTTGCGTATCGACTCAGGCTTTCATATGTGTGAAGACCAAAACTTAACCACCGATATAGCATTATCGGTGGCCTTGCAAAGATCTTCGCGTGTGCAGGTGTAGGGACACGCAGGGCATGTCAGAAGATGGGATGGGATGAGATTGATAAAATATATCGCATCACGTCCATATTAGGGTGTAAAGTAGAAATACACCCATGGAAAAGCAAAACTTGTCCCTCAATGTAAACGATGCCAGGCGTATGGTCATACCCAGAAATACTGCGCAAAAGAACCAAGATGTGTAAAGTGCATTGGAAAACACCTTACTCGAGACTGCAGAAAACCTGCAGACGAGAAGCCAAAATGTGTGCACTGCGGTGAACAACATCCTGCCAATTATGCTAATAATTATTATTAATGTAAGTAAAAAAAATACCTACGCACAAGCAAAATCAATTATGTACAAAACGATGATGCAAATGTACCTACTGATAGTGCTGCCAAATTAGATCAAATCCTAAAATATATGTCTTCTTTTGATGAACGACTAAAAAAACTGGAAAACAGTGCCAAAACTGCGCATCAAAACCTAAAAAATGACTCACAACTTAAAAATTATGGCTTGGAATGCCAATGGACTACTCAGAGACCAAAATGAGCTGCAAGTAGTTCTAGTCACACAAAACATTGACATATGCCTTGTATCAGAAACACATTTTACCAAACAATCTCATATAACATTCAAAGGATACGACGTCTATCATGCACTGCACTTCAACAACCGTGCTAGAGGTGGTAGCGCCGTTATTGTAAGAAATAACCTTAGTCATTATGAAAACTAAATTTGAAAATTGAATTGATTGAGCATTTGACCAGTGACCGTAGTACAGACTACTCTTTATGGAAGGTGACAAAGCAATAGACAAACCTGTGCAAGCCATTCCTCCCATTAGAGAAATTGATACACCGATACACTTCGGGGAAGGGTTTACGATGCTACTAATGTCAAATGATGATCGGTCGGATCGACTGAAATGCCCGATCTAACCGACCGAGCGTTTGCAATTCATATTAGAAAATGCCCGATGCATCAGTCAGTTTGTTAGTAACAAATGCCAGGCAAAGACCATAGTCCTACCTACCTACTGGGTGAATCTTGAAATTGGGCGTATTTTATTGATTCCCGTGGAACATTTTAAATGATAAAGATATGCTAAAATCATGACGTAATATTAAATTTGGATAGTTTTTTAACATATTGATCTAATAGGCACTCATTTTGCACAATTAGTTTCGAAAATATAAGCAATTGAAATTTTGTCTACCACGGGAATCAAAAACAAGGCATGGGAATCAATAAAACAATCTTTATTATAGTTCAAATCAATTGTTGTCTAAAATATGTAAAAGTTTCTATGAATATAAAATTGAATCTAGCTATTTTAGTGTTATTAACAAATTACAAAGTAATGACACAAATTAAGATTATCTATGAATCACAAATACATTGGCACAGCATCCTTCATTTTATAAAGAAAGATTGATTCCCATGGCATTAAAACCACGGGAATCAATAACACGGGAATCAAAGTTCGTCAATTTTTATCGATTGCTCTTTAACTAACAAACATATATTTTAAATGCAAACATAAATAAATAAAGCACTATCAATAGTTTTTATTTGTTATAAGAAGCGATCTTTAAAAACAATAAAAATATTTTTAATGGCTATCACGGTAATCAACGATGTATAGAAACAATGCCACGGGAATCAAATATTTACCTTCGTAACTCGGCGTGGATACATGCTGCGAAGTGACCGCCTTCCACTACACTTAACTCACGACTGATTCTCGCGCGGCAACGCAGACTCGTATCCCTACTTTTTATTACTAGAGCTGCAGGTGAAGATTAGTGTCGTACCACGGGAATCAACTCTCAAATCTGGACAAAATTTTGATTCTAAATTAAAGTATTACTAAGTACTTAAGTGAAGATTCTAATTTACTAATCTATTTACAGACTAATATTTTTATATAAAAGTAGCATTTTACCATCTGGTTTTATCCCTAAGTTGCAGTTTTTTCTACAGTTTGATCAAAATTTATTGAATGGACACGCCATGGGGATCAAATTTCCTACCCTAATTATTTTTTTTACAGTTATTTGCAAATTCAATGAAGCCAAAAACCATGAAGCATTAGTTAGAATACACCTAGAACTAAATAAAAAAATATATTTTGATGTTCCATTATTAAACCTCGGGTACTTTATAGCTCCGGACAACGTAATTTATGCGTTTCAAGATTCACCCTACTCAGTGCATTATAATCAGCCCACGTCAGCCTACTGCTGGACATACAGTCGTGGTCAACTAATTAGGGACAGATAGAATACTAAGCAATTTTGAATGTTTACATCCTATTATTGTGAGTTTCCTTCGAGATTACTAACTGTTACTTTGTGAACGTATTTACTATCTAGTACTCTAGTTAACAGAATACAATAACAACAAACAAAAACTTACTTAGCGTTAGTATCCGTGGGAATCTGTTCAAGAACGACCTTGCTGCGCCCAGCAGACGATTTATTGAGCCCGCGCTAACGGTTTAGCGCGGGCTCAATAAATCGTCCGGTTTTCAGCAGGGCATAGACCTGGCCCAATTTGCAATGGCCTATTTCGGAACGTGCGCCCGACCTGACACCTCGCTCGATCCACAGTAGCATAGATTCTAAGAGAAAATCATTAAGCATTGCGTGTTTCTAATGATGTCTTTAGTCATGGGATAGTATTGCTATATTAAGAAGAAAGAAGAAACCACCAAAACTGAGCCACCAAAACTATGATTCAATTTCAGAATTAATTATTTAAATATATAATTCTGAAAATTCACTGCATAAGTTAAATGTCGTAATAAAGACATAGATTACACTAAATATCAAAATCCTAAATAACCTTATATATTTTTGTGCGTAAACTAAAAGACGTACTAAGAATACGACACACCAAATCTTAAAAGTCGTTGAACAAAACGCCACCAAAAAGGTTAGGAAAATTCTGACGGTCAAATCATGCGTAAAGTGACATTTCCAGTCTAAGTAATCGCTAGGGTAGACCAAAGAATTGCAGGCTATATCAAAGTAACACGTTTCGGAGCATTCAATGACGAGCTGACACGACAAACTGAGGCTGAGCGACATGGTGAAATTGCGCCACCAAAGCATAAAATAAAATGACATCCACTTTGTAGCCGGAAGATATTCGCATGGGAGATATTTTTTTGAATTTAAAACTGTTTAAAATGTTAATCAAATTTAAAAACGAAACATAATATGATTTTTAAAAACTTGAAATAAAAAACTTCATCAGGGGGACCCGAACCCACCACACACCACGAATGCACGGGGCAAGTGCTTTACCATTCTAAGCTATCGAGTCACTAGTTGTCTCGACGAAATCTTTTACGTGTTTTTCGCTATTGATAAATAAAATATCTGATTTTATGTAGGTACATAAATAGTTTAGTTTTTTGATTTTGTACATTTGAAAACTGTTAATTATTCTTATCAATTGTAAGTTTTTGTTTTTAGCAATTCCATGCAAGGTTTAATTGAAGATAAATAACACTTGAAAAAAGTCATCGACCTCAGGTGGGACTCGAACCCACGTCCCATCGCAAGCCGTGCTTTACCAACTAAGCTACCGAGGACGTCACGTGACAAGATGAAATTCCTCAAGTGTTTTTTCTCGCTGTCAAAGCTCGCTCGTAAAGCACTCGCCCGGCTTGCGATGGGACGTGGGTTCGAGTCCCACCTGAGGTCGATGACTTTTTTCAAGTGTTATTTATCTTCAATTATTCTTATCAAATTTAAAATAAAACAAAATATATTATGATGTATTTTATAGTAAGTAGGGTTTTCTTGGTGTTTTTATTAAGGTTAATTTATTTATTTATTTAGTTAGTAGTAATATAAAGTTAAGTTAGATTCTTTTATATTTAATTTGTTAGAATAAATAAATGCAACAAGAAATAAAAAACTGCAAAATAAAAAAAACAAAATATGAATTGAAAAAATAAAAACTTAATCAAGTGGGATTCGAACTCACGACCATCGGATACACAACCACCGGGAGTGCTTAGACACCTAAGCTACCAAGTAGCTAGCTGCTTTGACGAAATCTTTCAAGTGTCTCTCGCTACGCTATTGATAAATAAAATATCTGATGAAACAATTTATGTATATAAACATAAATTGTTGTTTTTTTTATTTTTTAGATTTAAAAACTGTTTATTCTTCCTATTAAATTTTAAAATAAAACAAAATATATTATGATATTACATTGTGGTGTATTTTATATTAAGTAGGTTTTTTTTGGTGTTTTTTATTTAGGTTATTTCTTTATTACAGAATTATACTGTAAGGGGGGCACTGCAAGGGATTTTTAGGTGACGAATAGTAATGTACCTTAATATTATGTCCCTAAGGTTGAAATTAATAATTCGGTATTCCTAAGCATAACCGCGGCTTGCTAAGACCACTGTCATAGCAAGTTGGTAGTAATATAAAGTTACGTCAGATTTTTTTTAATATTTAATTTGTTAATAATACAAATAAATAAATACAACTAGAAATAAAAAAACTGCAAAATAAAAAAAACAAAATATGAATTGAAAAATTAAAAATTGAATCAGGTGGGGTTCGAACCCACAACCATTGCATACAAAGCGAATGCTCTGCGACCTAAGCTACCAAGTCGCTAGGTGATTTGACGAAATCTTTCAAGTGTCTCTCGCTACGCTATTGATAAATAAAATATCTGATGAAATTTTATTTTTTATTTTTTAAATTTAAAAACTGTTAATTATTCTTATTAAATTTAAAAATAAAACAAAATACAGGGTGTAAAAAAAGGCTTAACGAAGCCTTAAACCACGAATTCTATTCATAAAACCAAGTAGAATGCAAAAATAATAATTGCTGGGAAATGACTTTAATTTTTGGGTATCAAAAAACATAACTTATTTCTAACCCGCAATGTAT